>VXBL01001526.1:267520-292177 GCA_013400195.1 Aramus guarauna | reverse complement strand
CGTGGGGTCATCCCTCCCCACCGACCCCGCTGCCTGTGCTGGGGTGGTGTGTCTGCGAGGGCTCCCCAAACCCTCGGAGGGCTCCCCCAATCTCCGGGGGGCACCCCAAATCCCTAGAGGACACCCCCAGTCCTGGGAGGGCACCCCCATGCCCTAAGAAGGTTCAGCAGCATTTTCTCGCCCTATCTACCAGCCCCAAAACTCATTTTTGTGCTGCACGGGAGAGGGTGTTTGGGGTGATCCCCAGGCACCCCCACATTCCCGGGGTTCGCAGGGCAGCGCTGCGTGGCCAGAGTGGGCTCCGGGTGGAGGGTTGTGGGCCAGCCCCGGCGCTCGCCTCCACTGTCCTGCTGACATATTTACAGGGCCCATCTCCGAGCACCTTCCCCTGCCAAGGGGGTCAGGACAGATTTATAATCCACATCTTAGCGCAGGGGAACTGAAGCCCAGAGAGGTTTAAGTGATTTAGTCAGGGGTCACATTACCGCGGGCTGCCTCTCGGACCCCCCCAGCTTCCCCCCCTGCCCCGTGGCTCCCCGTAGTGTGTCCATGGGGTGGGTAAGGATGACTCACCAAAATAAAAAATAAATTTAAAAAAGAAAAAAAAAAAAGAAGAGGAAAAAGAAAAAGGATTTGCAGGTGGAACAAATCCTTTTTACTTCTGCAAAGCACCTGTAGGATTAAGACAATGCTGGTTATGTAAGGGGCAGAGAGGGGGGTGGGTTTTTATTATTATTATTTTTATTTACTTATTATGCTTCCTTGCCATCCTCTTACCCTGCAAGGTGTAATCTGGGGAGACTTTGGGAGAGGCTGGTTTGGGAGCACTCAGAGGGTGCAGAAAGAAGGACGGACGTGGTTTATAGGGCTGTTGCACAGCAATGTATCACTTGCTTTTTCTTCCCCCAAACTCTACAAAGCAGCAGCATCTTCTCAATCCGTCTGTGTGTGTGTGTGTTTTAGGCAGCGGCGTGAAACACAGGGCAAGGGGGTTTGGAAAAGCGCTGTCTGGGCGGTACGACCCGCGCGTGGACTCTTGACTTCTCTCCTTGGTTTCATCACTGCTGGTTTTGTGACGATTTTGGGTAAATGCCCACCCTCTTGCTTCTGGCTGGTCACGTTTTCCCTTCCCAGGAGTGTTTTGAGGATGAGTTAATGCTCACGAGGAGGCTGGAGCCCACTGCTCAGCACGGGGTACCCCGGACAGACCACGTTCACCCTTCTCCCGCAGCAGCTGATGGTGTGTTCCCACACACCGCCCTTCCCCAGCCTCTCCTCCAACAAGCCTCTCTCCCATTCATATACATTTTTAAAGAAAATACACAATCAATAGTCTCTTAGGCTGGANAAAAAAGAAAAAAAAAAAAGAAGAGGAAAAAGAAAAAGGATTTGCAGGTGGAACAAATCCTTTTTACTTCTGCAAAGCACCTGTAGGATTAAGACAATGCTGGTTATGTAAGGGGCAGAGAGGGGGGGGGGTTTTTATTATTATTATTTTTATTTACTTATTATGCTTCCTTGCCATCCTCTTACCCTGCAAGGTGTAATCTGGGGAGACTTTGGGAGGGGCTGGGTTGGGAGCACTCAGAGGGTGCAGAAAGAAGGACGGACGTGGTTTATAGGGCTGTTGCACAGCAATGTATCACTTGCTTTTTCTTCCCCCAAACTCTACAAAGCAGCAGCATCTTCTNCCCCCAACCTCTGCAAAGCAGAAGGCTGCAGCGTCTTCTCAATCCGTCTGTGTGTGTGTGTGTGTTTTAGGCAGCGGCGTGAAACACAGGGCAAGGGGGTTTGGAAAAGCGCTGTCTGGGCGGTACGACCCGCGCGTGGACTCTTGACTTCTCTCCTTGGTTTCATCACTGCTGGTTTTGTGACGATTTTGGGTAAATGCCCACCCTCTTGCTTCTGGCTGGTCACGTTTTCCCTTCCCAGGAGTGTTTTGAGGATGAGTTAATGCTCACGAGGAGGCTGGAGCCCACTGCTCAGCACGGGGTACCCCGGACAGACCACGTTCACCCTTCTCCCGCAGCAGCTGATGGTGTGTTCCCACACACCGCCCTTCCCCAGCCTCTCCTCCAACAAGCCTCTCTCCCATTCATATACATTTTTAAAGAAAATACACAATCAATAGTCTCTTAGGCTGGAATTTCATTAAGGGTTTCATTGCACTGGCTATCGATTGCCAGCAGGGCTGGGAGCCGCACGGCGTGGTTCTGGCAGCCCCGGCAGACGCAGCCGATGCCCTGCCCTGCACCATGGACCATCCGGACCATCCTCCACGGGAAAGGGCAGCGATGGCAACGACAATCCTGGGTTTTGTGCCGGCATCACCCGCCGGGCAGAGGAACCGGCCGGGCCAGCAAAGGGGCTGGGAGGTGCCGGGGCAGAGGCAGCGCGGTAGGTGCAGAGAGCCTGGCCGTGACCCAGAGCACCCCGTGCTCTCCCGGCTTGCGGCCCCGTCGCCTGCAAACCCCGCAGATATCGCCTGTATGAACAGCTCTGCAAAACCAGCGTGCCACTGGGAACCACTCACCTCAGCTCCTGCTCTTTGCCCCTCCGAGATTTCAGTTACCACACCAGCAGCGGAAAGCCCGGCATCCCAGCTTTTACTGACTCCCAGATTTTACTAAACATCACCCAAGAGCAAAATGCAGCAGGAGTCCAGGGAAAGGCTGGGATTTCTTCCATGAAACGCTTTGTGACTGCAGATGCTTTGGTACACAACAGGTTCTCTTCTGCCTTCCCTCTGTGGGCTGCTGCTTGTTTCGGGATGTGGAAAACATGATTGGAAAGCCCGGCCTTGCTTGCGATGAAACGCCAGGTAACCTCACGGGTCTGCAATTAAAAAGCAAACCAGAGCTCCAGCGTGGAAATGCAGTTTGCAACGCTGCTGGTCAGTCACTTGAAAAATCAAGTGAGAAATCCCAACCTTCAAAAGGATTTGAGGGCTAATTTTAGGTCAGAGCCTTGGCCAGCGAGATTTACAGTAATTGCTGGGGTGAAAGTTTAACTTCTCCCGCAACTTTTCTCAGCAATCCCCGAGGAACCATGTTCCCCTGTGCAAAGAGCATCCCCGGTCCAGTTCCCCAAACTGTCTTTGTACGGGTTTATTTTTAACTGAAGCCGCAGGCCGCATTCAATGGGCTGTAAATTCTTCACGAGTCCCACCCTGCAGCCAGCGGGAGCTCCCGTGGCCGGGGGTGGGCTTCGGCTCGAATCCTTGGCCCCAGTTCCTGGCCCTGCTGGTCCCTGTCCCATCGCCGCGGATGCGGAGCAGAGCGGCACCGCTCCCCCCGCGGACACCGCCGTCCCCATTTGTCACTAAACCCTTTTAATAGGAACCGCGATGCGAGCAAAGCAGAACATATTGCTTGTAGAAACACGGCCTTTCTGCTCTGCTAAATGATTTAAAACTGGTGGTGAATAAACCTAATATCTGCTCGCTTCTGCCAATTCTCATTACGCCGGGACTCCCTCGGAGCTATTANAAAAAATCGCTGGAAGGAGTCGAGAGAGCGGCGCAGCCAGCGCTGGGGAGGGCTGCTGGCAGCCGCCCGGCTGGAGCGTGATGTGCCCTTGAAATCCTGTGCCCAGAGGCATCCGGCGGCCGAGCCGTGCCAGCTCCGGCAGCACGCCCTCCGCCACCCCTGCCTCCCGGCAAAGCCGGTTATTTTTGATTTCACCGCCTCCATCCTCGCCGCGTCCCAGGGCAGGCGGGGGGTTATCCAGGGAGCGGGGACGGTAATGCTCTTGCGAAACCCCGATGCCGTGTGTTTGCAAAGCCACAAAACCACGGTGGGGAGAGAGCAGCGTGTTAGACAGAGGAAAGCAGCGGTGGGAGTTGAAGCGGTTTGTCCAGCATCCCAGGAAAAACCTGGAAGGGAAGGTGGGAGACCTTTGCGGCTGTGGCACGGGGCGGGCCAGCTGTGAACCTGCTCTCGAAGCCATTTCGTGGCGCAGGCACGGCAAAAAGCCTGGTGCGTGTGCGAGCTGGCAGCCGGGCAGACCGGCCCCGGGCTTCTCTCGGATTGTCACAGCTGCAAATTGTCCAGGAACAGTCTCTAATGAGACGTAAGGGAAAAATTTACTGGAGGAAGATGTCACAGAGATGAAAGGGGAAAAGAGAAGAAACCAGGAGAAATAGTAGCTTGGTTTCGTATTTATTTGTGCAGGAGAAATTGCTTTAAAATGTCCTTTGGCGTGGTAGAGAAGGCAAACAGCCAGTGACAGCCTGGCCGCGGGGCTGGAGGAGCCTTCTCCTGGGGATCGCGCTGATGTGAAGACCTTGGCGTGCACATTCCCTTCTCCTCCTCCAGCCCTGACTCAGGACTTACCTGCGAGAGGGAGAAAAGCCCTTTCCTTTGGCACAAAGACCGTGGCTAAAACATCCTCTGCAACCCGAGCTTTTCCTTCCCCCGCTGCCCAGGGTGCCTGCGATGCTCTCCCAAGATGACCCTCGAAGATGGACAAGCCCAACTGCAGAGCAGCGCAAAGCCAGACCAGCTGAAAATCCCCCCGGGGAGGATATACAAACCGGAGGATGTACAAACAGGACCAAACCCCATCCTCATCTCCTCTGGGATGACGGATGGAGTTTGGGTGGAGACAGACAGCATCGGCTGAGTGGGGGGGCTGTGCAATCTCCCGAAAACACTGTCAGGTGGAGGGGGGGTTTGGGGCTCAACCCTTCTGCATCCCTGGCAGGGCTGGCAGCAGTATTAGGAGCAAAAAAGGGGGAGTCCGGCTCAGCGTCAGCAAACACGATTTAAGATTTCCCATCCTAAAGTGTTTTACTCTGCCTGATCTGGATGCCTCCAAGAGGAAGTTTCTTCTGCCGGGATGGAGCTCACCGGGCCCCTCCGAAGGCCCCGGCCCCGCACGAGCAGGAGGGTGTTTGTGCTGATTCAGTGTCTGCAGGCAGCATGTTTTGAAGAGGGATGGTTGCATTCAGAAAGACAACCTCTCTGAAGCCGTGGCGCTTGTGAAGGAATTGGGCCTCTGCAGGGGAAGCCGCAGGAGCCCAGCGCCGGTGCTGCCGCTACTCCTCTTCCTCCTGCCGATGCAAATGAACAGCGGTTTTTTCTCTGTGCTAAAACTTCCCCTCCGCGCCCACCAGCAGGGCGGCAGGTGGAGAGCTCGCCAAGCGTGCAAGCGTGTGCAAGCAGCTGCACAGCCCCGTGTCGGGACGAGCACCCAGACGCCAGTCTCTGCGTCGGGGGAGGACACGAGTGTGTCCACACCTGGGGCTGCAGAGCTGAAACGCTAGTGAAAAAACCCAAAAAAATCCCAGTGTGATTTCTCCTGCCTCCTCTTGCCCAAGGGCTCTGCTCCTTTGCTGCTCCCCACGGCCGTGCCTGTCCCACGGGGTGACCAGCTCCGTGTCCCTCCGGGGGGGACGACAGGCACCTTCTGCACCTTCTGCACCTTCTCCCGCACGCTGCCTCCCAGTGCTGCAGGAGCAAGGTCAGAGACTATTAGCTGCTCTCAGGTTGTCTCTTAAATATCCCTTTTCTTTGTGCTGTTCTGCTCTGCTGAGGCCATGCTCCAAAGACGGTGTCAGAGGCTTTGTTTTGCCGGGGCAGAGCACCATGTAGAAACCAGCCATGGGAGGAAAAGGCTGCGAAAAGCCTTCCACACGTCCTCCGGTCCATGCTGTCCTGGCCAGGGGTTTTTTCCAGAAGCGAAGCCCTCCTCGCTGTATCACGCTTCAGTCACCTCCTGCAGCTGCATCTATCTGGGGGGCCTCTGCTTGGGGACGGGCTTGGGACCCCCCTTTGCTGATGGAGCTGTTCGCCCCAAGGACCGCAGGACCATGGCGCAGGTCTCCTCAGGGCCTGTCCCAGGTCGGATCCTTCCTCCCTTGCTCTCCCCAGCCATCACGCAGTCGTGGGCTCCCTCGACGCCACCGCTCCCGGCTCCCATTTATCCCAACAGTCCCTCGGCTCCACATCCACAGCCTCCAGCCGCTGGGAGCCAAACCCCTGGAGGTTTCAGGCGTGCAGAAAGGGCTTTCGCCTTTCTCGCTTGCAAACGCTCCTGCAACCACCGCTCCTTGCGCCTGGTGATGGAGGTGAAACTGCGCTGCTCCTGCCAGCAAAGGGCTGATCTTTGCCGGGCAGGATCCTCTCCCCGGAGTTTCCCGCTGTGCTGCTCCAAGCGGCTCTTTCATTGCAGTTTCCCAGGGTTTTGCCTTTCCTACAGGCTGGAGAATGTCCTTCTGGCAACCTTGGCTTTGAAGCAGTCCCACGCTGCTGGGTCAGGCTGGCCCCGGCGTTTCTGCAGTGCGAAGCTCTCCCTGCAGCAGCTCTGAATGCACGCTTTCATGTGTGTGGGGAAAAAAAAAAAGGCATTAAATATTAAAAGCAAACCCGTCTTTGCCTGAACTCAGAACAGCTCTTAAAAATGTTAGCAGCTCCAAAATCCCAACCCTCCTTTAGCTTTGAAAGCTTCTTCCATCTTTTTACCAGCCCGTGGGGAGCCAGCACGAGGTGTGTGTGCGAGCAGCAAGGCTGGTGTGCAAAGTGCCTTCAAAGGAGTTCCCAAAGTGAAGCCACGCGGCTCACAGCAGCAGCTGGGAAATTCCTAAACTCTGCAAGCCTGCAGGGACCCGTGTGTGGAGGGGAACCGGGAAAAAGCCCTGGAAATGCTCATTTCTGGGCCAGGACACTGGAAGGTGGTCAGCGAGGGCAGCCCCCTCCCCGCTCCGGGGCAGTCTGTGTCACCCCGGAGGAGGGTGACCCTGCGCTGGGACAGGACGGGTCCCATCCTGCCCCCACGCACCTGGGAGATGCACCCATTGCCGTGCAGCCCCAGCAGCGTCTGCTCGCGGGGATGGCGTGGGGGTCGGCACCATTCATATGGGTCCAGCCCAGAGCCCTCCTCTGTGCTAAACACCTTCCCCAAGTCTCTAAAACCACCAAGAGACTATAAAAAAAAATATTACTCCTTACAGAGCCCTTTCTTTCCCCAGGAGACCCCTGCGGGGGACTCCGCTGGTCCCACTGTGGCTGGGACCTGCAGGACCACCTCCCCCAGCATCACCTTGCAGCATCGCCTCGGGGAAGGCAGCAGCAGGGACAGACAGGCTCAGCCTGGACCGGCTCTCTGAGAAGGGGTTTCCATAGCGACGGGCACCCGAAAGGCCCCAGATGCTGGGTGTTCAGGGCAAGGATTTGAGGTGGGGGTCATTGTGCCGAGGGGGTACCCAGGAGCCCCGTGCTGCAGGCGGTTTGTTGCCGGGGTGCATCCTCCTCCCCCCCCTCCATTGTCCCTGGGATGGCTCCACATCTCATAAAATCACGCCTCGCATCGCCTCCCTCGATGACCCACCGTGCGTTTTGCAGGATGCCTGGGGAGGACCTGTCTTCCTGGGGGGGGGTCGCAGTGGGGTGCTCAGCCCCCGTGGGGACCTTGGTGCTGCCAGTCCAGCCCTGTCTCCCTTGGGGAGCTGGGGATCACGGCCCCAGCAGAGTGTGCGTGTTCCCCTCCGCTCCCCCCCCGACTATTTCTGGCTGCGTACCCAGCAGGCCACGTGTTGGTCCTCCCCCCTCGCCCCCCCCAGCTGCCGATGGGGACGGTTATTCTGGGCAAGAGGAGACGTCAGAGGAGGTCGTGGCAGGGCTACGGTGCTGCCTTCGGCTCCAGCACCGCTCCTCTGCGGGTGCTGTGCTGCAGCGGGTGGCACTGGGGGCTTTTCACCTGTTTTGCTGAGCTCACAGGGGCAGCATCCATGCAATGAGAACAAAGCACCGTGCAAAGCACCGTGCTATAGGGATGAAGCACCGTGCCGTGGGGACGGAGCAATGTGCCATGGAAATGAAGCACCGTGCCGTGGGGATGAAGCATCGTGCCGGGGGAATGAAGCACCGTGCCAGGGGAATGACGCACTAAGGCATAGAGGCAAAGCACCGTGCCGTGGGGACAAAGCACCGTCCCATGGCGATGAAGCACCGTGCCGTGGGGACAAAGCCCCCCGCAACAGGGGCAAAGCTCCATCAATGGGGACAAGGCACAGAGAGTGGCCCAGCGCAGAACCCTCGGACGGTGGCACCGCCCGGCCCCTCGCAGCCCTGGGCAGATGAAGGGAAAGGGGCAAAACGGGTTAGAAGAAAGGACAAGGGTGTTACTTCTGCCAGCTTGGGTGGGACCTGCCTCCCTCCGGACACCCACACCATGCCCACGGGTGGGCCACGACGATGCTGTGCCTGAGCTACCCCGGCAAGAGCGGGGGCACCCCTCGGGCACCCACGGCTCTGCCTGGCACCCGCCCTGGGCTGCAAACCCCCACCATGGCCAGGCACATCTCACCGGTGAAGCCAAAGGCCGACGGGCCTTTTGCCACCGGTGAAACAGCATCGGCAGCACGTGTCCCCCACATCCTTCCCTCCCCTCGGCTTAATTCCAGCACGATCCCTCGCCCCTGCGGGTCACTGGGTCATGCCAAAAGCCGGCACAAGCTCCAACGTGCCCGGCGGCTCACCGCCAGCCGGCAGCTAACCCTCAGCAAGGGCCATTCCCAGCGGAGCTGCCGGAGCCGAGCGTGGCTCGCCGGCTGCCCAAGCTCTTTGTCTTCCAGGGGAAACAGCCCCCAGGGACGGGGAAAAGAAACCGGCCGCCCTGAGACACCCTGAGGCCACGAGCCAGGGTTTTCCCGATGCCGAGGCCGCGTGCAGCCGAGGGCTGAGCTTTCCCACCCGGAGCTAACGGCTGGGCCGGGCTGGCAGGACAGTGCTTGGGGAGCGAGGAGCTGCCGGCTGCGGGGCCGGGAGCCGTTCCCAGTGCGACTTGGCGATGGACGGCTGGGGCATCGCTCAGGGAAACAGCCAATTCCTCTTTTTTTTTTTCTTTTTTTTTTCCCCCTCCATTGAACAGCCAGTGCTGGGGGAGACCCTCACGCCAGTGCGCTGTGGGGTTGGCAGCTTGGGGGTGTCTGTCCTGCGCTGGTCGATGTTAAAAAAAACCCGTAATTTAGGAATAAAAGAAGAACCAGGGTGTTTTGGAGGTGCAGCCTTTCCATCCCTGCCCTGGCTTTGCAAACCTTCGCGGTGCCAAAGCAATGGCCGGAGGTGGGCACTGGCCCGGCACCCCCAGCCCGGGGCACCCCCGGGGATGCAGCCGCGCAGGGAAGGGCTTTGCAAAGCCCCCGCGGGGTGCGGGCGTAACGGGGGGCAGTGGGACACCTAAATGTCCTTGTGCCACCCCCAGCGTCTCCCGCTGAAGGCAGGGGTGGAACATGAAGGGCCTGGGTTCGGCTGAGCCCCGGCATGGGCTAACAGCCCCGCGGGGAGCAGGGACACCCCGGGGAGGGTCCTCGCCCACGGCCCCTTCGGCATCCCCGGCTCTCTCCCGGCGCTCACCGCGGCAGCGCAGCATTTCCACCTTATGCGCCTCGTTTACGTTTTCCTGTCTTAATGAGAACAGACTTTTAGGGGTGGGAGGGAGGTAAATATTTTTCCGCTTCCTCTCCGAGCTGGAAAAGCCTGCGAGGCCCATCTCCAGGGAGACTCTGTAAATAAGGCGGAGGAGGAGGAGGAGGACGGGGCGGGGGGGCTGCTCCATATGCTGCACCAGCTTTCGGCCCCGGCTTGCCATCAGATGTCTAACACAACAGGAAGCAATAAAACAGTTATTACCAGCCGGCACCTTCCAGCACGGCCGCGCGGAGGAGCCTGCCTTCGCTTTCGCCCTCCTCTACCCAAAACCTGGCTTAATAACTGGGCTCCCCTATTAATGGGGTTATTGGGGTTCCCGTAGTATCAGGGTTCACGGCAAAGGCGCCCAGCTCTGCTGCGGCAGGACATGGTGCCCCCCCCGCCGCCGCGATTTCGGCGTCGAGATAACCCTGCTGCAATTCCCACGCGCTCCCACGTCCCTCCGCCGGCCGCGGTCGCCTCTCGCGTGGGACCGGGTGTCCAGCCGGGGACGGCCCCGCGGGAAGATCCTCGCGGCAAACGCGCCCTGGCCGAGGCAGTTCCTAGCGTTCGCACCCTGCTGCCGTTTTCAGAACAACCCATCGAAAACCAGCAGCCCCGGCGGCTCCATTTATTAGGAAAGAAATGGGAGGGATGATGGTTCATAGACCGTAAAGCCACGATGCTTGCCACGCGCCCTTGGCCGATAATTCCTGCCGCGTGGCCGTAACTCCCAGCCGAACCGGAGCATGTCTCGGAGGCAGACATTCAGCCTGGATTTAACAGCATCAAGTGGTGGAGATCCACCACCATTTCCCTGCCTGCTTACAGTGGATAATTAGAGCTACTCTTCCAAAAATAAATATAAATTGATCCCTACGGCCAGGCTGGGCAGGCTCCTGCCTCCAGCTACCCCAACCCCTTATATCTTATCCCCTTTTTTGTGAACGGGCTGTGCCCGTGCACTGCCCCGTCCCGACAGCCCCTGCGAACCCCCCACCCTGCGGTCTGTTTATCTGCCGCATTTACTGGGTACACCCTGAACTTAAAATAACCCGCAGTACCGGGCGCGTTTCTCCCGGCGCTGGCTCTGCGTGTGTTTGTGTTTGTGAAGCTCCTTTCCTGCCGGCGGGGAGTCTCGCTAGCATCCTGTACGCCGGGCGCTGGCTCCGCTTCATTCAGCTCTGCTCCAACCCCATCGATCGCGCTTTTCCATTTGCGGAGCGGGGGCAACCACGTTTGCTGCTTGCGTGTTAGTGGCTCTGGAGACCCGTTGCCAGCAGGAACCGGACCGGAGGGACAAGGCATCCGGCCGGAGACCTTTAGAAAAAAAAAAAAATCATATTATTATTTTTTTTTTATAGCACTGCAATAATTGCTGCTGCAGCTCGCCCTGCAAATGCTACCGCATCGCCCGACTCCTCCTGGGCGCGGACACGCACTGAGCGGGCTGCCAGGGCTTTCGGCATCCCCTGCGCGGCGGGGACGGTGCGGGGCTGGAGCTGGATCGGGCCCCTCCCTGCTCTCCTCTGCCTGGGGGGGCTGACGGGGTGCACTGCAGCTGAAAATCAAGACAGATCGGCCGCATCCTGGCAGTGATTTCTCTCCTGTCTCCTCTGCCTGGGGCAAAAACTGAACTTGTGACCCAGATGTGAGCAGCCTGTTATCTCATTACCCATCCCGGCTTCCCCAGGAGCCTTTTATTACCATATAAACCTCCGCCACCCCCTGAAATTCAGCCTGGGTCTCTGAGATGGGACAGAAGATTCACAGGTTAAATGGATATAAAAAGCACAGGTTTTCCCCTAATTATGTTCCTAAATATCTGTCGATATTAATTAAAATTATTTCCCGTAATCAAATTTAAACCAGTGGGGGAGAGCAAGAGGTCACTGAAATCCTTTTCTTTCGAGTCACTTAGAGATAAAAGGGGCTTTCAAATCAAATTAGCAAAAAATCCATTCCCGTCTCCCCTCCCGCAAGGGCCAGGCTGCCGCGTGCTTCAGGGCTGCCCTCCGAACCCGGCCGAAAATGGGGCTCAGGGGTGCTGGGGCTCAGGGTGGGTGCAGGGGCGTGGGTCTATAGGTGCATGCGTATACGGGGGGGGGTGGATCTATGGGGGTGCCCGGGGAGTTAGAGGGCAGGCTGTGCCCCGCAGCAGGCAATGCCTGCCCTACGGACTGGCACCCAGGCCCTCGCAGAGATGCCGGTGCAGTCGCCGCTCGCCGTGGCGGGTGCTGCGGTCACACCGGTGCCGCGTCCCTTCTCGTGGCTGAGCTGGCCCCGGCCTGCGGTGATGGGTGTTCCCCAAACCCTGCGCACACCGGGACAGCCCAGCTCCCGCTCCCCACCAGGCACGGGGATGTTTGTCCTGCTCGTGGCAAACCCTGCGCAGGGCGAGCTGTTTTATGGCTTTTTCCCCAGATTGGGGCTTCTGCTTCCTTTAATTGACCCAAAAATGCTTCATGTTTTGGAAGGAAAGGGGTTCGGGCACAGCGCTGCCAGTGACGCTGCACCGCGTCCTGCCCTTCCCCGGCACTGGCAAGCTTGGCCGGGGGATGCCGGGCGGTGTTGGGGAGCTGCAGGAGACATCTCCCGGGGCTCAGCCACCCAAGGGCTACCCCCCACGTGCAGGACATCTTCCCAGGCACCAGAACTGCAGATTTTTGTTCTGTGCTACACACGAGCATCTCACCACCTGTTCCAGCCCGCGCTGCTCTGCCCGGAGAGACAAAGCATCCCCCGGAGCCCCCAAACCCCCCGGCTCTGCCCGAGCCCTTCACCTCGCGCGCGTCTCTAGAAAGCAGCTCCGAAAACTTGGCCGAGGCACCGGCCAGCCCCAGGCAGGCGGTGACCCGAGAGCCCTCCCCAGTTCGGGCTTCCCCTGCCTCCGCTCAGAGGGTTTTGGCAGCCAAAGCCGGACTCTCGGGAGCGGCAGTTGTTGGCTCTCCAGGACACCCAGACGTCCCTTAGCTGCCGTACAATCGCCGGGGCCGAGACGAGCAAGCGGTGCGTTACCCGAGCACTGCCGGTGCTGGCTGCGATGCTCCGACCCAAAAATGCTTCATGCGGCGGGCAGTGGTGGGGGACGGCAGGAGATGCGGGTCCACGATCCCCACAGCGGCAGCAGGAGTTGCTGGAAGCTGCAAAACAGCGAGATTGGAAGAGAAAACAACACCCCCCATCTAACCCCCTGGTGAGGCGGGGGGAATTTGGGACAAATCACTGAATTTGCCCTTTTTTGGGGGAGTGGAAGGAGGCGACGGCTCGGCCCGAGGGACGAAGCCTGGCAGCTCCATGGGCGGGGGGGAAGCAGGAAAACCTGGGTATCCCGGGGGGGTGCAAAACCGCCGGCACAGCTCTCTGCCCTTCGGCCCCTCGTGGAGGGGGCACGGCTCTCCCAGGCACCCTCGCACTCGCTGGGCTCGGCAGAGGGGAGCTGTGCCCGAAACCCCGGGTCAGAGCCTGCAGAGCAGCCGGGGCTGCCGGCATCTCTGGGGCGGGAAAAGCAAGAAAAAAAGAGGAGGATGAGGAAGGGGAGGGTGGATCATGACCAGCTCCCCCAGAATTAGCCGGGCAAATGTACGCCATTCAACCCGAGTGCCTTTACTAACGGCCGCGGGGGGATACACAGAGGAGTATCTCTGGGTTTGGAGCCCGCCGGGGCTGCTGCAGTCCCGCTGCCCCCGTGGTCGCTCCGGCCCAGGGAGCCTTTCACCCGGCCCACGGGCACCACAGAGGTCCTGCCCTTCCCAGTGCTGCGAGCCTTTAGCTGCTGTAATGGGTTTCTAAAATTAGCTGCACACTCTGCCCTTGGACTTGAGCAGGACTTTTCTCAGTTGTTTAATATCAAAAGTCAAAAAAAAAAAAAAAAAAAGGAAGCAAAGCACAAAAGCAACCCAGTCAATGCATGTCTAAGTTTATTTTATCACTTGTCCTGCAGAACTCAACATCTATTTTAAGTCATTTATGAAGAGTACAAGTGTGAATAGCTGCAGAAGTTTTGCAATTCCAAGACACCGCATACAGCTTCTAAAAAAAGCAAATTTAACCTTCCTAACAAAGCCTCAACAAGCATCCCACCCTTTCCCAGATCACGTTTCCGAGCTACCGATTTCAGCCAGCAAAAGCTCATCTCCCCCACATCTGAAGTCAATTAGTTTACGAAGAGGTCCCCGGCATATGGCAGCATCACCCCCGAGCCCCTCGCTGGCATCTCGCCCCGCGGGTGCCTCCCTTCCGGACGGGCTCGGTTTACCCCGTGCCGAGCGGGACAGGTGCAGGTTGGTCCCTCAGGGTTCATCCCTCCCTTCAATTTATGAGTATTTTACATTTTGCCGCGGGCCACAGCTCCTATAAATAAACCCGGGCTGCCCGTGGCAGATGTGAAGCCTATCGCTGCCTGCACGCTCCGTTAGAGGCCCCGGCTTCCCGGCAGCGTGAATGTGAACAGATCTGAATCGGCAATGAAATATTAATTGGGAGCAACACTACCCTCCTGTCTTCGGAGGGGAATTTTAATTGAGGATCACCATTAGCTAACGAGCTAACATCTTCCTGCACCATGCGGTCACGGTGAGCCCAGGCAGGAACAGGGGGTGCCTGTTCCCTTAATCAGAGCCTCTCCTATCACCTCTTTCTCCCCAAATCAACCCAAATTAGCAGGTCATCATCCAGCAAACCCACCACCAGCAATTGCTTGGTTCTGAAAGCATCGAGCAGCTCAGCCACGAGGCCAGTGAAGCCCCGCAGGAGGCAGGTACTGCCTGGGCTTAGGTGAAGCCCTTGCACCCACCAAGGCAACCAACGCTCAGCAGAAACATCTCAGAGATGCGATCGGTCCTGACCAGCACCACCAACCTTCGTGCCCGTGAAGTCCTGAGTAGCCGGGCTTATTTCAAGCCGAGGACTCTGGTTCAAGAAGAGCATCTGCCGGTGCTCAGCGGGGCGACACGAGGCGCTGCAGAACGTCCCAAGAAGCCCTTCAGATGGAGCACAGAGCTGAGCAACAGCTCCGTTTGACTTGAGAGGCAGCGAGAAGGCAACGCGCTGAGCAACCCCGTCTTTGGGGATGGCTGATTTTTATCTGTCGCTGTCTCGCTTGCTCTGTCAGAGCCCGGCAGGAGTGCTCGCTTGCTGATAATTCAATAAACCTGAGCAAAATAGGAGCTCTCAAATATCACAACACTTGAACGTGCAAGTTTGGGAGGTTGTTTTTCCCCTTGCCTCCTTTGCTGGCTAAATTTAGTCCACCCAGTGTTTTGCTGGACTTGAAACAGGATGGAAAGTGATATTGCGCCTGAGAGGAGTACCTCTTATCTTGCATTTTTCACGTATTTTGGTAAAGACTGAGCTCTCTGGGACATCAGGACACGGGCCTCCTCCAGAGAGGGAGGGCTGGAAATGCCGTGTCCTGCAAAACGCCTGTCCGTTAGCTGAGGCCTTGGATTTCCAAGGGTGGGAGCGGGGAGGGATCGTTGCCTCCGTCCTACAAAGCAGAAAGCAAAGCGATAGCGAAGCAGCAGGCAGGGAGCGAAGGGACAGATCCTGCCGCGGGATGAAAGGGGAGCCGGCGCCAGCGGGGTCGCGTCCATCCGTCACTGCCACATGTCACCCGCGTTCCCGTTCTCGTGGAACTTGTGGACGTGGTCGGCGTACCTGGGGGAAGGACACGGCCACGTCAACTCTCAGCAAGGTCCGAAGCACTTTGGTGGCTGAGCGGGAGCCACTTCGTTTCTGAGGGCTAGGTGCTGTAATTAGCACCACGGTGTCCCCCAGCCACGGGCAGCGGCGCCCGGGAGCTGCTCAGGGCATGGGCCTGATCCTGCTCTCCAGAGTCACGTTTGGCTTTAGCAGGCTTCCTCGCCGGGCAAGAACCGCTCAGGGGAAGGGATGTGGAAAACACGCGGCTGACGGCAGGCACCCTTTTCTCCTCCCCATCCTTACTGGATTAAGGGTTTAAAACCCAATTACCCGCCCTCGTTTGCAGGACAGAGGTGCACCAAAAGTGACGCCCAGAAAAAAAAAAACAATCTGCTGCAAACCACCATGCTGCGTCCACCAAACCCGGGTGGACGACGGTCCCGAGCCCCGGGGCCGGGCTGACCCAGCCTCTGCTCACACTCACTTCTTAGCGCAGTAGGCAGCGCAGTCCCTTCCCACGCTCTCGCTCCAGGCCGTTTTGTAAAGCACCTGCAAAACAGGAAAGGTGCTCAGCTCCGCTTTCCCCTGCCCATCTCTGCCCACCCTCGCAGCAGCCCGTGTCACCTCTGTGCCACCCCGTCCCCGCGGCCACCAGCGAACTCTCTGCTGCAGCGCTTTGCACGCGCGCCGGCGGCTTTTGTGCATCCGGCAGAGACCTAAAGCGACGCTCTGGGTACAACTGGTTTTGCAGCCTCGCGTTCCCAGCGTGGAGAACCCCAGCGTGTGTGTCAGGGGGTGCCCTCGGGACGGTCAGGATGACCTTTTCCAGCAGGTTATTTTTGTGGGGGTCAGCGCTGCTGCAGCTGCGGCGGTTTGGGGCTGCACACGGATGGAGATGTGTTTTTGGAACAGGCTTAAGGAAGGTCGCTGCTCGGTTTGGCTCCTTTTTCCCCTTGTGCCACCGGGTTTGCATCTCAAAGCTGTGGTCCGGGGAGGCAGCGGGGGGGTCTGGAAAGGGGGAGAAGCCCTCCCGTGCCAGGCTGACACATCAAAGCCTTGAGGAGTTGTAAGCTGTGGCTATCCTGTCCCCAGGGAAATACCCTAATTCCACAAACACCGTTCAGCCGGCCTCCAAATGAGGGTTAACTGGAGCCACAACAGGCAGAAGGCAGCGGCCGGGAAGGGGCGAAGGCTGCGCTGTCTCCCGGGATTAGTGGCAAAGACGTTGCTCCCACCCCGGGATGGAGCAGCCCCGGGATTGCCCAGGGTCCGGTCGGACATGCGGTGTGTGCCCAGCCCAGGCAGCGCCGGGTGCTGGATTTCAGGCCCTTTTGTGTCTAGATGAAGTAATATTATTCCAGCCATGTAATATTTATGCATTTTACTTTTTTTTTTTTTCTTTTTTAGGTTAGAGCTTTAAAGTTTAATGATGCTTAACTTTTTATTTTCTTTGCTCCTTTCCTCACCAAAATAATACAAAGTCGGTTTCACTTTGAGAAGATCAGGATAGAAATATTGTTCTGATTTGCCTTTCATCTTGTTTCATTGTTTAATTATTTATTATTTTGGTTTTGGTTCTTTTTTCCCCTGAAATGATAAATAAACCCACAGAAACCGTGCAAGGATATAGGAGGAGTTTGTACCACCACCAGCTCCCAGGGGATTTGGGCTGGCTCAAGCCTCTATTCCTAACCAAAGCTCTACTTCTCTACTTCCAAGCCTAATGTATGGTGGGAGAAATTTGAAAACTAGAGGAAAAAAGAGCCAGAGAGCAAGTCGGAAGTGTGGGGAGAACGGCGTGATGCAGAGCCAGAGCTCATCACCGGGAGAGGCAGCTGAGCTCCACCGTGCAGGAGGTTAAGGGATGTACCCAGAAATAGGCAGCTGGAATTGCACGTGCTCTAGGTCATGGGGATGGATTTTATTCCTAAAATTTCTTACGCTATTAGTTTCACTGTGATTCATCAAAATTTTGCTGCCTGATGAGCGGCGGGCTTCCTTGCCCGCGTGGAGTGGATGGTGAAGCAGCCCTGCATGCAAATACGCTAAACCCCGTGTGAGCTCCCAGCACGGTGGCACCAGGGCCCCACGGCTGGTTCCAGGCACGACGTGCAGACACAGATGGCTTCCAGCTCCTGCCCTCGGGCCAGCCCGTGCCCACCCGAGGGTGGCCGTTCCCGCCCCGTAAAGCCGAGGGGGATATTTATTGGCACGTACGTGTCTCTGCCGAACCGTGCTGCCCACGCTCCCAGCTGCACCGTGCCTCCGGAGCTGCACCGCGCTCGCTTGGCATAATATCTTAAAAATGCAAAACCTGTCCCTGGATGGGATGCTTGCTGATGTTTTATTGGGGTTCCCACCCCCTCCATGGCCCCCAGACTTACCAGGAAGACGAGGCAGTGCAGGAACAGGGTGTAGAAGAAGGCAACAGTACGAGCTGTCTTGTTGGACAGGATGAGCCGGCCCTGCAGCAAGAGCAGAATGGAAAATCCCATTGGAATGTGGGTCAGTGGAAATCAGCCCTCCCCGTGCACAGGCTCAGAGAGACCCTGCCCGAGATCGGGGCTCTGTTTGTGCTAGACCCTACGTAAACACGCAGGCAAGGTGGGATGCTTTGCCACCCATCTCTGCCCATTTCTGAGCAGCTGCTCTCCTTCAAGGTGACTACCGCCAGCGCGTACGCTCTCAAATTGTTCAAACCAAGGTGAATTCAGGGCTGCAAACCATGGGGTTCCCCCCACTGAAAACTCTCTCAGGGTGGGGGTGTGTGTTTTTGTTTTGAGCCACCTTTACCCCAACCTTACCACGCCAGCCCTGACTCAGTGCCTGCTTGCGGCTCAGCGCCGCTCCGGAGAGAAACCCCGGCAGTAATTAAGTCTCGCACATTTTTAATTCATGAGCTCAAAGAACTTGTGATCTGCGGTGTCCCCTCGCCGCCTCCATGGCAGGGCGGCTGAGCAAATGCTGTGCCGCGTTCCCGAAGGCTTGGCCCTGCTGCACAGCCCTGCCTGCACCCCTGCTGTGGTGCGGGACCCCAGGAACAACTCAGGATGATTTCGCAGCCAGACCCGCAGCATCGGCACAGCCCCCTCCAAGCGCCCCGGCACGTTGCAGGGATGACCGCTCCGTGCCCTGGGATTTGCACGCTCCTCCAGCGCCTGGCATCCCTCCCTGGGAACCTCCAGCCAGCTCAGCCTAAAGCGACCGCGGGCCCATGCTGTGGCTCTGGACCCTCCAGCACTCGCCCGCGCCGGCAGCAAAGAGCTGGTAACGTGGGATTACAGGCTTGGTACGGTGTGGAGCCCCCAGCTTTGGCAGGAGTGAGGGTCCGTTCCTGCCGAGAGCCGCGTACACCCTCTGCCAGGCTGCAGGGATGGCTGAGCACCTTGGAAAATAAAAGTTCTCAAGGACGCCAGCCACCGCTGGGCTATTGCTCGTAGGGGAGCTGCATGCCGGACCCCCGCCTGCTCTCCCCAGTAACAGCCCTTCCGCTGCACGGGGGAGGCTCGTGGCTGGAGCTGGTGGTCTGGGCAGGTCCCTGGGGTCCCACAGCTTGGCCTGCTGCCCCTTCTACTTCCCACAGATATCTGTATCTAAGGGAAGGTCTTCACCCCGTCTTGCACAGCTCTCGGGCACGTGCTGCCTCCTCCTACTGCCGGTCCCCAGCACGGCTGGGTATCACTGCAGGAGAGGACACGAGGTGGAGGAGCATCAGTGGCCCTTGGGAAGGCACATAGCACTGCTGGGGATAAAGCAAAGCACCCCCAAAGTAGGGACTGCTGGATGGACACTGCCCTGAGGGATTTTGGAGAGCAACCAAGAACATGGAAATTCCTTGGGCATCTTCAAAACCTGACTAGTAACCTGGCCTGCAGGTTTACCCATTTCTCTGGCTCTGCAAAGTCTATCCTGAAAAACTTACCCATCACCTTTGCCAGTCCCATGCCAGCCCGCAGAGGTGTCTGAGCTCGCTGGGTCCCCAAAACCCTGCGGGGCTGGGCTGTGTCACGCTCAGTCCCCTCAGTTTGGAGAGGCCACTGAACAGCAGCCAGACCCTGACGGTGTCTGATCCCTTCTGGCCCACGATACTGGGGTCCCAACGGAAAAACCCTCCTGTCCATCCCCTCAAAAGAGCCAAAGTCAGGAGTGACCACAGCCTAGAAAAGCAGCTTATGAAGGACGGATCCTACCTTTCTACATAGCAACTTTTTATTCCTGCTGTAAAAGCTAGGGATTCATTATGGACATAAGCACATTCCCCAAAGCACCACGTGGGCTTTCCAAAGCTGGCATTAAAACCCACAGATCTCCCACCAAATCAATTCTGGACTGAAATCTTCTTTGCTATTCACGGCCATGGTGGAGGCTGCTGTAACAAACAAGATTATGTTCTTAAATATTCCCAAGGAGTAACTCCCCTAAGTCAGTTTTTTTGTAAATGCCTTTCATTAATTCTCCGTGGTGCTGGCACGCCACCCAATCCATATTCATGTTGGCATTTGCTTGGTTTTTATGCAAATGACAACTTTGCCTCTATTACAAGCTATTTCTGTATTCTGTGGCTGTTGCAGACCAGCGCGCCCACATTAACCTCTGTTGCGCCGGATAGACAGGGGTTAACTCAGCCAAATCCTGATCCGGAGCCTGTTGCTAATGTCACAAATTCAAATATAAGTCAGATCTTCTCAATAACCGTATTTTTAGCTCAGAAAGTTGCATTCGTCCCTGAGAGAGGGTAGGGATCATCTCCCTCGGGCCCACCATGGCTCCGGCGAGGACCCTCTGCTGCTGCCCGTACCAGCAGCTCCCCCGGGATGCTGTGGGATGGAGTGGGGGAAAAGGGAAGGAGAGGGCAAGGGAGGAAAGCTGGTTGTTCTCCTGAACTGAGCCCCCAGAGTGGCCCTGGCATGGTCTGCACCCCTGCCCGGGGGAGCAGGGATGGGGTCTGCCCCCCAGCCGGGGCCAAGCTCCGCAGCAGCGTTCCTGGTGCAAGCACTGGGCTAAAAACCCCTCGCCACCGGCCGCAGCACGGCGCGTGCAGCACACTCACCATGCTCAGCGTGGCTTTATCCCAGGGACTGAGGCTCAGGTACTTCCGCTGGCGTTCCTGCAAGTAAATGGTACGAGTAGCTGATTTTTGAGGCTCAAAGGGCTGATTTAGGATTTGCAAATCAGGGAGGGAGCTCTGTGCCCCAGGATGCTCCCACCCCCACTATACACAGCCATAGGGCACATCACATACATACACTGGCTTTTCTTATTTTTTAAAGTGAATGACATTTGAGCGTGTTTTATGCTTTCAGAATGCTGTCCCTGGATTTCATCCGGGGCGACAAAATAATTTCCCTGAGAGATTTCATTTTTTTGGCTGCTCCTTCCCCTCGATGCACCCAGACCACCCTGCTGCAAGCAAACCCAGAACCGAGCAAAGCAACCTGCTCATCGGCTGCGGCACGCTGCGAAGCCTCTTCCCTCCCCACGCCGGGCAAAGCCGTGCTCTGCGACGCCGAAACACGGCTGAGTCCTACCCCGGCTGCGGGAGGCAACCATCCCGCGGCAGAAGGAGGGGCTGATGCTGAGGGAGGGTGCTGGGGGGCTTTTCATACCTTCCTGCTGAAGGAGGAGAAGGGGTCCAGGCGCTCTTCGTACTGGGAGGAGTAGCGCTGCTCGGTGTCGTCCCTGCTGCCGCCCTGCAGGAGCAAAGGCAGGGTGAGAGCCGGCGGGTGCTGGTGTAGCTGCCCGTACCCATTCCCCGTCTCGGTGCAAGTGGTGTGCGGACACCCAGCACAGGGCCAGAGCCCCCCCCCGCCCCCCTGGCTTTCTCTGAGCTGCTCACTTGGAAGGAATGACCCCAAAGGGTGGAGCAGCACAGCCCAGAGCTGACCCCTGGGGCTGGCGGGGTCTGTCCCCTTCGAAGAGGAGAAGCACAACAGGAGCTGTTTGACAAAGTCCTTTCTTCCACAGGGGCTCCACCTGTGTCCCTCTCTTTTTTGCCCTTTCCATGAAATGATAGTCATCGTGTCACCCCAGAGAGCTCACCTGGGCTAGTGCAAATCCCACCCTGAATTCCTTTGCTGCTGGGCCAGGTAGGAGGGAGACAGCGGTTTAGGAGGAGGAAACCATTGTTTAAACGTACAGCTGTTACTAGCTGGGCAAAGGGCAAGGGAAGTGAAGGAAACTCCTTGAAAGAAGTGAAAGGTTTCGGTCAGTTCAGACAGGCTGGGTTTTAAACTTCCCCCCAGCCAGAGGTTCCCCTCGTGCAGCCTCAGAGGCGGCACTGGATGCAGCGAGTCCCCAGGACGCTCACGCAGCCTGCACGTCTCTGCGCCTCCTTTCTCCAGCGCTACCTCTGCAGGTCACGAGAACTGCCGATTCCACATCGTTCCTACCCAAAACCAGCCTGGAAACAGCACGTGCCATCACCAGGTCGCGGTCCGGTGCGAGCCCTGGCTCCCAGCTAGGTGGGCTGTGTGTCCCAGCGCAGGGGCTCGGTGCTCATCCATCCCTCTCCCCAGCACCGTGCCCCCTCCAGCTCTGCCCCACCAGCACGGCGACGCTGACATTTACCGAGGTCCTTGCGGACCCCTTACTACGTGCTGCCGGCTGTGCTGCCCGGCCACCCCCGCGCGCTGCCCGGCGGCTCCGTTTCGCTGCGGGTGAGCCCCGTGGCACACAGACCTTTAGCAAATATGCCCTTACGCGCCGCAATACGATCCACGGGTCACCGCGCAGCCAGCAGCCAGCGATGAGACCAGCTCCCAATTTAGGGGCGATGAATTCACTATAGCCTGGCCTTATTGAATGATCTTTGATGATTATTTTTAACGTGTCACATGCCTGATTAGGTGGTGAATTATGCAATCCCCCGTGCTGCTGCATCGAAGGCTTTGCTCTTTAGATCATGTGAATGGCATTCAGGGGTTGCCTTGTGGCAGCAGATAAACATGGATACCACCTCCCGCCGGAGAAACAGGCAAAAATGTCAGAGGGGCCGACCCAGCGTCATCGCTGAGACATAAATAAAAGAACCAAATAAGGTTCTTCGCAGCTGCAGGAGTTCCCCATCCCCAAGTGCTATATCCAGCAATAAAACGGAGTCAGCCCAGCCGGCAGCAGCTTCAGGGGAGGATGGCAGGGCGAGGAGCCAGCGTGCAAACCCATGGCCCTTCCCCGGTTATTGTCACTTTTGCAGTTACGAGGAAAGCCCGAGGTCGCGGTAGCCCAGCTCCAACGGAGGAAGTGGTGGCAATTCCAAGCTCCCCAGGCAGCACCCTGACCCGCTTGCAGAAACTCCGGGATTTCCAGGGATGAAATCCCCGAGGGGCACGGTGTGAGCAGAGCATCTTTCAGCAAAGCCTGGCCCCCCTCCCCAGGCTTCTCCTGGTGTTACTGGCATTACTGGGATGGTTTCGGGCTGATTTATGCTCTTTTGGGAATGGCCCAGGAGAGTGGGAAGCCGAGCAGCTCTCTCTGCTGGCCACAAGAAATTCAGGGCGGTGGGGAATGAGCACAGGTATGACAGGATGAATTATTTTTCAGCCTCTGACGGCAGAGATTTATTGCAGGAGGTCTCGATTTAACCGCTTGCTGCCTGGTCAGGCAGGAGCATCGACAACTTGCCTGCTGGAGCATCTAAGGGGTTTGTAGCAGCTCTTTTGGGGAGGAAATTTGAGTTTCTGGCATCAAAGATGTCAGACACCCTTCAGCACGGTTAAAGACAACCTTCCTGGCAGAGGGGCTGCGTACCTGCTCCTCTGGACAGAGCACTGCACCCTTTTTCACCCCAGTTAGCACCCGTTTTCCAACTTTCATGCAAGGTGCGTGTGGGTAACGTGCCGTTTCCCCATTGCTCTTGTACCCAGAGGGCGACGGTCTATGTTTGGGGTCTGCCATCCCTGTGAGCCCCGCTGGAGGCCAGCCAGCCCCCCACTCACCCGGCCAGGGTAGCTCTGGAGGAACTTGATCTTCTCATAGAGCTTGATGTTGTCGGCTCTCAGGTTGTCCAGCTCGCTCTGCAGGGCGTGCACCGTGTGCTGCATCATGCGGTTCTCCTGCACGGGGGGGAGCGAGGGGCCGTTAGCAGCGAGGCCGCGGGGAGGACAGGATCTAACCGGGTGGGAGACAGAATCGGGGGCTGATTTGGGGCATCCAGCCAGGGTTCGGTCCCTTCTCAGTAATTAAAATCCACTGGCTTTGAATTAAAATTGCTCCCAAATTAAAACTGTCCCAGCTGCTGCAGAACATCCCCCCCCCGGTGCCGAACCACTAACGAACCTGACCCCCTCCGTGGCCAAAGAGGGGCCGGGGCAGCCGAGATGGCTTTGGGCTGAGCCCTGGCCACCACAGGAAACCTGCTGGCTTCGAAGAGCTTATTTTGAGCTATACTTTAATATGTATTTAGTTATATATTTATACTTTATTCCATAATTTGTAGCGCTGTTGGGTTTTTACCCCAAACCATGTTCCCTACACGCTTTTTATTTACCCCGAGCCAAGCACTGCGCCAGCCGGCCAAGCACGCCTGCGCGGTGCCGGGGATTTGGACCTGTCCTTGAATTAGAGCAATGCCGAGGGGCTGGGGGAGGCTTTGGTCCTGCTAACAGCAGAATATCTTTTTCTCTTGCTCGGCGTGGTGCTGCCTGCGTTGTGCTGATAATAAAGTCCCTGCAGGTCACTACAGCAGCCAGCTGCAGACTGCAGCCCCCGCACGGCCGCCCTCCCCACCCGACCTACCCCCTCCAGCTCCTGGTTCCTGGCCCGGAAGCGTTCCCTCTGGCTGGAGATGATGGAGAGGAGCGAGTCCACTTGTCCCTCGGGGAATGAGGTGCCAGGGGATGGCGTGTGACCTGCGGACAAGGCTTGGCGTGAGAGATGACCCGGCAGANCCCCCCCCCCAGAACCAGCAGGGCTTGCTCCAGGTCCCCCCTCCGACACTGCGGGACCTCAGGGGTGCTCAGGCAGATAAACTGCTGGGCACAGCTATTACAGCATGGGCTGCTTTCTGTGCTCTTTTCTTCATTTTTTGGGACTTATCCTGGGAACGGACAGGTTGACTCCCCAGGGACAAGCAGTTGCATTATTTGGTGCCTTCCCATGACCCCAGTCCTCCCAGTCCCTGCCACGACTCTATCCCGCAGCTTCTGCAGCAGCCGTAGCCCTAAGAAAAGACCCAGTGTCACAACCAGCCCCTCCATCCACGCTCTTCTCTCCCCTCCTTGCACAACAGACCCCCCCAGTTTGTACTTTCTCCTCTTTCAGCCACCCCAGCAAAGCAGCGGCTGCTCTCCCGCAGCCACCGCCAGCCCGCTGTGGCTGGGAACCCCATTTCGTGGGTGCCCCATGTAGCTGCCCCCCATGATGAGGGGCTGCAGGTGCCTGGGGGGCTGCAGCCATCCCCCCCCCCAGCTCTTTGTTCCTGGCCGTGGGAGGCATCCAGAGCTAAGGAGAAACATGTCCCCGAGGCCGTGACTCAACCGGCTGCACAGAGGAGCTATTCATAGCGCAGGATGGGTGGCTGCAGGTTGTTTGGCTTGGTGGGACTGTTGCTGTGATAGTGTTTATCGCATGTTTTCAAAACCTTTAAAATCAAAAACAACAACAACCA
>VXBL01001526.1:248398-267512 GCA_013400195.1 Aramus guarauna | reverse complement strand
AAAAAAAAAAAAAAAAAAAAAAAAAAAAAAAAAAAAAGGAAAGGAAGTGGGTTTTCTTCCAGAGGAGCCAAGTGTCCGTATTTGTTTGATTCATCTTCTCCTGCAGACCTCAGCACAGGAGCAAACATAAAGGAAATATTTAGCTCATTGGCTCTGGAGAGGGTTTGGTGCGGGAAGAGCAGGAGTGGGAGCGCAGGGTGTTTGGTTCCGCCTGGGTTCACCAGCTCAGCACAGAGTCGAGCCCAGCACATGCCCTCTGCACCGTCTCAGGAGCAGCCGGAGGACCGGCAGACCGTGCCAAGCATGGAAAAGCCATCACTGGCCCCCGTGAAGGACACGCTGAGCGGGCAATGCCTACGTCGGCTTAGGAGCATCCTCATGTCGCTGTCCCTGGAGAAGTCACCACCCTGCCCATGCCACCAGGATTGACCCCAACAGCACCTCAGCGTGCAGCCCCTGCCTCTCACCGTAAAACAGTGCCGTGGCCTCCTTGATGGGCTCAGGTATCTTCTCCAGGCTGGGGACAGCCGCACCCTGGGCAGTGAAAGCAGAAGGCATTAAGCATTTCCCACCTGCCTGAAGGTGCCTGGTCAAAGCAGATCCCTCCCGGCTCCTGCTACTGCCCTGGCACCCGCAGCCTCGTCGGAAGCATCGCTGCCGAACAGGCACTCTGCAAGGATCAAGCCCGAGACAACATGGAGAAGCTGGCATTCAACCCTCAAATCCCATCATTTCCCTGGGAAGGAGAAGGGCTAGACATTCCCTGGATGCCACCACCAGGGAGCCAGCACCATCCCACTGCATGGGCACGATGCACACCTCTGCTGGGTGAGTTGCGAGAAGGAAAGAAAAAGGAGGGGGAAAAAAAAAAAAAGAAGAATTAAAAAAGAGGAGGTGATAAACTAGTCCCATGCCTGCTGTTGGCCCCTCCTTCAGTGATGAGCAACCCCTGGGGCCATTTTGGGTGGTCCCTGCCTGCTGCCGAGTGCCATGGGTTGGGCTTACCTCTGCATCCGGGCGATGCATGGCGGACAGGGCTTGAATGGTGCTGAGGTCATGCTCCAGCTTGGCGATGAGCTCCTTCTGGCCCCCCAGCGTGGACACGGCTTCCGTCAGCTGGATCTGCAGCTCCGCACAGCGCACTGGAAAACAGAGCCGGAGCCGTCACCCAGGGGTGGCCCAAACCCCCAGATTTTGCCGAGGGGACACCAAAAAGCTGAGGACCCCCCACCTGGAGCACCAAAGCCAACCCACAGGCAGCAACCCCCTTTTCTCCTTATTGCTGGGGCCAGGAGGGACCACGCCAGCAATCCCTGCTCTGCCCAGGCAGAAGTGACCCAGGTCCAGCCCACCTCGGTGATGCCCCAGGGTGGGCAGGACCCAGGCAGGACCAGCACCACGTCCCAGCGCTGGAGGCAATGCGAGCGGGCAGCTGCTCGCACCAGCACGGCTGCTTCAAATGCATCAGTAAAATATTTCTGGTGCCCCAGGGGTAGCTGGCAGCACCCCGACTGGGCAGAGTGGGGGGACCTGGAGAGGGATAAGGGGACCTGAGCACATGAACTGATCCCTGGGTCTGGTCCGCACAGAAAAGGCGCGATGGAGGTGGTCCCTGGCCACGGGCGCTGGGACAGACACGCAGGGGCAGATGGCTGCCCTGGGGGGTTGGCGCGGGGTGTGGACATCTCCCAGGAGGGGCTCTGGTGGGACCAATCCTGCCCTCAGGCACTGGGCAAGGCTGCAGAGCCCCCAGCATCCCCGCTCGGCCAATTTTTGACAAACGAGCCCTCTTTCCAGTCACCCCCCCAGAGTAAAACCCACGCCCTAAACCACAACAGGCGCTCGCTGGAATGCTCCAGGAGCAAAACAAAGAGCCTCTCCTTCCCCTCGTATAACCCCGGCCCAGATGTGAAGCAACGGAGAGACGCGTCGGGGCCAAAACGCAGCTACAGCGAGAGGCGCAGGACCAGCACCGCAGGGCAAGCTCCTTGCTCCGTTTGCAAATCCATCCCAAAACACAGAGCGTCAGCAAGCAGCAGCCCTGTCCTGCAGCAGAAATCTACTTGTTTCGCTTTTCTCCCTTGTTGCCAGCAACGTCTGGGCCTCTGCCTGGCCAAAAAAAAGCTCAGCTCAAGGTTCAGACCCTGCGTTTCGCACCGCCAGCCTCTCTGCCGCAGGGACGCAGGATACGGCCATCTCCGCCTGGATTTCCAGGTGGGTGAAAGCTCAGGTCCCAGCTGTTCCAGTCCCTCCCTGATAATTCCCGGTGTAATTATTTCCCTGAATTCCAGACGGCTGGAAGGCAAAAAAAAAAATAAAAAATTTCCTCATTTATCAACAGCCAGGGAAGAAGAGATGCGAAGGCGGCCTGGGAAGCAGCCGCGCTGGGGAGAAGCGAGGGCAGACTGTTGCGCCCGCGGGGCCGCCTGCCCTCTCCGAAGACCTCGGAGGAGCTGTGCAAAGCGTGTGCGGCTCAATTCCAGCCCATCCGCTCCTGCCCGGCTGGGAGCTGCCCCGTGCACCCCAAAACTGGGCTGGGGGGTGGAGTGGGGGCCTTTGCACAGGGGTCGGGGGAAAACAGAACCGGGCTGGGAGGGCTGGGCGGCAGCGATGGGGGCTGGAAGGAAGCCGTGCCCGAAGCCAACGCTGCCTTCCCACGCAGCAGGGGCTTTGCCGGTGCAAATTTCCCCTCTTTTTATCAGAAATGCAATTCCTACGTTATTCGTAAGGGACCAAGCTTACCTGCAGGGAAAGGGAGGTGACACAGGCTTCAGCCACAAGGTATGGATTCGGTTTTTAATCCCCTGCATATTTGCATTTTGTAGGCCCCACATAAAGGGCTGAGGAAGGAGCCGGAGCAGCTGCCGTAAGGGCGCAGTCCCACTGGAGGTCAGTGTTTCTCAAGAAATGGGGAATCGCCTCCCGCTCCCGAACCATGGGTGGCCTGACGCAAAATATTTGCATTAACAAGATTTGGAAAGAAGAAAAACCTCTTCCCTACGGTTAATTATTTAATTGGCTGGCTCTTTAAATTGCATTAAAATGTAATTGGGAAGCTATGACTAGCCAAACATGGGCTGTGGGGCCCGATCCTGCAAGCCCTGAGCATCGTGTAAAGGTGACGCTGCTGCCGGCGTGCCCGGGCTGCACCATGCCGGGAGCAGAGCGGAGGGCTGGCTGGGGCAGGACACGTTCCCTGCCTCCCACCCTGCCCAAAAAAACCTCTGCGGAGCTGAGCTTTGGCATCCTGCTGAAGGAGACCCGAGCCCTGGATCCCAGCTGCTGAGTTTCTCTCTTTAATGTCTTTTTTTTTTTTTTTTGCTTTTGAGTTACACGGACTGAGTTTTTTTAGTTTGCTTAGGAGGAAGAAAAAGGGTCACCAAAGAAACACCTCTCCCAGTTTTAAGGAAAGCCATGTTCTTCCTCCCTTGGGTTGCACTGCCTCAGCATTGGCCGTTCTTCTACAAACCGTCCCTGAAAACAGAAAAGCCTGGAACCGTGTCTAACACTGAAAGCGACCAAAATGCATGGAGCTTCTCTCTCATCTCCCCTTTAGCATCTCTTTTCACAGCTGATTTTTGGTGGTTTTTTTTTTTAATCATAATGTTCTTTTTTCGAAGGGGCAGTGGCCACCCACGAGCTCATCACTTTTCTGCCAGCAACCCTTCACCTCCAGCAGCGGGTGGATGGCTCTCCCAGGACGGCAGGTCCGTTCAAGCATTGAGATTGAGCAAAAGAAAATCTGCCTTTGTCTTCTCTAAGCTGCTGTGCTGGAAAGCCCTCGCTCTGACCCTTCAGATGTGCAAATACCTCAAAAAGCTGCGGAAGATGGAGAGGTACTGCTGAAGATAATGGGACAAAGAAGGTGAAGCCCTGGGGAAACTGGGATTTTAAACCACGTATCTTTAGCCTCAAACTCTGTTGTTTCTGACTTCTGAGGCAATGGAGAAACAGGCCTGACATTGCCATCACCTTACAGAGAAAAGTGATGAAATGCAGCAACCTCACAACTGAACGCCGGCAGAAGTCACCTGCCCTGCCCGGTGCCACGCTGCGGGGCTGCTTGGCACACGCAGGTCTGGTTTTCCTGTGTCGGTTCCACCTGATACACAGAAAACAAGAAGCCAAGTCTGAACTATTTCTGAAAAATATCTTCTGCTTTCCTGGGAGTCCTTGGGAAGGTGGCAGAGCAGATAGATGGGAGCTGGACTATAGAGTTTTGCACGGGGCACTCCTGAAGTCCTTAGATAGCTGTTGGCTGGGTGAACTCTCCTTCTTCATCAGGGTTTTCTTCATTCAGATTCCCCATGACACTCATCCTAAATCCCTGAGCTTTCATCTGGCTTGGCTGGCCAATAACACATTGGTCATTAGAAAACATTTCTGTGCCCAAGGCTCCCAGGAGTTTGGCAGAAACTACCTGAAACAAACACGGGGCAACAAGAAGTCCCCAGTGCAACCACTGAACTTTGGCTGCCAACAGCCGCACTTGGTCTAGCACCTCAACACCGCAGCCGGACCCTCCTGGGGAATCCTGGGCTTGGAGAGAAGCACCTCTCGGACAATGATCAGCCACAAGCCTCTTCCCACACACCCTGTGTGACTGACCAAATCTTCACATCTTTTCTGTATCACTGACCTTCTGGCCTGAGCGGGGAGGGGGGTCAAGCCCTCTGCAAGGGACCAACCACTTTGCAAAAGACTGGTCATCTAGCGGGAAGAATGATAGTGGTGAGGCTCTTGAAAAGCACCATGTCCTGCCCAAAACTGAGTGATTAGAAAGACCCTCTGTTCAGAGAGGATGCTGTTGAGAAGATGTCTGTCCTGGGAAGTCTAAACGTACCTCCAACCCACCGCCTGAGGAGCGTGGCCACAGATGACATTGCCAAGATTTGCGCGTTTCTGAAAAGAAGTAAAGTGTCTGCGCGGACAGGCCACGTGGTGAGACACAAAGGCGTCTCAGAGAGGAAACAAAGTGGTCCTAAACTGAGAATAAAAGATTTAGATGACTCTCACACTTCCTTCATTGTGGATAGCACCATCAGTCTCGCACTCCTCCAAAGCTGCGGGTTAAAGTCCTTGTAATGAACATCAAGGAAAAAAGTTGCGGAGCCCCAGGCTCCATGGGCGCGTTCGTGGGGAGGTCCGAGCCCGGCAGATGTAGGGGCTCTTCGGGAGCGCCTGCGAGACAGCGAGCCCAGCGCTGTCATGGAGCAACAGCAACTTTGACTCCTGTAACAAGCCCCAGCAATTGGACTCCCTTGGCAAATCATCCAAAATAAACAGCATCTGTTTTCACAGATGGAGAAAATTAAGACATACTAGCAACTTAGTTTGAAGTTATAAGGCCAGACGTAAATAAATGAGAGGCAGTCTTTCCATAAGATGGTGGCTTGATTACTGAGGATACAGACAGATGAATAAATCACCTTGGGGTGAGATAGGCTGTAACTTGCTACACATCCAGGAGACTGGAGTAACTGCTCATGTGTATCCTCTGAGCCCGAAGGAAATGAGAGGTAAGTGGTATTGCTGAAGGGATCTGCAGGGTAGGAGCACGCACATGGGCAGTTACTGCAAATTAGCTGATGCTCTGCAAGTTCACACCCTGATTTGCCTTATGGTAACTTTTTAATCTGCCTCTATTACTGTCTGCCTTCCTTGTATTTACATAACTGTAAAAAAAAAAAAAAAGAAACCAAGCAGAGAAGTGATGTGGCACGTTAGGAGCTTTCTTTGAAAAACTATCCTCTCAGAAGTCAACCGAAGTGCACCGAAACCCACTACTTCAAAGGTTTTAAGACTATTTTATTGACTGGAAGGAAGATGATGGTAAGATAACTAAATCTTGGAGTACCTTGACAAGAACGCTGAGAAACCCAGAACAAAGCTGGAGACTCACTCAACACAAACACTGGTGTTTGAGCATGCCAGGACGAGGAGCAGGAGCCAAAGGAGGAAGCAGGAAACTGGATCTGCCACCGGGTCCCTTGATTTTTCCAGCTCTTTCACCTTTCTCCATGTTGGGTCACTCCGGTTAATGACCGGGTTGCTGCAGACAGTTATTTAGAAGGTGAAATGGTTGTTCTTCCCTGGGCAGAAATAAGTGCTCAGGCTTTTTGGCATCTCTCTCCCATGAGCCTTCTCAAGCCAACAAAGTCTTACCTCCGGTTCTACCCGAGCTCCCAGGTTTATACAGAAATTAAGGTGCAATTTCAGGCTCTTGAAAGACAGTATTGTTATTGCCCAAAGTCCTGCTCTCTTTCCAGGAGATCAAAGGGAGAATCACAGACTTTGTGCTGAAGGGATGAGGGGGACACTGTCCATACACTGCAGATCAAGTCCTGGATGAACCAGGTGATTTTCTCTGTCCTCTTTTTGGTCTATGAAGATGCCAAGGAAGAAAGATCTGAGCCAAAATACTTCCTGCAACAGAAAGGTTGTCAAAGGCCTTTCAGTGTTGTACATCTCAATGGTTCTAGCTCTGTCTTGACCTTTTCACAGCGTGGGACAGCATTTCTGCATGGTCCAGAGTTGTGTGGGAGTCATTCAATTTGTCTTAACTTTATGCAAAGCCTTTTCCCTGGGGCCACCGTTGCTGTGAGCTGTCAGTAGGCTGAGAAACAGGACAAGGCGGAAGGCAATGATTTAACATTTTTTTTCTACAAGGCATCAGAGCCCTGTCTCTCAAATCTAGCGGAGTCCTCTGTGGTGCAAAACTGTTCAGAGGTAAAGGCTGAAGAGCAGGTGGTAGCACAAAAGCCCAGCTGAACCATCTCCTGAGGTCCACCTCACCTCACACAAAACAATGAAGAAGCATCACCATCACCTGAAGGGTGTATATTCTTCCAAGAACCTCCCCAGAGCGAATAAAGAAATCAAATGCTCCAGAGAACCCCCCAACACCATCGAAGTCACACAAGAACTGGGATTTTGGGGCATTTTAAAGCAACCTCTCTAATCTCCAGGGAGGGAGGGAAGGTCAGTTGGCTCCAAGAGCATCTGAGTAGCCAAACTGCCTGGATTATGTTAGTCTGGGAATCATCTCAGCCTGCAGCTTTGCTTATGGGTAGCAATCAGGCTGTCCTTGTTTATCGCCTCTGTACCTGCCACAGGACTATTCTCTGATCAGACCTTCTGCAAACTTTCTAAAAGGGCAAAAAAAGAAAGCAAATGATGAAAAGAAAGGAATGACGACAGGTCTGAAAGCCATCCGCAACTCCTACCACAATCTACCTAGTCTTTAGCCACAGTTACCAGCTCTGGAAAAGCTCCAAGAATGAAGTGATGAGGTTGCTCTGCAGATATAGAGGCTGTAAGAGAAGATATCAAGAACCTTCAGTGCCATCCTTCAGGGATGTCTGCAGAAGATGTGCAGTCCTAGACGGCAAGGGCTGGGACTGGCACCAGTGAAGGCAGCAAGAACAACCCTTCTCATTTTTACTTTCACGTGCTGTCAAAAAGACAAGAAAAAACAAGGACAACAGAAAGCAGATCACATCCAACACCCCGAGGACAAAATTTGAGACTTCATCTGCCCAGGTGACAAAGGGTTTGGGAGCACAGGGAAAAGACCTCTCCACCCTAGCTGCCGTGCTCGTTACCATACACGAGCATCCTTCCTCCAGTCCCCTGCAGTCCTCTTCATCCGTGCCCTGAGATACATCTGTGACAGTGGCCTTGGGGAACAGCAAAAGGAGCTGCCAAACCGCGCCGAGGAGTGCCCACCCCACAGCCGCCCAGACCCAGCTCCCTGGGCTTCTCTGCCAGCGGCCGGCAGAGGAGGTGCAAGCAGGATTTCTGCTCCCTTCCCTCCTTTTCCCCATTTCTCTTCACATTTTGAGGGCCTGCCGGGAAGGGCAGGTTTGAAGGATTTCTCCTTCCTTTTCCTCCTGGCCCAGCCACTCCAAAATAAACAGCCCTCAGCAAAGAAACACAGTACTACTTAATAAATTCTCCCTGTAAGGACAGAGATTTCATAGAAGAGCGGATTATTTCCAAGGGTACTAAGATAATTACATGGGTAACTAGGAAGAGTTCAAGAAAACAGTTTGAATTTTCTTATCAGTTTCCCATAGCTTGGAGCAAAAAGAAAATAAAATGCTCTACTGTAATCAAATCATGTTTTCTGAAGCCCTCTGTTGGCAAGTACACAATTTCTTCACCACTTCCATTAAAAGAGAAATACTTAGGAAAAAAAACAATAGCATTTCAAAATGGAAAGAAGTGGGGCCCAGACGCACCACGTCGTCTGCTCACAGCATGTTCTGACCTGGTGGGAACAAGGTGCCACGTCAAAACATACCCCCCCTCCCAGTGAAAGACAAACCACCTCTCGCTGACCGCGGGGCCGTGGCCAGTACCTGCGGCACTGGGGTGCTCACTGGGTGCTCACTTATTCCTGCACCTCAGGACACCACAAACAAGGATTTCTCCCATTAACTCAGCAAATACCAGTAGCATTTCCTATGTCAGCCTTCACCCTTACTACAGCATCTAACTCCAGAAGCAGCCATTTACCAGCAGGAACAGTGGTGAGATACAAGTGTGTCCCAGTGCTGGCCAGTAAGGGTCTGTGGGAACACACTGCGTACGCTTCTTCTCAAAAGGAGATTTTCAACATCCTTTTGAAGGGCTACCAATGAAGCCATCACAGAAGATCCACCTATCTCCACGAAGACTCTAAGTACCTCCTCTTGACATAGGAGATACAGTCTTGTGGGTTTAGTTGCCTTCCTAACTTCCCGAAAATAAACTTTTGGAGATTTAGGTTTGAGAGCAGAGTCTGGTTTTATACTGGATGCGTGCTTCTGAGCTACAATGAACCCCCTCCAACTTCTTCAGTACCAGGTCTGTCCTTTCACAAGTATAATGCACCTTTTGCTTATGGCCACGTGTGTGATTTTAGTAGCTCCGTGCCGATACCACCACACCTAAAGAAAAGTGCAGGTTACAAATACACAAATTAACCAACTTGAGTCATAACACTCCCAAAGTGTAGATGTTTAGTATCCATCTTAAAATGATTCGGGTCAAATTACACAAGATAATGCCATTAATAGCAAGCGACAGTTTGACCAGTCATTAAATAGCAGGGCCAAAAAAAAAAAAAAAAGTGTTAAACTCCAGAACCTTTACACCATGTGGAACAACCTGTCACACAGACGTTTCAAGAGCAGAAAACACAGAGCTTTATTCTACTAGTTTTTTAAATATAACTCCATCGATGGAGGATTAAAACATCTATTCCTTTACCAACACCAAACCTCAAATTCTAGACTCCGTAAATACCGAGCATAGTTATAGAAACTTCATCTCATAAGGCACTAGAAGAGAAATTTGTCTTTATATAAAGTATCTGGAAAAATAAAATGAGCCAAATATCAGGGAAAATTCTTTTACATTCTCATTTTTGAATCTAAAGCACTTCTGACCTCAGACAACATCTTTAATCTATTTTTTTTTTTTAAATTAGCTAATAGATTTTTATGGTGCTCAGAACAATCCCCCCTGCGGTCTCAGACCCAAAATACATCTTTTCTGTCCACGAAGCTGGGGTCCCCCTCCCACTGACTGCAGCACGAATCGTCACGCTTGAATTCCACTGAAAAAAGGATACAGTTTGGAAATCTGACACTTCAATAGTCAAGGTATTAGAGACATTCTCCCCTCTCTCCCCGAAACTGATAGAGAAAAAAAGTAAATTTTCCTCCCCTGGACAAACGCAAATCCCCACCAAACCCTTCATCCATCCCCCGGACATCACCGAACAGTCAGAACCACCAATGTAAATGTTTGCTGCTTGGACTCAGGTCTCACCTTAATAAAGACAGCCCACGCGTAATTGTGTTTGTATAAAAGATATTTACTTCAATTATCACACCTAGGGTGCTAGTGAATAATAATAATAATAATACATCGTGTGAGTTTCATACAGTGATATTGCTTCTCCATATCATATAGGGACCGTTGTACAGTGCTGAGAACAAACATTATATGGCTAACCAAACAAAGACAGAAGAAACAATGCCATTCTGCTGACGGAGGGAGCGCTGCCCTGCTACTGCCAGCCATATAAACTCTTACTTTTATGTTTAAACAAATACCAAGAAATAAAATGTTACAAAAGATGAGTCACAGCAACACAATGTGGGCTTCTCAAAGCTACTTGTACACTAAAAATGACACTTTTTTTTTTTTTTTTTGGTCAATTGGGTCTTTGTGAGGATCTTTTTTTTTTTTTTTTTTTAAATCTGTGATTGTGAATATAACAAACAAGCTCTAAAAACATCTAAGACTTAGTGCGTTACAGAAAAAATATAAAATACTGCTAAAAATGTAAGACACCACAATACACTGGGGTAAAAACTGAGCTTATTATTAAAAAAAAAAAAAAGTTCTCAGGAAAAAGTACACCACTTTCTGTTTGAGTTCATCTTGTGCTGTGTTAGTAGTCGGGGCATTTCAAAGGTCTGCCCATTATCATGGCAAGTAGTTATTGCACAAATGCAAATTGTTAATTTTTTAATTAAAAAAAAAAATAAAAATGAAAGGGACATGAGGGAAACAATTAAAAAAAAAAAAAAAAAGAACATCATCCCCCCCCCAGCCAGCCTCCATCTGCTTTGGAATTAACGTCCAAATTCGTACATTTGACATTCTCGCAGCATTTCCAGCGAGTGGGGCGCGTGGTGCCCGCTTTCGGAAAAGGAAGGGTAGAAAATGCTTTTCAAGACAGAAATGCATAGAGTACTCTGACAGGAACAACCTTTTTTTGTTTGGCAGAGGTTATCCAATAGTTACTGTAGGGCTTTTTCTGGTCTCTGGTTTTTTCTTTCAGACTATGCCAGAAGAAAAAAAAAACAACAAACAAACCTCGCGTGGGAAATTCATCTGATGGTTTTTAGTGGGACACCCTCGAAAGGCAAAGTGCAAATTTGCTTCCAAATCCACAGAAGTGGTGACGTGCCCTGCAACTAGCTCAGCACCTTCCAGCTTTGCCCACCGTAAGGTTTTAGCGTGGGGCCAGCTGGTTCGGTGCTGACCGGAGGCCCTTTGCATCGTCCCTCGTGCAGACACACGTTTCCCTGCCACGAGCAGGGGGAATTTCTAGCGCAACGGTTTTCGGTTTGGCTTGTGCGGCTTTTCGCTCGCTCGCTCGCCAAGTGATACCTAGCCAGGGAAAGCCTGTCTGAACGTGTTTTGACACCGCAAGAAAACTAAACGACTCCTCCGTGACAAAGATCAATGCACAATGTGTATTTCCAGAGTTCACACCAGGAAAAGTTGCTGCTGCACAAGGTGGTTTTTTTTTTTTTCCTTGACCAACTTTGAATGAGAAGAAAATCAGCTCTGAATTCAGAAATTCAAACATATGCCAACAAAGATGAACATCACAGGAAACCAGTCTCTCATTTTAAATTAACACTCTTGAGTAAATTGCAATTTACTTTGACCAAGGGGCACTGCATCTTCATGAAATTCTCAGTAGAGGCTCTAGGAGGCTCAGGGTATTTTCTCTCTCTGTACATTTTAAGTCTCTTCTCTCACAACTGAGGCTTCCTATTCTCAGTCCTAAATTATTTTAAAACTATTTAAATAATATTATTTATTAGGCATTTAGATAAAATATTTTTTTTTTTTTTTAAAAAAAGATTGCTCTAGAAAACACAACAGGGGCACAATGATATGGATACTAGGACGAGCCGACACCACCCTGCGCCACCGCTAGGATAGCCCAAACTTTCTCCAACGTCCGTTTAGGGGATATGTATACTCCTGTTGTGTTTATATCAAACAAAAACAAACCTCAAAAAAGAAACTGTTAAAATTAATCTCATAAATAGGAAATATTAGATTGTTTTCCTAATTACAAACCACCTTTATATATTTCACCTTATGATGCTGTAGAGAGAGCAAGCTTGAAAAATGAACACACAAGCGCTGGTAAGGGCTGAGGATGGGTGGGTGAAAGCCTGTTCTTTACAAAACCTAACGGAGACTGGAATGACTTTACGGAGCCTCCCCAAGGGAAATGAAGACCGCAGGTATTACCAATGGCACCAAAGGACACGGTCGCAGTTAGCAACGGCTGGAGTCCACGAGTGTTTCGTGAATGCTGACAGACCTACGAGTACGCTGGGTGAGACTGAGCCTTACGAGCACTAACGCTGCCGGGTGACGGTGGACCTTCTAACCCAAGACCCCACCGTGCTGCTGGAGCCAACCCAGAAGGATATATACATATATATTTTAATTTTTTTTTCCCCAGGAACCTGAATTCTCCTAAACTAGAGCTCGTGCTCGCCCAAGTTTGGCAGCTGGGACACGAACCTCCGAACGCAGAACAAGAGTTTCTATTGCACAAAGACTTAACGCACAGTGTCTGAAGTGCCTTTTAGCAAAGGGGCAACTCACATTGGGCCACTGAGACGCTCCTCCGTCGGTGTTCGCTTTCCCCCCACCCAAATGAAAAGCGGCTGTGAATGCTGCAGTCTAGATCACTGTGCTTTAGATTATTCTCCATGAAGAGATTAGGAAATAAGGCACATAGCTTTCCAAGTATAGAAAGTTTGATAAATAGCAAATTTTAGGAAAGCAGCAAAAACTAAAAACTTAACGGGAAATGCGGTAACATACAGGATTTTGATGACATGCCTACTGAACGAAAATAAAATAATTTCAAGCTAAACTAAAATCTTCCCCCCCCCCAGAAAAAACCTGATCCATGATCTCCATCTCTCTGGAGGAGGTGAGAAGGAAATGGAAGCCCTGATCAAGGAAAAAGTACGATACAGCTGTGACCTTGCTTATTCCCCGCACGCCTCCTTTACGAACTAGAAGCTCAAGTACTCCCTGTATAGCCTGTATAGCATCCAGAGGTAACTAGGTACTTTGGAAACACTTTTAAAGCTAGTAATAATTTACCCACACATAAATAATACATCAAAATACCACTAAGGGTCTAATGTAAGCTAACAAAAGCCAGAGAAGTCTGATTGTAAGATTGATTGTAAATATTTTTTGTAGTTACTTGGAAATAGGATTGTACTTCAGAGCAAGTCAAATGCCAAGTTTTATTTCTTCCCCTGAAGACAGATGCTCACCTTCTGAGAGGAACTGCAGAGCACAGAATTTCGATCTCTAAGAAGAATTTCTATCTGCTAAGAATACTTGAATTTTCAGCTTAGGGAGACCAAGAATGAACAACGTGCTTTAACTCGATATTTGGCTTAATTTACTGATCAGCTGGTTTTGCGATGGTTTAATGCGTTGCAAATGTCTTTACTGTTCCCCTCCCTGCTGTACGTAGATAGAGAAGAGTGTATTTTACATGTGCAAATATCTGGCATATTAACTTCCTGCAGGCTGTAGCAAAGCAAAACGTACAGACCAACTGTCACGGGATGTTGCAGATGAGATTTGACCCTTCATTTCTAATTCCTTGGCTTTTGGACATCCCAGACCCTTGGAATTATTTTTATGTATTCTGAACGTGATCTTCCTCCTCCTCGTTAGCTAAACCCGTGTATCTCAAACAATCCGATCTCTCAGACGGCTAATCCCCTCTTTACAACAGGGAACTTCTCTGACAAGTGGGAAAATGGCATCCTCTACGCATGAAAATACACATTGGTTTTAAGCCCTCACTCACCTACACCCCACACGATTTAACGAATTTGGCTGTAGCAATTCTACTGCACCGTTAAGTCCAAGCATGTAACTACTACATATACAGAGGGGCATTTCCATACTGGAATCATGTACATATACACTTTTAACAACTCCTAAAAATGCATATTAATTACCCGCATAGACAAAAAAGGATAACGCAACTTAACGCCGTTATTCTTGTTATCAACAGAGAGACTGCGCTGTTACGAACATTACCACAGAATTACACAGTAACTATGCAAAAAGCAGGTATGTCACCACAACGGCAGGAAATTCCTGGCATGACTCTCCATTTCCAAGGATCTTTGGATGAAGACTGTACTACGTAGTACAAATTTCTCTAAAATTCAAACAAAAAGTCAAAGACATGACGTCATGGGGACTTTAGGCATCTACTTTTGCTGTATTGTTTCCTGCACTATTATGGTTAAGAATTCAGTCATTCTCTGCACCTGGCTATTTCAAATTATAAAGAAACTGATACTGTGAAACCAACAGGTTTAATAATCAGAAATCTATAGAACTGTGGCAAAAATCTAACATCAGTGTGAGTAAAGCAAGCTTGAAAAATGGCAGCAATTGTCCTTCGTAAAATAGCTGGGCAAGGAAAAATACAATAACCTTATTAATTTTTTAAATGGAGGCATTTCCTTTTAATGCACTTTAGTGCCAGAACACCTTTGTGAGTAGCAATGAAAATCAAGCCCAGGAATCAGATCAGGTTCTTTTGCATTCACAGAACAGTTGTAGAAACGCAAGGGTGATGCCTCCATCCGTCCTTGGCGGTACCAGAGGATGCCAGTGAGGAGGCTCACTAATAAAAGTTAAATGAACGACTTTCTTCAACTGGAAAATGACCTTACAACTAATAACTTATATTAAATATGCCACAGTACCGCTTGGCTGGGGAGGAAATCATCCCTGAGGAGAGAGATGGCACCACTTACATATCTGTTTTTAAGGCTTTTTGAAAACTTAAGTGCACAGGCCTAATGCTAATCTTCTCCAAAAGGATAAATTTCACCTTCAGAGCATAAAAACTTTTTATCCTTGCATATTAATAGGGTAGGGTACAGCACATGACCTGGTCATGTAGGACAGATCAGTCCCTAGGCATAGCATAAAGGGCTTTTCTTGCTATGAAGTTCATTATTAACTATATTTTTTATATGGCATAGTCAATATATCCCATAAAAGGGTTGGGGAGGAAAAAACAAATCAGTGAAATGTTTCTACATTTTAGAGCTCAAATACGTATGTGAAGGAGACAGGGACCGGTAAGTCACTTTTCAAACTACGACAGTTGAGCCAGAAAAGAAATTCAGGTCTTGTGCTTTCCATGCCAGTAATTCTCCTTGCAATGTGAAACTCCTTGCAAAATTTAAACTGCTGGGGAAAAAAAAAAAGTCTTTTGTTTGTACAGAATTTTAAAATTCTTTTTTTTAAAAAATAAGTTGATTGTATATGCAACACAAGGGAAGAAAATGTTGATGTTCGAACAGCGGGGCAACAGAAAGTGCAAGGGGAAAGTAGCAGGCCAGCATACGAGCGAACTGAATACTGCTTTGCAGCTGTTTTATCTGCGAGAGTTAAAATTAGGAATGTGAGGCTATCGGCAGCTTGTCTCATCAGGGCCAAAGCTGCCGCTCACTCACGGGAAAGACTTGGCTTGATTTTAGCAAAGGTTAAATCCGGCCCCCACCTAAGAACCAACTTTTCTTCTCCTCCTACGTTTCTGACAGTCTTCAAGAAGCGCTCACAGCTCAGCCATCCGCAGTGGCTCTAAGACAGAGAACATCCTAGGGACCGCACGCTGGGTGAAGAAGAGAAAGAGATAATTGAAGAAAAATATTTTTTAGACAAATGAAGCAAAAATAGTGCCCTCCATCTGCACATTAAAAATGTCACCACTTTACTTTTGGTTTGCAACAAATCGCTAAGATCACCAATCTCTTTGTAACCTTGCTAAAGGTTAACCTTGCTAGTCCAGATTACTGCAAGATTTCAGTTTAAATAAACTATTTTGGATTTAAGTGCAAAGCGCTGTCCAAAAAACAATAATTACCTTTTTTTGTATATTCTCATAATTTATGTATGGTCAATTTTTTTTTCCCCTGTTTCTAACCTGCGCTGTTTTCACTAAGAGCATTTTTATTTCATGAAAGTTTTAAGAATAATTGAAATTAATAATTTTAAGATAGAAAATGACAGAATTCTGACTGCAGCTGTGCTAGTGGGGACTGCAATTCACTGTTAGCATTTTCCATTATTTCATTACATTATTTTGTCACATTTCCCTCAATCCTATTTTACATGAATGTATCAGCTTTGTAGTTTGAATTACCACCAGAATGATGCGCTTCTCTAACTTACTATTTCTCCCATTAAAGGACTGAAAAATCGCAACTTTTAAGTAATTGGATCAGAGAATATTGCATAGAATTCTGTCAGGTTCCTGAACCCCCTTCTCTATACCATTCCCATACGTTACATAAAAATAATGCAATGATCTTCCACCTAATGAGAAAGGCACATCTTTTTTTTTTTTTAACTGTAAGATAGATCTTCCCCATTACAGCAAGGAGTTTATTACTAAAGGACTCACTAATTCATGATATGGGCAGAGTGCACTGATACAGGTTCCCTTAAAGAGTGGCTCTATTTTTTTTTAGAGATTAATAAATACAATGGTCAAATTTTATGGCATCAGCAGCAATTGTAATCAAATGCATTTCTGCCAATAAATGTGCAATTCTGTTGTCTGAAATTTGTATCCTCAAAAATGGAAGCGTATCAGCAATCACACTGTATGACCCCCTCTGCCAAGGGATACTCCTCCCTTGCTTTTAGCAAAGTATGACACTATTTTCCTTCCCTAACCATCCAGAGAGAAAAAACCGACAATTTTAACTGCAGTATAAGGGTATTTCTGTTAAAATAGCCTGGGTCCTTCATCCACAGCTTTAGTAAAAGCACAAAACTGGAAACAGAAAGAGAAGATAAAAATGCTTTTAAAGAACCTCAGGAAAAAAATAAACTTCAGCACGTCAGATTTTCTGAAAACTTCCTGGGATTTTATCCATCAGGAAAAGAAATGTCATCAGCGAGGGCTCTGTTGCCATGCTCCGCGCTCTACAAAACGACTGCCCCACGAGATGAGCCCCACGTCAACGTACCTAAATAATGCCTCTTCCCTTCGTGTGTAATCAGTGACCCAAGAGTGTAAAAAGCCACCACGCTACTCTTTGGCATTTCTTCTCCTCCAACTTTCTATCTTTTTAATTAATTAAAAAAAAAAGTTATTCTAATACACATTTTCCTAAAAGTGTTATTTTCAAATTCTGTACTTGATCCAGAATTACAGCTAAAATCATTCAGTGTTGCTGAAGTTCAATCTCTAAACCAGGGAGGTCTCTGCCAGTTTGGAAAGCCAGTAAGTAACTCATCTCCAACAAGAGAATCTCAGCAGTAGTTCAAGCTAATCCATTTTACTTTCCACTGAAACAGAAAAGCAGCTGTGACCTTAGCTAAAATACCGGGAACAAACAGCTGGGAACATCACTTAATCTCCACGAGCTCGATCTGAGAGTGTTCGTCTGCCCTTAAATAAGGTGGTCACTGAGGAACCCAAAGTGACTCCCGGCAGGATGGCCCGGGTCACCTCAACAGCATCTCAGCAGGCTAATCCACATTCAACGCAGATCATTAAATATGAAGCAACAAAAGGAGCTAAGCCATTAATAAAGTGCCAAAAATATAGGAAATACTGACAGCATTTTATTTGATTAATTTTATAATAGATACCGACGACAACCCTTGGCAGGATGGAATGACTTTTGACTTATGAATGCTGTCTTTATCCAGCGAAATTACATGATTCAAATGTAATAATGGAGCTTAGAATTAACAGTTAGTGTTATAAAAGAAAGATTTCCTCTAGGGCAAGCTACAGATATGCTTTTTAAAAATCATTACAGCATTAAAAACTGGGCAGATGCTAAAGAATCCTAAAGAACTAGTGGAAATCTGAAAAGCAAAACAAAGATAAACACCAAAAAAAAAAAAAAGAAAAAAAAAAGAGATAAGTTTCAAGGCACTTACGTATTGCTTATTAAGAAGAGAGATTGACCTTAAGTGCTGCATTTGTGTTCAACCTGTGAATACAGTTCTGCTGTCGTGTAATGCAGCAAGAGCTCTCAGTAAGCATCATGGAATGCAATCATTTAGACACAGGCACAAGAACAGTTTGGGGAATATTAATTGGAAAAAAAAAAAAAATTGTCAAACAGAAAAAAACCTTACTATCAAGAAAGCCGAGAGTAACCACTTGACTGCATCAAGCACCTGGATCTCAAATCAGCAGACAAGGACAGTAGAAACAGACTGGCAAATGTATTGCCCAGAATTAGTTAAAAAACCCAACCTGAACCAAACAACAACAAAGAAAAAAAAAAAGAACGTAAGAAAATATCTGCATCTTCTAGTCAGAAGTTTTGCTTCTTGGCTGAAGACACATCTTATTATGACTTGTATTAAGGTATGTGTGTTTTTACCAGGACGTGCATTTATCGATGGAGCTGTGCTTTGTAAGTCAAACCAGGACACTGTACAGATACGGAGAGGTAACACTTTGCTTCCCCACGCTATTTCCCTTGCTGGCCGTTCCCGCGGACTAACTGCACTCCAGATAAGAAGCCGTAACCGCTTCCAGCACGTGCTGTCACATACTGGTCTCTGTAAGAACAAATTGTCTCCTCAGCTCATCACAGAAAGGGGCAGTTGCTCTCTCTGTTTCTCAATTTTAGTTTTGCATCACAAGTCCCCAATTACCCAAGGAGGTATCCTGAAACAGCTAGCAGTAAAAATAGGAAACAAATCCCTGCCTTTCAGCCTCCTAGAGCCTTCTTTTCTTAATCATGAAAAGGATTGATTTTAGTGTACTGATTCTTAATTTGTGAAAACTTGCGCTAAGTGCTGCTGTTCATGTTAAGAGACTGTAAATGAAATACATAAGTTCTAAAACATCATGCAAGAAATGTGGTTTCACATCTTACAGTCAAAAATCCTACTAATGAATTAATACAAGCACACTGAGGTGTAATATTGGGAACATACCTTTAAAGTCGGAACTCCTCTCCCATCCCTCCCTCCCCCAAAATCAGTAAAGTAATATTAATTAAACTTAAGAAGTAATGAATGCACCATTAAAGTGTCATCAAAAAGATGCTGACCTAAGACAAAAGTTCAATGATACACAATACGGTCAAAAAGTCTTCAATCAATAATATACAGTATGACAACTACATCTTGTAAATTATACCCAATACTGCCGGCAGTCTATCCCTCTAAAGAATATTTGCCCCCTTTCATCCCTTCCTAACAATCAGATAATAAAATACAGCACCTATAAATAAGCAAAAAAAAATTATATATATATATA
>VXBL01001526.1:184861-248354 GCA_013400195.1 Aramus guarauna | reverse complement strand
TCCGAAATCATCTATTGTTAGTTTTAAAGATATGGCAATAAAGGAGTCTAAATTAGCAAACTTGTAGAAGCCATAACTGATAAAACAGCTTATTGAAAAAAGGTGGCAGTAATGCACTCTATGTGTGCACAAGTACGTAAGAAAATACACAGACGTATAAAATTGCACGCACACACTCACGCACACACATCCTTCCACACACCTCTATGCTCACGCATATACATATAGACAACAGGAGGAGTTAGAGACAAGTTAGAATTTGATTTGTACTTTGATCAGCCCTAACCTGTGCATAAAATAAATGGGAAAAGGCTGTATTTCTGCAGGGCAGAATGGTCTAGACTGGGACTCGAGAGCACGGATGTTTTGGTTTGGAGTTCGGGCTACTTCCGTCCCGGTAAGAGCCCGTCTGGTTGTTGCCACGTACTCTTTTTTTTCCACGCAAAAATAAGCTTCCCACAACTAAAACATATTTAAAATCAGTGCTTGTGGTGGGAAGAGAGTCAGTAAATGGCCACCAACAGCAGGAAAAGTTCTTTATCTGAGGCAGCTCCAGTCCCCTCTTAGTGGTGTGTGACAGCAATCGTACACGTGAACTATGCTTTAATCGATTCCAGGTACGCTGAATGTTTCGGGATATGGAATACGTCCCCGAAGTAGCAGGCTGAAATGTTACTGGCCAACGTTTTTTGAGTGATCTGTCTTTACTGAAAGGAAATTCTGTACACTATGAACCAAGTGAAATGATCAAGTACATGCTGTTTCTAAGTTGTCTCCTAAACCTCCTAGATATGAGGTCTGATCAGCGTGCTCTGTGGTTAGAGGTTAAAAAGCAGATTATAAAATACCTAGATTCAGATTTTTTTTTTTTGTCCTGATTTGGCCTAAAATGGAGTGTATTAAACAAATTCTGGTCTGCAAAAGACCAGAATCAGTTAAAGCTATGAAACAATGTGCACTACGTGTCAATATTCTATTTCACTTACAAGAAAACACTAAGTCAGCTACCACAAATTAAGATATTTTCCTGATGTGACTTTTTTTTTGTTTTGTTAAAAAATATGTGGAGTAAATGTGTTTTTTTTTTTTAATTCAAAGTTTCAAACAACAAGATTCTTTTCTTTTCTTGAAAATATGTAGGAATCCAAACTAGTGTGTTTAGAGTCGGTTGACTGTGCAATCTCTTAGTGGCAACTGAACGTGTACAAAAAACTTTCTTTTTTTTTTCTTTTTTTTTTGAAAAATCTCCCCTTTTTTCCTGGTTTAAGAAGATAATAGTGTATTATCGCTCTGTAGCCATTAGATGGCAGATAAAAAGCCCCCTTTTAATATGTGGGTTTGATTTTTTTTTTCTTTTTTTTCTGTTTTTCTTTTTTTAAAGCCCACACCAAAGAGGAGGGCACAAGGCAAAGCTGTATGAGTTATTCCAGAAATTGTGGAAATCACTTAGGGCAATAATAAAAACACTTCAGGGTACAAAAAAGCTTGACTACACATTTCAGTTTTCTTCCTCGAAAACACAAACATAAATTGGGCTTAACGCTCCTTTTTGTTTTCTATATGCACCTTGGCCTATGGCGTTTTTGCCCTGTGGCCCGCAGGGCGGTTAAGTGCGCAACACAATAAAACCAGTAGAGGTCCAGTTTCACTTCCCAGCTCTCCAGAGTTGGGCGAGTTTAATCTCAAAACTCCCACTCGACGGCCTCTTCTCGACTCGCAGCCTTCTCCAAGCGGTGGATGATGTTGTTCAAGTTTGCCGCTTTCTTTTTCCTCAAGGAGCTGTCTCGCGTGTTCCTGGAGCTCGCCGCCTCGGAGAAGCCGAACAAGCTCTGAAGAGAGTTGGCTTTCTGCGAGCCTGCGGCCGGCGTCGAGCTCGTACTTGGCACACTGGAGATTTTCTCTGAACTTTCTTTTGACTTGTAGGAGCTCTCCCCTGTAAGGACTGAGGTGGAGGCAGCTGAGGTAGAGGCATCCCCTTCCGTGGCAGAGTTTGGCAGTGTCTCCAGAGCTTCTCCTGGGCGCTGCGATGCCGGCGGAGAGCTCTGGCGCGGTGCTCTGAGCCTGCCCTCGTCGTCGGTGTCCTCCAGGCTCTCCGCCTGGAACGGCTCCGCTTTCTCCGAAGACCTGGCGCCTTGCAGTGCCTCTTCCCCCGCTTCGAAAGCCGACTCCGCTGGCCCTCCCTGAGACTTTGTGGTTGCATTGCTGTACTCATCCGCCTCCGGGCCACTCGGCTTTCCTTCAGGTGGGCCTTCTGCGTCCACGCCATCGCAGCTGTCTCCCTCAGAGCTGTGAGCGGCCCTGCTGCTTCTGGCGGAAGGAGAGTCGCTCGACCCAGCCTGGCTTTGGCTCCCGGCTTGGATCTCCTCGATGAACAGCTCCCGGCGGATGCGAGACCTAGGAGACAGGGGAGAGGGATGGTGAGTCTGCTGGGGGTCACTCAGAGCCACCGCGCTCTACCAGAGCCGCCATTCAAAATGCCTTTCCACAAGACGCCATTTTGTCTTGGCTGCAGGACAGCCGCACCAAACTGGGTCAGTGGAAACGCTCACACCCTCAAACCCAAAGGATTGACTGAAAAGGTGTTTGGAAGAACATGAAATATTGTTAAGATGGTCTTAATTTCATTTTCCCTGGCCGCTGTGAAGCCTGCTGTGGTAGGAGGGTGCAGGCTGCAAACCCCAGACAGCCCCAGGGGCTCCTCCACAGCATGGCGGGAGGGCAGAATTTTAAGCAAATAAGCCATTTCTGGTAACTTCTAGAGCACTCAGTGTTGAGACTGAACCCTCTGACTTCAACCAGGATTTTGTGTATTTATTGTAAATCTGATGTTATAGTAACCACAGCAGGCATTAGAGAATGAAGCAAAAATATAAACTTTATGCAGGTAATCAATTTGTTCTAAAATGATTGGTGAAAGCCAATGACAGATCATCTTCCCTTTTTTTTCAGGTTTAAATTAAATAACATTCATAAATGTACGCTCGATTTTTACAGCACTGGATGTGGTTTAAGGGAAACAGATGAAAGGCTCTACAGCCTCCCATTCCCACTCAAAGTCTGATATTCAGGAAGGTGAAACTTCACAACACACTGGACAAGAAAATGGATTATTTAAAAAATATGAATACATTTCCTTAGATCCAGAAAAAAATTGCTTGTAAATACAAAACAATTCAGATTTCTACTACAAAGGAGCCACAATTTGCCTAAACAAAAAATAAACAAGGAAAAAATCTGGACAATCCCCTTGGTGTTCTCCTGGATACCAAGGAGAAAGAAGACGAAACGAAATCTGTTGTTCTGAAACTGCTCTGGGGAAGCACAGCCTTTTGACAGGTTGTCAGTCTATGAGCTAGTCTGACTTCTGCCTCATTTTTTGTTTAAAAAAATCGATTTCAGAACATGACTAGTGACAAGGCAAGGAGTGCATTTCAAGGGAATTAATTCACTCCACGTGTGGTTAAAATTGCCTGGTGTACCACCTTGCGCCTCCCATTACTTGAAGCGTGCAATAATACCCCAAACACACTACCTTTGCTGTTTAACGTGGTCCTTCCTCCCTCTTCTTTCTCTGTTTAGGAGCTCCCAATATCCTCACATGTACAGAACAGTTTATGAAAAAATCTTAGGGACTAGGCTAATTCTTTCTCTGTCAGTAGGAGAGGTTACGACCACTGTTGAGGTCCTAATTTGCAAACCAGAGGGGTCAGGGACGAGACTACAGACACAGGGAGAGTCTAGCAAAACTTGATCTTTCAGAGCGAAGATAACACTTTCGGTTTTAGCCAGGGAGAACTGCTAAGGGTCTTGCAAATCACAAGTAAAATGCTGTCCCAGTGCTGATGGCTGTATGATTTTTTCATTTTTCCCTAAATGTGCTACGGAAGACAGCACAAAATGGAAGAAAAAAAAAGGATAAATGCAGAACAGCATGTGAATACTACTTTTGAAGCTAATGATATTATTGACTGACTTGAAATGCAACAGAGTATTTCAGCGGTACTTGCTGACTCTACACTTTTGAAGGATTTAGGGGGTCTGTAATTTTCCCTAGGAGAATATTATTCACCTAACAGAAGACCACAGGTGCTAACATTAATTTTCTATTACCATTAATTGCATGCATCCTGCAACATTGATTATCAGGCTCTATTTATGCCTATCATCTCCCTGCATGGACATTGATCCAGAACATGCTGTGTCTGTAACATTCCCCAAGCCAGGAGAGGAAACGGGTAAGAGCTCTGTGTCTGCATGGCATTTAAAATACCTCAGCTCCAGCAAGATACTGAATGATGACATGCTCACTGAGTATTTGACCACAGAATACAGGTTCAATGTCTGTGGAAATCCCTGGAATTCACACCCAATATTTTGCTTCTGGAATCTAGTTTGGCTCCTGATTAACATAGTAATTAAATCCCTATGGTGAAGAAGAACTGGTGACAGCAGCTAGGAAATTCCAGAGAGCATTCCTCTCGGTGGAAGGTGTTGGCCTCGACATCGACACATCCTGTTGGCATTCATCAGTGTAACTCAAAATATCAGACATCTCCCGGGATCTATGTTGAAGTTCCCTGTACAAGCCTTCACACAACATCTAAACGAGCACAACGCTACATGCAGTTCATTTTAAAAAATGCCCGGAGTAAGAGCAATGAAATTTAGGATCCAAGAGTGCTTATACTACAACCCAAGAAAGCTTGGTTGAATTCCTGATGCTTCTGTAGTACCATCTCTGCGACCTTACTAAGTTTATGTTCAGTTTCCACACAAGTGGGACAGAAATCCCTACCTCCTACACTTTTGCACCATTCTTAAGATAACAGAGCCTCAAACTCTGATGTGTCCTGTATGTGCTTCACTAATGCAAAGTTAAGGTATATTTATTTTTATGTTCTGAGAGCTATGTGAATAGTATGGATGCAAAGCCATAAACTGGGAGAAGTTTGCAGAAATGTCAAAATCCTTTATACCTATTTGTATTCTGAAGTAAATTATTTCTTTGCCTGCTGAGGTTTGTTTGGTTTTTTTAAGTTTCTTTTGCTGCAGAAGAAAAATGCTAGTGCTGCCTTCCCATCTGGTGGATATAAAGGTATATTCTGCTGCAGCAAACACCTTTGGAAAGCAAGATTTGGGCTGAGTCCCAAAGGAAAAGCATCACTGCAACAGGATTCCCAAGAGACAGGCAGACAAAATTGTCCAAATCTGTACCCTGCCTTACCTGAAGTTACTTTAAAGAAAAAATTATATTAAAGAAAAACAAGATAGTCTGAGATGTGGAACTGCTTCACTATGAAGATTCTTCATTTTGGAAAAGAAATGGCTGAGGGAGAGTATAAAAGAGATAAATAAAGTTCAGTGTGGCCTGAAGAAGATGAAGAGGGGAAAGACTACCCATTTCCTCTAACACATGAGCTGCAGAACAGTCAGACCCTGTTCCCCTAACAGAACATGTAACTTTTACCACTTCCGCAACGTCCTCCAAATCATTTAAGAGTACTTCACGAATGAAAGCTAAGAAAATTATTGTACAGAGGAAAAGAACAGGCATGTGTTTTGATTTTTCAGTGGTGGCAACTGCTCAGAGCACTCAGGGCTCCGAACGGGCTTGAGACATCTCTTTAAAGTCCTGGAGACTCAGCAGCACATCTGGGAGCAGGTTTGGATCACGCAGTGCTGTGAAGCTCGTGCTACCCACCAGCCTACAGCACCTTGTTTATACATTTTTTATTTTGTATACAACTGTCAGCACCTAGTCTACATTAATGTATAGCTTGGTGTGGCTAAACATGCTGATCAATCATGACTTGTCACGCTTTCTTGCAACACGCCTAAACAGGAGATCTCATGATAATGAGGAAGATGACACATGCCACCAGTGTTCCCGCACTCGTCTGCGTAAGTGAGAACAGCACATTTTGCTGTCAGGCCGAAGGGAACATATTTTCATAGGCATTCCTCCAACTTGTGTATAATTGCCTAGAAGTGGGAATTGGAAGAGGCGCCTGCATTTGGAGAACTCTGAGCAGTGAAAGAGGCTGCATCTGTAGTGGATTCAAGTCAATGAAATGCAGTGTAAATATGATTACTCGTTGGTTATAATTTTTAAATTTTATCTTGTTTACTGTAAACATTATTTAACTATTGTGCATAATATTTCTGAGATATCTCATTAAACTGTGCCGCCTCCGCATTAGCAACTTCCCTGTTAAAAGCTGAAATGGGCCAAAGTGGAAAATACCCTTTAAATGTTAGCAGCCTCTAAAAACAAGTTTAGCAATTTGGACTAATCAGAAACACTACTGAGTCTGAGTGAAGGAGCAGAATAGTGTTAAATCTGGTATCTTAACTGTACCTGTTCAATATTCATTAGCACCAATTTCTTGGAGAAAAGTCTGCTGCACTAATTAAGATTCCCTATCCCAAGCACAGCTGATAATGGGTTTATTCAAATCCTTGTAATTCTTATATGCTATTCCAGCATTGTTTCTTTTTATCAGTGTCTCTAGGCCAAAACCTACTTCAAGGGTTCAAATGTGGAGAAGGTTCCCTCTAGTATGAGAAAGGAACTAAACAGACCAACATCTTATTCCATTTCATCGGGACTCAATGATTTATCATAACAATGAAATAAATCTGTGGCCACATCTGACTTCAGGGTTATCGTTTCTCTGTCCTTCATGACTGTGCGGAGCTTCCCAGAAATACAGCACATATTGTGCCTATTTTCAGAGCTCGGTGATTCAGGACCTAAAAGAAAATCTTTCTGCTCTTATGTGGGAAAATTATACCACGAAAGCAGTGCAATTCTGATGCCATCCAGTAGAGGACACTTCCAAGCGCCCCTACCAAGTGACGCAGGCATAACACACACTATATCTGTGTATATATGTGCGAGTATATGTCTGCATGAGCATGCATATGCAAGTAAGAAAGACCAGTCTTGCTTACTGCAATGGGATTTATAAATATTCAGTAGTGGACATCTCTAAATCCATGCCCACTCCAAAAGCCAGACTTTCTATTTAAAAGCACAGCTTACATCAATATGTGAATATTGCTGTTCCTCAGGGATGACTTAAAATTAGTCAGGAGCATTAGCATTACTGTTAGTCAGAACCTCCCTGATGTTGAAAGTGTTCATTCCGCTAGCTCAACGCTAGCGGAAGCAGACACAGTCTGCTGAAGCAAAGTAGCACCTTGCCAAAGCAAATAAAATAAATCCTTTATGAGTAGGGCTCCCAGGAGATCTCATACCTGTAATTGTGGAACCAGTTGATCACGGTGCTGGTTTTCAAGTTGAGCTGCGTAGCGAGTTCCTCAATGGTTTTTGGTGATGGGTATGGCTTTTGCTGGTAGGCTCGTTTCAGAGCTTCCTTTTCTTCTGGTGCCAGCACCACTCGGGGCTTCTTCAGCTGGTGCTGTGGCTGCGGGCTGGCTCCCTGGCTGTAGTCTATTCCAGCGGATGAGGACTCACAAGACTGACTGTCGCTAACAGAGCTGTGTCGCCGCTTCATGTAGGCTGAAAGAGAAGTGCATTGGATCAGACCTGGCTGAATACTAATGCAAAAATCAATGAATATACGAGCTGTGGAATAAATGCGAAGATGGCAGGTTGTAGATGCATGGATGGGCTATTTGGAGAGAACAGAAAGGAAGAGTCATCATCAGAGATCAGAGGAAAGCAAATGTGGGGAGGATGCAAGAGGCAGAAAAAGAAGAAAGAAAGGGAAGAAAAGAAGGTAAATCAACTGGAAACCCGCCAGAGTTTTCTGCTTTTTCAATGAATGTGGGACATGAATAACAAGGTTCAGTTAACATGACTTATTTCAAATGCACTCTTTCAAGAGTGGCGAACTTCTACATAAGCACCTGATTAGGACAGTTGCACTTCATTTCAACTTAAATGGTTTTGGTTGTTAAACACTCCAGGTGTACACTAAGGTCTCTGAATTAAAAATATGACTATGGAAGCTGAAGGCAGTCGCAGTCTCCAACACACGATGGCGCCCAGAGCCTGGAGATCCCAGTGATGGGCTGAATAACCCGTCAGGCATTTGCTGCTTTCTCCTACAGATCTTTGCTATAGCGGTGACAGGTTATGAAAGAAAAACAGCTCACAGCATCCTCCTCCCCTACACAAGGCTCTTTCAAAAATGCATATACTTTTAAGAAAGCTCTTGCTGCACTGATGGAGCTCAGTGAAGCTGATGGCAGAAGCCTGTGATACCACCGCTAACTCTCCTCCCTAACGGGGACTGAATTATCCTGGCAAATTCTGCACGGAAAGAGTCCCAGTAAACGCTGTCACTGACTTGATTGATTTACACTGGGCAAAGAGAGGTGGGATTTACTGCACCTGGCAGTATTATGCATGAGCATTGCTAATGAGGGGGCTGAAAATGGCAAATATAGATGAATCTTGTCAATAAAATATTTAATGGCCTGTTAAATACCTTCTAGATATTTAAGAGTTTAGGTATTCAAGAGCTGCAATTTGATAACCTCGGCTATTAAGTTCCAGATTATACCAGCCTGACATCAATCCAGCAGGCACTAAATCTCCAACCGCCAGGAGCTTCGATCGGAGCCAGGGACCAATGTGGGGCAAGGCCCGTCAGTCAGCAACCAAATTCTTCAAAAAATAAATGCCTCTCTCCCCCACAGCTCTGCCTTTAGGCTGAGGGTGCACAACAAATAAAAATTCAATGCAGTCAAATAAACCGAACTGTTGAAAGCCCTTCTCACACAAGCCAACTTCTTCTGGCAGAGCTCCCCACAGGACTGGCTAGGTTTTCTGTCTCCAGTGGGTTTCAGCATCCTGTTCTCTACACGGTGGTATGTCCAGTGGGACCCTTTTACACTGTGTCTTACTACCATCGAAGTGAATTTTGAACACACTCTGCGACCTTTGCGGGTATCTGCGTGGTCCTCATTTTGTTTTTTCTGAATATGACAGATTACCTGTGGATTGCCTACTCTGTAAGATCACTGATATGGAACAGAACATGTGTTGCTCATGATCCATCACTCTGCCATGATACATAGTCCTGCATGTGTTTGAAATAACCATAAAAAGCAAAGTTTGGTGTTTTTTTTCTTAAATAAACTTCATTTTAAAAAAATCACCTATTTAAGTTGTTCCAACCAGATGCAGAATTGCAAAGTGACCACAGGTAAACGCATTATTTCAAGGTGATCTATTGGCCTTGGTTTTGCAGCCTTCAAGGAACTGTTACAACCTTCAGCCATGGAATTAATCATTCCAGCAATATAATCTCACATTTATATAAGGTCTGTAATCTCAAAGACTCCTAGGTGTTATTTCAAACTTGCATTGACATGCAAACGATATACAAGGTTCTCTTGTCTCCTCTGATAGTACAACCAAGAGGGCAGAAAGACAGCAGCTATCACTTCAGCAATGTGCAGCAGCTTAAAGGAGGCCATGAGATAAAACAGAACCTTGCATGGAAGATGTAAAAGGTGTTTAGGCTATCTCTAATCGGAGTTTCTGGAATTTGGTCAGGCAACTGAGTTAACATGAGACACTCAGAGCTTCAGGACGCTCTGAATCTCTGCTCCCCACAGGATGGCATTTCTGGCAGGTCAGAGCTCCCATCTTTAGACTCCCAAGGACAGTGTGGAGCTGTGATAGCTTGGGAAAAATTTCATGCCCTAATGCCTACCTCTGCTTTTGTACCCTCATGCTGGGATCGCAAAAGGTGCAATGGCTTATTTGGGTCTCTCTCATGTGAATGGAACAAATTATATGAATGCACATACTTCCCTCAACAGAAAAATAAAGAGGATGTCCCGCTGCTCTGCCATAACTGATTGTTTTTCTGCAGGATAATAGATTATCAGAACAAGCTTCCATTGGGCCAAAGGCACAACCCTGGCACTTCTCCATGAGCTGAACTAGCACCTAAGCTTTAGGCTTTAATGGTGCTCTCCGGAAACTTCAGATGACGTTTATAAAAGCTTTTCCTTTGTAATTCTTATTTTAAACATATGTGCTGTGTGTAGACAACATAAGGAGATCATTCAGCACATATGCAGTGACAGCAAGGCTCAAACTGGAATCCAAGTCGCAAACACTTGATTTTTGGACAAGTTAGATTTTTGTCTGATCAGTCTCTACTTCTCAAGAGACCTATGAAAAAACACCCTAACCAAACCCAAATGTAATCTGGGCAAAGGTCTGGATCAGGGTCTGAGACCAACTTGTCAAGGGCAGCCCTATTCCCTGAGTTTTATTACCTTTTCTTCCCCTTCTGTTGCCAACCCAGCACCACCATGTCCCTCTGGGATGACTCCCCAGCATGTGCTCAGCTCTAGACGCAGCAGACACTATTGCAGAGCTAGCGGCTGCCCACTGAGGTAAAACAGAGCCCCTTTTAATATAATTTTTATCTTATGCGGTATTGAACAAGATTATTAAAAAGCGAAATAATGGGGAAATAAAGGGAATTAAATTTTCTCCTGACAGCAGGCTTCAGTACTGTTCAGTGAGGAGTGTGACGTTACCAGCAGCACACACACCGGGAGGTTATAAGAGAGAGGAATGAACTCTTCCAAGGCAGGAAAGGTGGTGCAGGGTGTCTCAGTCTACTGAGCGTGAACTGCCGGCTTCCTCCAAAGAGGTTAGTTAATGTACATTGCAAATTTTCAGAACCTCTTAAAATGGGCATTTATAGCAGAAACTTCAGACTGGCAGAACAGGAAAAAAAGATATATGTAGCTCACCTTTATCATAATTATTAATTTACTCCCTTAATAAAATGTGGCAGAGAAATAATTGATAATAATGTTTCACTGGTAGCAGATACAGTTGCATTGTTCTTTAACTGACATTAGCTGAAGGGAAAGTTAAATTCTTAATGTGGCTCTAGAGCAATTTAAAAGGTTAAGTCACAGGATCCTTACCTGCATGAAAGGATTTTGCAGAAAATACAGGCTTCAATTCACTTTAGAGTGCTCTGCTATGAGGACAGCACTTACACAGTTCAGGAGCTCAGTACAGAGTCTTAATGATTTATAGCCTTATCTCTATTCAGGTGCCATCTATAGAGCATATGTATTGCACAGTATTTGATAAGAATCCAGTTTGGAAAATAGTTTTGAAAGGATATTGTCAGTGCTACTTTTAAATTATTTTTATTTTATTTTCCTGCATTATGGGCGATATTCTCTTTGAGGCTATAAAAATCCAGCTAGTTGACAATTTTATTTCTGCCATGTTTCTAATACAGCAAAAACCACCATGGGTCCCTTTGGTTTACAGTTTTAAGTGGGAAACCCAAGTGGATTTTACTCCCCATGGAAGATCATACACAATTTGCGATAAGATACTGCACTGCATTATATTATGCTGGTTACTATGACAAGGATTTGAATTTCTTGTTAAAAGCATGCAAGGCTACAATTTTCCCAGAAGCTCCCTCACTGCAATTTTTAATATAATCACAAAGTTCTTGATCAAATGTGTTAATGCTTTCAGGACATCAGTCAGCAGCAGCGCTTTCAGTGCAGACGATTAATGCTGTCTCTTCTAATATCATTAAGGGATAGCTTGAGAGATGTGTATATCATTAATTAGTTAACTGCTGATAATGGCAGCCCATGAGTCTCTCTTGTAAAATCACATGAACATACTAAAAACAGGGCTCTGAATAACCACTGTTTTTTAGTAATTAATTTAAAATATAGAGAGTAGGATAAATTTTCAGTATATACTGCCTACTAAGATACCCAATAACAACTTAGACCTCTCACAGGTACATACTCATGACCTAGCCATTTTATGCAAGCACATATTAACACAATCACCTTCCTCCGTCACTAGAAAGGCTACAGATTTAATTATTCTCAAATACCCTTTCATAAAGACTGCACTTTTCTTTCCTCCTAGCGACCATCAGTGTAGGACTGGCAAGAAGCTCTCTCAGGAATCAACGCACAGTTCTTCCAGCCCAACATCTGTGACCAGCTGCAGCACTATTAACTAATAACCCAAAGCCAGCTCCCAAACTCACATTTCTCATTTGGTAAGGCAAGTTATCAGTGATACACCAGGGCCTCAGTAATTAATCTATAGGAGAATATAGCAATGATTTCACGACAGCTGGTGAATATTCAGGATCTGGGGTTGGTTTTTTGTTTGGCTTTTTTTGAGATGTATCTGCTTGAGCTAGCATCAAATAAAGCTATGAAAAAGCTGTCACGAAGTCCTTTTGCATAACCTTAATAATACTGGATCAATGCTGCCTCTATGCTATTTATGGAGAATTATAAGAGACACGGTCATCTTTGAAATAACGGAAAAGATGAGTCAGCAGTCTGCTCCAAGTTACCTTTCTTCTCCATTCGTTTCATATCCATCAGCTTCTCCACGTTGTTGGGATCGTTCAGCCACAGCTGCATGCGGACAAAGGGTTCCCGTCCCTTCAAACTCAGCTTGTGCCAGGGCTTAGGGCGAGCCAGAAGGTCTGAGACAGAGCCTTGTGTTAGCCCTAGGATTGTCTCCCCAAACAAACGCTGACCTAATACAAAATTGAAAATCGCATGAATTCATTCAGCTAAGAGACGAGGCTAACTAAAAAGACAGAAACACATCTACGAGATCATTCATCAATTATTCTTACTTCAGAATTGCTTGAAAACCCAAAAGAAACATTTAGAAGAATAAAAGTTCTCCCTCCCACTAAAAATGTAAATATTGAGCTTTAGTTTAATCCTTAGGATCTGACTGCAACAGGGAGCTCAACACCTTTGGGGACCAGGACCTTACAGTGAAACAGTGTGCAAAAAATAAAATTAATGAGATAAAAAATAAACTGAGCTTTTAGCTAAGCAGGCAACTAGTGAGAGCAGTGAGGGTCCTTAGCTCTTACACAGAAGGGTAGTGCAACAACTTCATTCCAACAGGGCAATCCAAACATTTCAGGCAATCAACGGACCAAGACCAATGCAACCTCCCATTCATTCAGCAACGGTCATGTAAGCGTCCTCAAAGACATGCGTGTGTATTTTCTGTGTTGTACTACCTGTGGCGTTCTAACGGTGTTCTATCAACTGCAGATAATCACATTTTACAATATAACAGCCTTTCCAGTTTTTTTACAGCCTCTACAGTACTTCTAGGTAAGAATGCTTAATTTTAGTTCTCTTTCAAAATGCTATTATCTAGCAGGGTACAAACTGCATTTGCTTTTCAATGTACAGCATTTGTACATGCATTAGTAACACTGGTTTTACACGGTTAAGACCTAACTTAGCAAGAACTGTGGGAAATGCCTGCCCAAGCATACAGCTGGTTTTCTAAACCCCTTCACTTCAGTGTTCTTTCGAAGCTAAACTGCCTTGATATGCAACAGCTTTTGTTACATGACAGAGCCTGAAGTCATCTGAGTCATCACTGGTGTTTTCTGATAGAAGCGCAGCTATCATGTATTTTCAAGGTAACCCAAAGATCTTTCCATACTGACCAAGTTTAGGCATTTGGGGTCTCGCATCTGATCCCTTAGCTTTTGATTGCCCTCACTAACACAAAGCAGAATATTCTTCCTTCACTTCCTAGCAATGCCAGCAGCCTTAGCCAGTGGCAACAAAGAGATCCCAAAGGGACAAAGCAGATTAGTCCTACAGCTCCGCAGGACATGCCTGCACTTGCAAAAGCGCCATCAGCTCTTGCCTTCACAGCCTCACCTGATCCTGACACAAACAGGTTCTGGAAAATATCTGCTCTATAGACCCATCCCCTGTACTTAACTCCATGAATCTCCTTCTCCTCTTGAAAAACGTCCCAAGACTTTTGCCCTGGGGATTTTTTTCCACCTATATGGGAAGAAGGAACACGGGACCAGTCAGAAGCTGCAGAACGTCCCATTCAGCTGCATGGGGCAGGTGGGTCTGCAAAGCTTCTGGAAGAAGCGGCTGAGATAATGAAAGGCAGAAAGGGGAAATGAGGGCAGAGCTAACATGACACAGTCTGCTCATAAGCTCTAAAACTAACCCTGAAAATGGTTCTTACAGACTGAATAGAAACCTAAATTAAAAATTTATTTAAGTTCCTAAGTAATAAAAGATTTTCCACTACCCTCAGTATCAGGAAAATCAGACAAAATTAGTAATTCATGGCCAATTTTAGATGGTGCGTGTTGCAGAGTTAACCTACTCCCTGTTTGTATTTAAAACCATCAGTAAGGCCTCGTCTGTTTACCTTTAAACCTGCCAGCCACCATCAAGATAAGACAGCTACGTTAAAAATCTTTCAATCTGCCTTTGTAAGTAACTTTCCTTTAACATTCCCCACGGTTTCTGACCCCAGGTACAATGTGATGAGCACTTCTTCCAGTGGCTGGGAGAACTCCGACAGCTGCTGTGCAGTGCCAGTGAGGCCACTGCAGCTGCACAGTAAATCAGAGCAGGGAACTGACCCGAGTCAAACCAACCTACCAAGAATAACGTAGGCTCTTTTGACTCAGATCAACTGGTCCGGTTTATTGTGTGGCCTTGTGAACAGGAATACTGGCACAAATTTGCAAAAGGGTTGGGAACATGCAGCTCAGATCAGGTACTAGCAATGCTGCCAAAGGAAATGAACTTCAAACTACAGCCTAAAAATTAAAAATGTGAACGTGGAAGGAGGTAACATCACGTTCTGCAGGTGTTAAGAACAAAGCTAAGACGTTTATGTTGTTTATTTTATCCCAGGATATGGGAGGACAGGATAACTCCCAAGCTAATGGGGAATGTGTTAGAAATCATTCTCAGGAGGTAGCAGGTGTATCACACTCCATCTTCATCAGCGTGCTATTAATAACTGGAATATTTTTAAGCACAGGTTTCCTAAAGCTCCTGCTAATGCTCCCCATCTTTTTCCCTAATATCCTTCATGCCTGTTCCCACTGACGTGGCTCCTCATGGAGAAAACTTTCTGCAAATGATGCTGTTGTTAGTCCTAGCCCTTTCTGCAAAATCCCCACCATTGCAATCCTTCAATAGCTCACTGCATTTGCTTCCCTCTCCATGTTAAATGTTGCCCAAGAGGGAATCACTGATGATACTATGACTTTTGGGACTAGGAATACCAGCAACATCTCAGCGTTAATGCTGCCAGCATCGTTTGCTGTAATGGTGACTGTTGAATGAATGCTAAAAGGCATGGGAGGAGATACCCGCCAAACACATCTTGAATGGTTTTGCACAACCGTGGTCTTTACTGGCGAACAACTGAGCCACCAGCAGTTGCCTAAGACAGGTTCACAAGGCCCTGTGGCCTAAGACAGAGAAACCTGTGCACCAAGTCAATCTGGTGCACTAGCACACTGAGGGCGCAAAAGGAGACATTGAAACTGGTTCCACACCTAATGCAGAGTTTGGGGCACATTTCCTGGCTCTTCTGCTGCTTTTTAGGCTTGTCAGCCACACTGTAGGAAAACAAAAATCATGGGAAATAAAAAAGACTAAGTAAAAATGGCATCAAAGCAAATGCAAACAAAAATACTTTTTCAAACCTCTCTGGAACACCAGAGCAGGTACAGCACTCAACAGCATTTTGCCCAAAAACTAGGGGCTTGACCCTGCAAACCCTTACCGTGACTATGGCTTTATCTCTACGTTACGTCCACTGAACGAGCAACCACAATCTGCCCACGCCGATGTGCACAAGCAAGTAATTCTGCTGGGTTCAGTGGAACACACTCTTATGTGGGGTATGTCCAGGAACAGGGCTGTTTTCTTTTTTCCCCACTATATATTAAACGAGACCTTACAACCTCCCCCACCCCAGTATTTTTCCCCTTAAAAAAAAAAAAAATCTAAGATAATAACCCCTGCTATTCTGTGTCTAACCGAAAAAAGGCTTCTTTACATACTAAAGGAAAGGAGTTTTTAAATATACAGTCACAGTGTTCAGAGAATTGAATTCTTCTCACCTAAGTATCACCACCAGTCTAAATCTAAACTTATCTTTTTGGTCCCATCTGTAGTGAATGGACAGAAACTGGTACTTCTGGAGAGTGATTCACCCCAACCATCTTAGACATCTATTTTGACCACCTGAACGCAGTGAGATGAATCCCATGAAGCCCCAGCAGCATGCGCAGGTAACACTGGGGCAGCCTCACTGCCTTCCTGCTAGACTTCAAAGGACTCCTAAAGGTTTCCCAATGCCTTGTGAGGGAAGCAAGTGTTAAACGCATATGAAGAACTAGTGATTTAGAGGCACAGTGGCAGTATTAAGTGTGGGTTTCCCTTTGACTATTCCAAATATATAGCCATATCAAAATTACACTTAATTTGGCACCCAGAAACTCATCTGTAAGCACAGGCAGCCTTAGTCTTGCACATCTCTAAGCAAAATAACTGAATGGCCCCATACACTTATCTACAGGTTCATCTAAACCTCAACTGAGTCAGAATTTATTGTCCTAGCTCTACAGATAGGCTATGCTTTTGCTTGCCATGCACATCCCACTCTAATCATGCTGGACTCCTCTACATCACCTGTGCCTAAAATACTGGGACCTTAAATCTAAAAGCACGGGGAAAATAGCATTTCTCAAGGGGGGAGATCTCTGCCTTTAGGGTTCTGGTCTTCTTGACAGCCTGCTGGACTGTATTTAGGGAGGTGGGAGCAGTATCTGGCTGGTGAGCCAGGAGCAGAGCTTAAGAAGAGCAAGGGTATGATGACATTTTAAGTAGAGTATGACAATCTGAAAAGGTTTTTCTACCAGTTTAAAAAAAATAAAATCTTTTTAACAGATTAAAGCTTAGGCCAGTGTCAAACCCAAGTATTCTTGTAAATGTCTACTGAAATATAGCTTAAACATAAAAGCATGAACACTTTTAATTTGGTCAAGAGCTGAGAATAAGGCGATTTACCAAGATTGTTGTCCGTTAGCACTTCTTTGACCCTCTTCGTTATGCCATACGTATCCAGCTCAGGGGACATAGCAACCAGTTCTTGAATGCTGAGTGCCGAGTGGCCCGACAGCGGCAAAGGTGTTGTAGATTGGGATTCAGAAGCAGGTGGCTCACTAGATTCTTGGGATTTGCCGTCCTTACTTGTCTCTATAGCGGGACAGGGCTGCTGTACCAATTCAGTCAGGCTTTTCACTGACTCACTGGAGCTCATGGGAGATTCAGGAGCAGGACTGCAACTGGCAGAAGTCTTTGGAGTGCTTTCTGTAATTAAAAAAAGGAAAAAGTCCCCACTTTAGCATAATTGTAATGTTTTGATTGCAGGATATTTAACTTTCCTTCTCATTTATATTCTACCTACTTAAAGAAATGCCTAAGTATGCAAAATGCTACTTGTTATGACTTGGGTACTAAAAAGCCTCTTTTTAAAAACAGAAACATTTTCTAATTTTATCTTGACTCATCTCTGCTTTCTTGTAAAGACAAGATGTGCAAATACAAATAAAAATCAAGAAAAAATGAAGTGCAATAGTCGGTAAGGTTGCAAGAAATTTCCTTGGTCAGGAAATTTCATAGTTTTGCTTCCCACCACAGTTTTGTATAGGGATGCTTTTAAATCTACCTTTCCAGACTGGTTTAAGCCTCCTTCTACGACTTGTGAGAAAGTCTCAGCCCCTGTTTTGTAGTGTCAATAAGGGATTTTCTACAACTGATACAACTTTATATCCTGAGAGTGTTATTGATTTCATTTTGTTTCTTATCACTCGCATCACATTTGTGCACTTCTCTTTGCCCAGAAATAACTTTTAACAAGATTAAAATACAGTTTATGATTATGTTGTACTAATTAACGTGTTTAAGAATCCAACATAAAGATAGCTAGTGGATCAGGAGACATCCAAGTCTGTTAGTGTGACACTTTGTTTAAAAGAAAACTTTCTGAATCCGTTAATTTGCCAGCAACAATAGGTTCTGTACAAAATGTTGTTTTCCCCTGATAAATTAACATTTACCTCTAAGGGAATGTACCAACTGAAGAAAATCCAGACATCTAAGGATAGAGTCTAAACATTTTTTCAAGCCACAACACCTAGACAAAGTGGTTTAGAACAACAATTCCCTTCAGAAGATAAAGAGCATGTTCGATTTCTCCATTCACAGTTCTTTCCCATTTTTGTGGGACTGCTTCCTCCTCCTTGCTGTCTCACATCTCATTACTTGATGCGGTTAATCGCATGTATCTCAGATTCCTACATCAGCGGATTCGTCTTGCGATCTCTGGAGGAAGCTTACAATGCTCTCAGTTGTACAAGGAGGAGGCCAGTCTACATCAAAACCTTAGTCCCTCTAACAGAACTGGTTTTTCCTGAGTGCTGCAGCACTACTATGGGAGTGGGGCACTCTGCAGCATTGGGTCCTGTCACTACCATGGCAATGGCTAATAGCAAATTTCACTATTTTTCAAGTTTGTTCTCCAGAATACTGTCCAATCATTACAGAACACGCAGCTTGTGTAGCGTGGAAACGTATCCTAAATCAAGGCAAATACCATGTAAGTACAAGCAGGGGTCAAATGAAGCAGGGTGCACGGCAGAATTGTGGTGTTCAAGGTAACAGAAGCTTTCATGATGCTGCAATTCCGAGAGGTTCCCTGACACAGTTACATAAAAAGTTGCTCTCTCAAACCAAGCAATTGGACTTTTTCCTCAGTGTTTTATGAAAGATGCAAAAGAAGCAGACATAAAAGGAAAGCGAGGTGCATATAAATCTTTAAGGCAATAGGGATCCTACAAATCTTCTTTCTTTCCTCTGTTCACTCTAGGTCATCATACAACTGAATATAAAACCCAGCAAATGTTATTTTTGTATCAGGAGCAGCAAAGGAATTGTACTGTAAATTTGCCCTGATTCACCCATGCGAGGGACCAATTTGGCAGATCATCCATCTTGTTCACTGTACACTGTCAGGGATGGCATGAATTCCCTACATGATAAACAGATTTCTTCTCAGGTCTATGTCCTTTAACCCACAGCAAGGTCAAAATTACGGCTGCCTAGCTAATAAACTGCACGGCACTCGCTCAAGTTCCCTCTAATTTTGTCCCTTGTGCCAGCTTATACAAATCTTACTGAATAACTAGAGCAGCTGCAAATTTCCTATACAATTCCTCATCCGTGCACGGCAAACCACAGGCACACACGAAGCCCAGAAAAAAATCCAAAATAAAAAACCACAACCCAACCATGCAGGACTAAACAAAAGCATTTACTAATGCTTCTTTCTCCCTCTCCTTTCCCTGCCCAGCCTAATTATGTAAACAACAAAGGTAATCTATATTATCATCTATCACTGAAATGCTCTATGTTGCTCACATATTAGCTTATTTATTTTTTATATCACATATCAAGAGCTTACTTGAATTTCATTTTTAAGACCAATCTGCTGCTTATTTACTCAAAAAGGTAGGATTATCTGAATCTAATTTTGGAAGGCAGTACAGATGACAAACTGCCTTTTTTTCCCCCCAACGAAAGGCAAGTGTACAGCGACTTCAGATGAGGCATTATGCGCATATACTACAAATAACTCAAAATATGTTCTCCATTCATTTTTAGCATTTTTCCCTTATGGAAAAACGTTTTCAAGATCACATAAATATTTGAGGAAAAGACCCATTATTTGGAAAAGTCAATTCAATAATCAAATAACGCAAACATTTCCCGTTAATCTACTTAAAAAATTAAATAGACATTTAGAGTACAAGTGACTGCTGACAGAACAAAGGGGAAAATTGAATGTATTCACTATTACAGATTTAACTGTCAATCCCCAGCCATTCCGCATGTTTTATGAAATAATTTGTCTGTATTCATTTCTCTCAAGTTCCTCACAGGACAAAGAAACGAATTCAGGACATCTGAAAAATACATATTAAGATTGAAAAAGTAGCAATTGAACATTTCCAATGAAAATAATACATTGAAAGCTTATTTCTTTAAAACGTGTTCTGCTTTTTTAACCCCAGACTTCACTGAAGAATAGCACTAACTTAAGATCAATCCAATTTCTCATGAGTGCATAACTGATGTTCACTGAACGTTTATAGGTTTGTTTTTAGGGAGGAACATGAGCATAGGCTGTGGGCACCCCATCATGCACAACCTGCAAACACCATGGCCACCATTTATTGATGAAGTTACTCTAATAAATTCCAGATAAACTTTGCTATAACCAAGGGGTGTTGCATTTTGCTTTCAAACAGCCTATATCCAGTTTAAAACCTGAAGTAAAAGCCTGAAAACTTTAACGCAAGGTGCTAGAAGTAAAGAGCTGGAGAAAGCAAGGGCATCACCAGTGATGAGGTCACTGCAGAACCTTTTAAGTCTCAGGCAGCCAGAGAAGCGAGCCATGCCCTGTGCCTTGCAGAGGATGGGAGAATGATCTCCAACAAACAGGATCTCCCCAAACTAGCTGGGTGGAAAGATGGTGTCTGTCAGGTCCTCAGCATGTGATGAAGACTCATCAATTTAACATGATAACTTTCAATGATCAGGAGACTGTTGACCAACATCACTGAAGATTCAAATACATCTTAAATGTGCGTAAATAAGTGATCCACATCTTCTAAAGCTGCAAGTATAACTGAGTCATGAAAGGGCAAAGGCTCTACCATGCAATTTTATATTATTCATTCAAAATACATGTTTGAAGTATAGGGAAGTTAGGCACTTCCAATCACTTTTTAAAAGCACATTCAAATAAGCAGCATAGAAAATAATAATCAAACGTAAATCAAGTACTAGGAAGTGATGTCTGCATACATGGGCCAGCAATCTGAAATATCTGCAAGTGCAACTGGCCTTCACTCATAGCTAAAACATGAGAAAAACTGAAACACCAACACCGGCTATCTCACAGTTGATGAAAACAGCTAAGAGAGCGCTACGATGACCATAAGGGAAGGTGAGCACTCAAGTCTTTGAAAGCGAGTATGTCTTCATAAAGACAAATACATCTGATGTGGTTTGCGAATGCCAGAGTGCCATACTTGGGAACGCATCGCTCCTGGCAGAACACGTGATCCTTATTCTTAAGTCAGGAAATCCTTCAGTTTTGTTTTTTCCTACTATAATACTAGAGAGGGATACAAAATCAAAAATGAAGATACATAAACAAATGGAAACAAAGTCAACATTACAAAAATACCCTCTGTTTTCTTTTTAAATAGTATTTTCCCAATATAAATTTGCTGCTTGAATGACCATCTTACTGTAACAAAACCCCAAACCAGCTTGCCCATTCCCCTCCCCACCCCTTAGTAGTTACCAGTTAAGAAACCATACAAACTTTGCAAATGATTTAGCATATAGAACTAGGGTCTGAGCATTTTACAAAACTGGTTGAGAACCGTAACAAATTGACCTTGCCTTAATCACATGAACACAGAAAATCTTTTGCGGTCTTGCATTCCTTAGCACAACAAATGAAGCAAAATGATGGTTTGGTCCCATCCATCCTCTACACCTTCCCCATAGCTTCTATTGTGACAGTGTTTTGGAAAATATGAGAAAGTCAGAAAACAGACCTCCTGTCTCAATTCATCGGTTATGGTGGTTTTCCTGAACTTAATGTTAGATTTTCTTAATCGTCTCCAACTATAACATTTCCCATGCCCATGCTGGGGTCAGGTCCCCAATACTGGATCCTGGGTCCTCAATTGCTTCAACACTGGTCGTAGAACACTCTGGACTATGATTATCCCACCAATGGCCTGCAAATTACCTGAAAATACTTCCCCCAACACAGCATCAGCCTGACATGTTCCGCTGTGAGGTCTGATCATTGTAAAGTGACAAAATCCCTATAGGGTGTAAGGACCCACAGACTGCCCTGGGCCCCCTCCTGCAGCACTCCTGAGCATCCCCCGCTCAGCTGCATGAACTCAGCAGAACTAATTATATTCTGCAAATCTGCAGGGCACTGGTCAAGAAGGATCATTTTTGTGACGTACAGGAACTCTTCCAACCACGGGAAGTAATCTAACGTGGCCCTCCGTACAAAAGCAGTGGTACAGCTCAGATCCTCCACACACTTCAGCTGGATGCTCCTTCTGAAGCTCATGACACCTCAGATACAAAGACTTGCAGGTGACGCCGCCACACCTCCCCAGAAGATCACAAATGTTCACGTGACCTGACACCAGTGCCAGATATCCCCCCCCTCAACACAGGTATCTAGATGATGGAGCAGTGCTGAGACCTGGATATGGTTTCACAACTCCCAGAGGCACCATGCTGGGCAGATTCCTCCAGCGGAACTTGCACACGTTTTGAGACCTGCAGGTTTGCCACTTTTGCTCAGACGCTGCCTCAACTCCTACAGCCATGGCACCAAACTGACTATGTCCATTGGTAAATCAGGAGTTCAGAGCCAAGATTTGAACAAGAGCGTCTGAATTCGCAAGCATAACGCACAAGCTCAGCACACCGAGCCTCTCCTCCCAGCACCCTCACCTGCCTATAAAGAGCACTCTGTACTTCTGCAGCTCGGGAACTGCTGGGAGAATAAACTGCCCAACCTTTGCTGCTAATGCAAGCTTAGCTAATAAGCTGCAAAAGGACTCATGGGGAACGAGGTACAGAACATGGAGATGATGGGGAAGACCATGCAAAACACAGAAGGTATTCAGGGGCCTCTAAAAGGATTATGAAAAATATTATAGTCTAAAGACAGCAGGCAGACAACAGCTGCCTTAACTTTCAGAGCGAAGTGGATTGAAAAAGCAGATCCACTATAATTTTCAGAGACAAATCTCTGTAGTTTATCTGATCCACTATTTAAATTTCAATACACAGTCCTCTATCTGCAGTAATAATAACCTAAATTCCATTTAGTGTTCATTTGAGCAGTCAGGATAAAGTCATTTCTTATTATCTCCCCACTGTGTAAAAAACAGCTTGAAGGTAGGAAGTCAGCAAGCATTTTCACCAAAAAGTAATTATTGTAAGTGACATTTTTACTGCTGGCATGCCATAAGGCGAACTGCGCATTTGGAAGGACAAGTTGCTAAAACAAAATGACAGGGTACTCTGTGACATTCCAACAAGAACCCAAACATGATTTAACTGGCACTTGGTTTGATGCACCACTTTTCGTAATGTCCAAAGCTCAGGCTCCAGGTCTATGCCAAACTACTCAAATTCAAAGTGCCTTATCGAGGAACAGTGAGAAACCGCCACGTCCTGCGCACGGCGGAGTGGGAATGCAACGAAGCATCCCGTACTCTGCTCATTCCCTTTACGGCAAATTAGTAGGGAAGATGAAAGCAGACAAATGTGGACAGGAGATTTCTCGGCAACCTCTTAAAAGAGCATTTGCTACTTCAGGGCCTGCATTACCTCCTCGTGCAGATGAGTTAATGGACAACAACAGACCTGGCAGGTTGCCTGAGATCAAAGTGTCTCATACTGGGACTGGATTAGTTTCTGTTTTCCCCTGATGATAAGGCTGCCCATTCCATCCAATTTGGAGACCAAAACCCGGGCTATGTTGTCCTGAGCACCAGGACCTGATCACACAGCTGATCAAACAGCAACATCCTCAGGACAACCCCATTATTCTCTTTCTCAGGGCCTGAAAATTTCAGGGAGAGATTATTTTTTTCCTCCAACCTTCTATGTAATTTTACCTTTAGCAATGGCTGTCTTTGCAGGATCTTCTAAAGCACCATAACAACTCGCTAACAGTGGTGGAATGCAAGTTTGAACTAAGTAATAAATGTGAACAGCACTGCAATACATCTCTCTTCTGACTAATTAAAAGAAAATACCCGTGAAAGCAGAACGCTTTCTCACAGGTAGTGGTTTTGGTGGATTTACTTTAAGTGAGTGAACCTTGCCTATTCACAATTTGCAAATTAATGTGGCTTATGAAAATATGATCCTCCCTACAGTTATAAACTCCCACAGTTATATGTAGGGTGTATACAAACCTCCCTACAGCGTACATATATAATGATGTAAAGTATGTAGGTACGTGCAGTTATAGTTGCAAGCGCTTGCTATAGTTACGATTATAGATTTCCACTACGACCGCGGAGATTCTGTTTCTTTGACAAACGTTATAACTTTGGGGAAAATGTTATTTTGGGTCTCGGCTCAGAGGAAAATTTGATGTGGAAGGGGGAGGGATCAAAAGAAAACCCCTTTAGGAAAGCGTGTGGATGTATGCATGTCTGCACTGCAAGGGGAGGAAACCAGCTTTGGTTAACACTGAAATTACAGGGGCAACACTAAAGGGAAAGATCCCCATCCTGCCTAATATGTTAAATGCCAGGAGCACATAAAACTATCTGAATGATGAAGGTAAATGTTAGAAGTACTTGAAAAAAACTGCTTCTGAATATTGTTAAAAAATTACAAGGTTTTGCCGCAATTTTATGTTGCACTTTCAATAATTACGTTAGTTTTGTGCTTGTATTAGCGAAATGTGTTTTCAGCCATTCTAGAAATCTGAAGGAGCTGGAGAAATCAGATCAAGTTCAGAAAAGAGCAAGTAAGATGGGAGCTGGCAATAAGACTCATGAAGACAGATTTACAACTAGACATATAAAAGTACTTAGAGAAGTTAGGCAACCAATTCTCCTTTCAATGAATGCACAACCACAAATGCCTCAGACCTCCTTGGAAATCCCACTATTGGGCCCAAACCTACGTTGAGACTACAACTTCTGATAGCCAAGAGCTGGCATCAGTATCGGTTTCAGGGATTCCTGTCCTGGCTCCATCCTTTACTTCCATTTTTGCCTGACACTGAACCACAACTGTCCTGTCCCAAGTGCTTGGGGGAACCAAATCTGTGGACCAGGCTGGAAAACCAGCCCCACGCTGCCACACACCTGCAACGCTGTACAGGTGGAGGGATTACAAACAGGAACCTGAATCTCTTTCCTGATCTCATTTGCAGTGCAAGCTCATTAGCGAAAGGATGGTCTCTTATGCCAGCCCCAGAGTTAACATAATTAGGAAAGTCCTAGTGCAGCCTTGTGAGTTAAATGTTGCTTGCGGAACGACAACTGGAGAACACCCTCTGCCCAGGGCCATCCAACCAACTTTATAACCACGCAGAGGCACGTCTAGCTGCTGTGTGATCTATACCTGCTCCCTCTGGATTGCGTGCAGCGAGGAACCAGGGCACGGGGACTGCCCTGCTCAGCTCACAAGCTTTGATCGTGTCAGATTTTCCTCCCTACACCTGCCTCTTAAAAAGCCTTTGCCCTGTGGAAGATGCCAGTGCCGTCACTTGGGTCTTGCCCCTCTTTCTCTGGATGATGCAGGAAGGCATCACTGAACACCCACCCTGGCTGGTGAAGGCTTGCAGCCCTTTACACACGTTCCCTCGAGCCCACACCTTGTGTCAGCGAGCGCCTTATCACTCTCCGAGAGGTGTGCTGTGCCTCACTGATGCAAAATGCCTCAACAGCTGAGAAGTTCTGTTCTGCGCAATACATGCCCCATGGTGCACCCGGATGCGGGGAGACAAATCCAGGTACTCGTACAGGAGGAACGGGTAAGCGATGTTGCTAAGGATGCATAAAATCAAACCATCAAATTTCTATTGAGTCAGGAGGACTCTGGCACTTGGCTGCAGCGTGGATAGGCTCAGGTGGGGAGTACAGACCGCTATGAAGGGTGGCCTGAACATCCAGGATGTCCAGAATCTTGTGCAGAAAGATACAACGGGAGTTAAGCAATTCAAATTTTAGCTGGATGTAGAGACACACTCAGAAACATCAGAGAGCTGCTCAGGTCAGACCCAAAGCCCCAAATCCTTTCCCAGTCTCACTGGCCAAAACTGGGTGTCTATGGAAGAGGTAAACAACACAGCAAGCACGTAGGGAGCATCTCCTGAAATGCCTACCTGCTCACGCATAGCCAAGAGCAGGGGCTCTGCGTTAAAAAGTGCTGAATGATATTTTTTTTCTTTTTACAAATCACCTTTCAGCAATTAAAAAAACCTTTCTAAAAAGAAATCAGATTTTAAATTAGGTGATTAATGGCAAAATCATGGCTGCTTTAAAAGACATTGCTCTATTCTGCTAATCTTTATTTAATATTCAGATTTTTCTGTGTTTCCGTAACTTAGTCAGAAGTCAATATTTAGAAATAACTGCGGGAAAATATTTTCAATAACCTTATTATTAAAACAGCTTGTGTGCAAAAGCTTTATTAAGGATTTTCTGAATATTAAAACAAATATGTCATGAAAGCAATCAATCAAGATGCCACAACCACACGCAGTTATATTTTTAGTATAATCAAAATAAACATGTGCACAATACCTTTTGGAAAACAGAATTAGAGCTTTTCGAGGTTCTGCTGCAGCTTATGGTCTTTGTTGACTTTCTGACCTTGTGATTCGAGACTAACTTTAACGTGTTACCCTGTTTACGACTGTTTGTTGTTCTCCTCTGTCCTAAGCCTGAGCGTGAAGGTATTACTGTACCCTCCTTTGAGATTTTAACCTCTTACCTGCTCCACACAAGAGTACGAAGCAGAATGCATCTGTGCACCCTGCGCTGCATTTAAATACACCCCCCCCCACTAAACAACACAGACGTCGATTTGCTGTGGGCAAGACACATACGGGAAGGATCCGAGGCTAATGACCGCCTCCTTCCCCAGCAGCGAAGCCCTAACATCCGCGCCACAGTGGGTTGCTCTTCGTCTTAGAAGCAAGCAGTCGGCGAAGAGTGACCCTGAACATTGCCGTACTAAATGCACTCCTCTTCGGGAGGAGTACTGGCTAAAGTACTGAAACAAAATGACATTTACATTGTACGCAACAATATTATAAAAGCTATTAAGGTACATTATTTTACACATCCTCATAATCTCTCCATACTGCTTTACTTAATTTGTGATAAAATTGTTGAGAAAGGGTACTTAATGTAGGACAGTCAGTAAAAGTAATTTATCATCTTCCCGCTTCGGTGCTCACGTTATCAGCGAACTCATTTTCTGCATTCATCATGCAATCAGCCTATTATTTGCATATTAATCAGGCAGTGGACCATGAAAGAGCCGCATCCCAGCCAAATGCTGCACTATCTCAGGAGGAACACTCAGTAATTATCATACATCAGTGTTATGATGTGGTAATTGATTATAACATCTTTCTGTTGCCCCTGGGGAGTCCCACTGCTAACCCAGCTTCAGGCATTCTGTGCGGATTTTTTTCTGAAAATTAGAGAAACCATTGCTGCCCTTTTATTAGTTTTTTTTTTTTTTTACCTTTACAATAGACAGCACTCTGAGCATTTCCAAGTTACTTTTTTTTTTTTTTTCAAATGAAATTTTCATTAGAAAAACCCCACCTGCCTCAGGTCAGAAAAAGGAAACAACCAACCAAACTGAAACACCAAAACAAAACAGTTGGGCTCGTTCCTGCTCGCCCTCTCTCTTTCAAGGTCTGGTGGCTTTTTAGGTGCTGGTATTGCTTATATAATACCCTTCCCCATCAAACACAACAAAATGTTGCAACTTCAATAGACAGTAATTGCAAAGTTCGCATAAAGGCAGTTAAGCTGCTTTATTTAGGTGCCAAATGAGAGGCTAATTTTGGTCCTCTCGTAAAGGACAAATGAAACATCTGCCAGTTCAAACTTGCACTATTTTTAGGACCCAAGTTCCAGAGGGGTAAAAGAGAGGAACAAACATTAAACCCCACCGTAGTTACACTGCCGCAAACCTCACACCTCCTTGTGTGTGCAAACCAGGTGGAGCAGAGGCAGAGGGGGCAGCTCTCTGCACCCACCCCAACCCTCCGGCAAGGGATGAGGAGAGGGGGGATGTCTCAGGAGGACACACCGGCGTGAGGATCTCGTGCCGCACGACAGAGACGGAAGCTTTGGCCGGGCTCTGCCGAGAACACCTCGCCAGGACAATGTTATTCTCCTTCAGCTCACGCTCCTGGGACAGACTCATCGCAGAGATTCCGAGCGCTGGCAGCAACACGGGGATACGGTGTCAAGCTCAGGTTTTGCCAATAAATGGTATCAAACGGTGCTCGAGTTATTCTGGGGAACCATCGCTCTTTTCAACCATGCCATAGAGCGTTATACTACGGGCAAAGAAACAAGTATCTTTAAGTTGCTATCAGCAGTGTCTTTGACAAGTATAAGTACGGGCCATGTACTATCAGGCCTATTACTCACTTCTTGTTGTCATTATATCTTCTCCTTTCATTAGGCTTAATAATTGGATATTTTTCAATTTTCACTTTTATTTAAGTTTGATCTCAAATCCACTTTGTTTTGTTTTCAATGCAAGTTGTGTTTCTCACCAGATTTAAAATAATCACTGGATTTTTTTTTCATTTGCTGTTTCTCTGGATGGCTGCTGGCAAATTTAAAAACCTCCAATACCCGTCAAATTAGGTGAGACAAATTCATCAGTTTTTCTCCCTTCCTGCTGTACCCTAATGCAAATGACAGGCTAGAAGGTAACTTCGAAGATATTAATTTTCTGGTAATTTTCTGTTTTTTCTTCTTGGGAATGATTTGCTATCAAGTAATATATAACTCTATATAATCAGAACAGGATTTCGTCGTTGGAGTCTAACAGGCTGTTTATTTCCCTGTTTCAGAGCTGCTTGGAGGAGAAGACAGCTGCCTTGTAGCTCCGTCCCCATTATAAGATGGGAATAATAACCTGCGCTTTCGGTCCTAGCACACTTTTTTTCAGTATTTTGGAAGGAAAATAGCCCATTATCTGCTCTTTGAATTGAAAGCAAGGCAATTTTCATCCAGCGGAGGATCATTTTGTCATTTGCTGAGCGGTGGTTGGGCTGTTGCCCGGGGACGGCCGAGGGCGCGATGGCTAACTCCATCCCACCCGTGGCAGCCACGTGGCCACGGGGGCTGGACCTGCAGCCCCCTCCTTTTCCCACAAGCAACCAGAAGACCAACGTGAGCTTCTGCCAGCTGCCAGAGCCTCCTATTACCAACAGAAAAATATCTGCTCCCTTGGGAGAAGAGCCTTTCTGACCTCTTCTGCAGCTGCCAGCCCATGGGGGACAGATCCCGGCCATCACCCTGGCTCCTGACCCCCCCCGGAGCCGCCTGGCCTTCCCGCGCTGCAGCATGACTGCGATGGCCTTGCTCGCATTTCAGTGCTGCTCCAGTTATTTTTATATTTGGCTTTCTAACGTATCAAGCTCATCGTTTTCCACCCCATTCCTCTGTGGTTAGCAGCTGGCAGGAGAAACCCCCCGCACCTGAAGTGGGGAGGGGAGGGAACGTGGGTCCCTTCCCCAAAGGGGGCTGCTCATCTCCAAACGCACAAGCAGAGGGAAAAGAAAATGCTGGTAATTAATGAAATTAAGTAATAAGTAATGAAATGACGAACAGCGAATTTTACAGAGCTCTAATACTCAATGGCTATGGTTTCTTTTAAACAAGGCCCGCACAGACTTCAACGAAGGTATATGCTCAGATCGATGCTGAAGTTGCAGCAGAAAAATGTATTCACAAACTACATCCATTTTTTAGTAACTATTACGCTACCTGGTACTCTTCTAAACTACCTGAGAAGGGTTGCAGCAATGGCCAGGAAAGTTGTTGGTTTTTTTTTTTTTTTTTTTTTTCCCATACAGCTTAAAAATATATTGATTCATTAATTCTAATTTTTAAAAATGAAGCCCTTGAGAATGAGGCATCAGCGTGCCTGGGGAAATGCTACCGCAGGGCTGCACGTGAGCTCCTTGCCTGGAGATCCTTTCACACGCACCACAGGAGAGTGAGCGTAAAGGACCCACATTCCCAAATTAACCACAGAAATAAAAAATAGCTGCAACTTGACGGGCTAACTTCTCCAAAATGAATCCTACGAACCCGTAACCATACTTCAGAGCGAATTAAATTTCCCTTCAGAATCCAGCATGTTTCCTCTTTGCTGTATTAAATGAAAAGTGTGTTGGTGCTTTGTCATTATAATTCAGCTGCAAGGGATATCTGCCTAAAAAATAGTGTTCACTCTATGATTATATATTTTACTTTAGCAGTTTTTTAACAGTGAAGCTATGACCACAATGAGGATGGAGTCATCTTCTGCAAGTTTAATCACTGGGTGGTTCAATGGACAGAAAAGAATACAACTAGGAGAGAAATTTCTTCAAAATACCAACAATTTACAAAGCATCACTGCGGGATAAAGGACTACAGCCATGCAAGAGAGCCTGGGGAGGACACACCTAGGAGGAGGCAGAAATGACCTGATGACGGCTACCGACGATAACCAATGTTGAATTAAGAATTCACTTGAAACACTGACTTCACGCTGCATTCCCAGGTCCCAGTAAGGTGCCTTGACAGCGAGTCTCCCAGCTTTATTGATACCAGAAAGGCTGCCAGGAAGGTTTTCATGGTCCAAATGTCAGGGAAATGGCACAGAATATGATCACACACACATCACAGACGGACTATAACAGCTGCCCTTATGAGGAGCCAACTGATACCCCATGGTTTGAAATCAAGACAGCCACGGCCAACTGCTTCAGAGCCGCAATCTCAAGCCACACAGAAAGAATGTGGAAACTCCACCAATACATGTCAGCGTGTTTCAGGGCTACAGTGAAAATAACTGTTTGGCTAACTTAATTCTTCAGCTCCAAACTTTAAAAATGCATTTGCACCTAGCACAACAGGAGACAACCTTCTCGACCAAATGGAAAGACTGAAAAAAACTGGTCATCAAACATCATCTACCTATGCAAGGAATTCTTGCGGTCCAACTACCCAGCTATTAAAAGCCACGTGATCTCGCTTCTCTTCCATTTTACAGACTACATTAACCACAAACATTTCATGTCATACAATGTCATTAACTCGTAATGCCAGCAAACATCTGCAAAACAATCTCTTTCTTCTTTTTGATTCAACAATAAAAAAATAGCTCAAATCTGTCAGCACCACTGGACCGATCGCTTGCATGACCTCAAGGTACTAAGGATTCAGCTCTCCACGCGTGCTGATCCCAGCCATGCTCTGGAGCACCATCTCGGACAGCTCTGCTCGTCCGAAACAAAACAGCACAATACAATGAAGGAAATAAAGGTGAACCGTGGAGAAACGGGCAGGGGGTCAGAGCTTCTCCATGGCCACCACGTGGCGAGTGAGCTCTTCCTGTGAGCACACCAGGATGGTAATCCTGAACAGGAACTCTCAGCCTGAAATGCACTCTCCCCACACTTTGTTTCTCTCCGAGCAGTCAATGTGACAGCATCTTTCTGTCCCCAGGTAAATAGGAAGATCTACCCAGCACACAGTTAACTACCTGCCTGCTCAGCAGCTTCTGTACTGAAAATATTACAGGAATATGCATTACATACATAAAAATACAATGGACACCTGGGTTTGTCATCATTCCACAATATGTCTGTTAATATCGTAACTACAGTAAACCATAGATTCTCTTTCGGGTTTTTTTTTTTCAGATTTTCTTTCCCAAGAGATGATAAGAAGTAATCTCCCTGTTGCTACAAATGTTTTATTTTGAAAATAAAGCTTTTATGCATATTTTAGTTGATCTAAATACAGTAGATCTTGGGTTTTTAAATCACCAGATAATATGCAATTATCTCGAGCTAGATTCTGATTTTGAAACAAGCTCTAATTAGCTCCCCATTTTATCCTGCTATAATCCTTTCTTCAACTCCCATGAGTGTTACTATTGCTAAGCAGCATGAGGTTAGGAATGATGGATGATACCCAGAAAGGAAGACAAACAAAAGGGAAATTCAAAATCCCCTGAGATCACCCGCAGCTGTATCGGCAAATGAAGATTTCCACATTAGGTCATAAGACGACCCTTACAGAAACACATACCAAAAAGGCACGTCTTTTTCCCACTGAGTATTTGCAAGTCTTTAATGTAGTATATAGAGAGTATATGTCCTTCACAGAGGATAAATACAGAAGTGAATAAAAATTCAGCTTTCCTGGGAGTAGCTATGAAATCAACAGCACCAAAAAAGCAACTTTGTCCTCATGTCATATAGATGCTCAGTACAGACTTAAAGACCCCAAAATAAAACTACTAAGAGCTCTATACAGTACAAGTACTTAGAAAAATAGCGGAGTGCGTAAACCTTCTTCTGGCACATGGCTACTGGCCAAACCCACCCCAGCTCTGATCATCAGTAATGCAACTAAAGAAGGGCCAAATTCATCATGAAAAAATGCTGATGCAGTTGGGTGACACTAATTCAACTTTTTTTTCCATGTGATTTGGTCCGTGCTTTTGACACATAAATCATTAAAAAGGCAGATTTACTCAAGGGCATTAGAGCATTTAGGTGGAAAGAAATACACAGAAAAAATGTTAGAAAAGGCACAGTGATACTATTTTTGACCACCTAGGGTACAGACACCATTTTTGTGTAAAGCATGTTCATTGAAACTTGCACAAAATCACCAAAGCCTTGATGAAAGGTCACAGGCAGAAAATACATACATACATACATATATATATATGTATTTTATATATATGGTTGTGGTTTTGGTATAGATTTTGTTTTTTGAAAATTCATAAATACCACTTGCTAAGAGGAAAAATGAACCTGGCTACTCTTTGCTATCTCAAAAAAAAAAAATTATATATATGTATATATATAATGTTTATCCGTTCATCCTTATGTATAAAAGACTGATGGGTCCATCTGTCCACGTGTGACAATGGAAAACTACTGGAGAAAAGAACAGCTTTTCATGAATGAGGTGTTAATCAAAACCTTATGATCTGGAAGTGTAACTAACTGGGTCAGAAATCCAGAAAATCTTGCTAGTTTGATAGAATAGTGCCAAATTGTAATGAAAATACTCACAGCTAATAAAAGTTTGAGATGTTACTATGCATGTTGACACTCTGTACACTGAAGACCTTCTTGGCAAGGCACTCAGGAGCCACTGAACGCATTAGTTTAATTTCACTTCTTTCCCTTCATGCATTCAACAAGTTCCAAGCCAATTATATTACATGAAAAAGGCTCCAGACCTTTTCTCGTTTTAAAATTGTTCTGATTAATTTCTGTTTTAAAATTACAAGTATGCAACCTGTTCTGCCTTGATTTTCCTGGGAAATGTCTCAGAAGACCAGAAAATAGGAGCGCTTTTTTTTTTTCCTGCCCTGGAGTAGAGGATCTTTCACAAATGCATAATTATTATTACCTTTTCCAAACTGTTTGCTGCGCTTTTAATTACAGAATAGCTGCTAATAAAATTACCAAACTGCCCTCCCTCATTCAAATAACTTGGTTTTGCTCTTTTGTTCTGTGTGGTGTCACAACCTTCCTCATTCCTTTACAGAGAGAAAGGTGCCGAGAAAAGAACGTCTTGTACAACACTTTTATTTTTAATCATCGGAAAGGAGGAATAGAAGGGCACAAGCCCATTTTCTCATTTGTAGGTCTGCTTTAAGGAAAGAAGGACGGCAATCATCAATAATATGATTTTTTGAGCTGATAGGAACGTGTCACCTCACAAAACATTAGCTCAAGGGCAGGAACTGACAAACGAGATTGGGAGTGTGGGAGGGGAGCAAAACATCACGGCAGCAAAACTGAACTTCCTGAAGGAAATCACTTTCAGCTACCCGCGATCCCCACGGGAATCCATAAGATGGTCGGATTTTAATACTATGGGCTTGTCTTTCAATCTTTTATAATTACAGTTAGTCATAAATATGATGATTAGCAATAACAATGCAGCCTTTTTCCCAGCTCCTCTGATTTCTAATTCCTCTTAAAATGGCTACAATTAATTACTCATATTTTCCATGCTGTCTTAGGCATTTATAACTGTAACAGTTACTCTTGCACAGTATTGATGCTACAAAAAAGTAGTCAATGGCACGCTTTTAATGAACAGCAGCGTATAAAACGGCGCAGGAAATTTCCATGTTTGCTAAATGCTTGGCTATAAGTAACAATAGCCCTATGATTGCAAATAATTTTTTCCCATTTTGGTTTTGTTTTCACAGCTTGTTTTTACCAGGGGCGTTTTTTTTTTTTGCTTTATCTATTTATTTTCAACTGTTCTTCTTAAGAAAAACGTGGACTGAATATCATCACCACGGATTTTCTTCTAGTAAAATCTTTTAGAATGCAAAATAGTTTCCCAGTAGAGAGAAAAAGCAGTTTGGTTGGGATACTCAGAATAAACCTAGCAAGCTCCAGAAAAAAAAAAAAAAGGTTTCAGAATGGCAGAAAGGTGGAAGAAGAGCACAACCCATCCTTCCTTCCCTGTATCCTGAAATGCAATGCATCCTTCTGTGTATCCTGAAATGCAATCCAACACAGGGCACCGGCTGGAAGCAGAGAGCAGGGCACAAGTATTTTTCTAGAGTACCCAACAGCCCGCGTGGTTTACGTCAGTTAAGCACATCGTTGGTAAAAGGTCTGTGTGGGCAGAGTTTGGTATCTAACAGCAGGAACACAGCTGTTCCGTTCCAGCCGCCTTCCTATCCCGTGGCCATCTTCTAAACCCTGTAGCAATTCACTTCTCTCTGACACTCATCTTTGCTGCATCTGCTTTTTTTGCAAACGGAAAGGGGAGGGAGGAAAAAAGGTCGGCTTGGAATATTTAACGAAGCTTGAAAAAGAAAGACATAAGGTGGGGCTTTTCCCCACCTTCAAATTAACAAAGCAGATTTTGTGCAAATGCAAGTGGAAAAAAAATATGCCAGCGAGTAAGGCAGCTGGAGTATGTAGATCACATTACAAACGAAAGGCTTGTTTTACAGCCATTGTCACGTGTCAACTTGATAAGCTGAACTATGGTAAAAAAACCCTACAGAGCCAATGATCTCTAAGATCAGACGGAGTCTCTTTACCTAATGTATGCAGCTAAATATGTGTACTCCCTACATCTGCCATAGCAACAAGGAGAGAACGAGGAATTAACAGTGTTAATAAAAAAATTGAAGGGTCTCCGTATGATACAACAAAACGCGAGAAACCTCTCGGCATCAAAGCAAAAGAAACGTAACAAAAGCACAGAGAATTATTTCAGAGCAAATCATTGAAACCAGCTGATTACCTGAGCTTGCACATCCCTGCTGTAGGGAATCCTGTAATGATGTCACAGAGTGAAGGACTAGATAAGAGAGGAGAGGAAAATCAGGGAACAATAAAAGGAGATGCCAAACCACAAACTAAACAGTAAGCAGGCTCAACAAATAGCAAACCGCTTATCTCGGCAAGGGCACGCTGCTCATTTAAGTCAGTGGCATTATAAGGGTAGAACCGAGGCCAAACTCTAGTCTGGCCTGTCTGTATCAATAGGTATTAGGATAAGAGAGAGCCACAATAAAGCATAATTGCAACACAGCATTCCCCCTTTAAAGCTGAGGTCTTCTAGCTCACCTCCTGAAGCAATCGATATTCTCCTAGGAACAATAAAAATCCCCTACGCAACCCTAGAAAACAGCGCACAAGATTTTTCCAGCTCTTTGGCCAAAATTTTTTGAATTACGTATCATATTCATGCCTAGATAATATCATCCTAATTAGGAACTTGATAACTGCTGCTTATCAATTACGCACAAATGAGTGCTTTGTTCGTAAACATTTCCAGCATGTCCCCCCCGCCAGGACCGGGCTGGGCTGCGAGGGTGGACACTGCCACTTCCAGTAACACCTGGACTGGCACCGGGCGCAAGTCCCGCTTACTGCAAATTTAAAAAAAAAAAAAAGAAAAAAAAGAAAAAAAAGAAAAAAAGATTTCCTCCTCCTCAACTCAAACAACATAGTGGAATTTTAATTACCTTGTCCTTGTTGCTGCCCTTGTGCAGGCAGGACACACTGTCCCAGCTCACCATTCAACCAGAGCTGCATACGAATAAATGGTTCTCGGCCTTTTTGGGTCAATTTACTCCATGGCTTTGGCCTGGAGAGCATGTCACTGACACTTCCTTGGGACAGCCCCAATACCTGAAGTGAAGCAACCAAGAACGGCACGTTAACACATTTGATGTGGAAGGGGGGGTAATTGAAGTCACTTTGGTTTCCTGTACTGCTACATCGCTCAAATCGTTTTTATATGGACAATTAGTAAAACTGCAGAATGACAGCTGTAGGTAATGGATGGAAATGCTTTTCTCCTGCTGTGGTTTCCTTCTGGAGCATGGGTTTTTTCCTGCAGGAATGGAGCGGCAGCGCAAATGGCAAAAGGATGGCGCGAGATTTGCATGCTTTTCATATTTTGTGTCAAATAGTTTCATTAGTTCTAAAAGGAAAAACACAGAGTCCAGGCACACACAGGCAGATAAACCAGGCAATGACTGGCATGTATTTTGTTCTCAAACAAAAATAATTGGGACTTTTGAGACTAGGCCTATATTTGGTTGATTTTTTGGGGATATGAATTATAATGATGTGTGTTTTCACCTGTAGCAGCAGCTGCTCCACATAAGTAAATATTTAAGAATACAGCCAACCGCAGCAGAAGAGGAATTTCAGGCAGGCAGAATGCAATTACTTGCCTGGAATTCAGCACAGGTACAGGGGTTAAAAATCATCCTTAATGAAAGCTGCCACGGGATCTTTAATGACCCCAAGAGGTCAGGCTTTTCATTTTACATCTTAGTGAAAAGGTAATAGCGCGACGCCAGCTCCTATAATACTATTATATTGATTCGATTCTTTATAGGAAGAAGAAACACCAGACGCCCGCCACTTCTCATGGCCTGGGAGGTGGTTTCTGGTGTTTCCCCCCTTCCCAAAATCCCACGTGTGCAATGCTTAGGGCCCACAACGTGAGAACTTCAGAAAGCCTTATCTTGCATCGCATATCTCTAATCAAACATTGCTTAAAAACGCCTCAAAGCACACTAAGCTACCAAGCCTCGGGTATAAGAAATGACTGAATTCTTGACTTAAGACTAAGGAGAGGTAGGGGATTTTCCGTGTGTTTGTTTAAATACCCTTGTGCGCATTTCCAAATATTAAAAAAAAGGAAAAATGCTCTTGTGTCCATAATCTTCACTTATAACAAATTTAAGACTCTCCAGTCATGACAATGGTATTACTCAAATATTCCATGAATTCATCACATTAAGCATGAAATACTGAGTCTCAGTAACGTTTGCTTCAGCTTTTGATGCTTCTGAACTTGGGGGCCCCATTTCTAATTGCAAGCGGCTGAAGCCAATCTTTGTGTAACCACCTACACAATTCACAAAATACAGGAAAGCTAACGCTTTCCTTGGCGAATTTACTTTTTAAATACTTAACATAGGAAGCAAAAACATTTTTCCGTAAGACATATGTGGCACATCCCCCTCCGTTAAACTGCACTCCATACCAAGGTAAGGAGCAGAACGCACATTCACAACGCTGCTGTAACAAGAGATAACCAGTTCTTTACCTTTTCCCCAAAGATCCTTTGGCAGATGCCATTCTTTGCTAGCTTTTCTTTGACCTGCCGCGTTAGCTCTATCGTATCCACTTCCTGGTACATATAAATCTCATACTGCTCGGGTGTCAGTGGAGGAACTGAAGGTTTGGATGGCTTTGACAAAGACACGATAGGGGATGAAGGGAGGGGGCTATTTTGTGGAGTCTCACTGCGACTCGCCCCAGTCATGCTCAATTCAGAACTCTGGGAGTACGGAGATTCAGCGTTTGGCCACTCTTTCCAATACTCTGAAGAAGATGGTCCTTGGAGCTGGCTACGATCTGGCCTAGTCTGATTGCTGACCTTTTCTTTTCCACCACTCGCTTCCTCAACTTTTATATCTTCAGGAAGAGCTGTATTTCTTCTCTCATGCTGCACAGTATTCCACCAATGGTCCTTCCAAACACCACCACGTCCCAACTCATTTTTAACATGCCTCAACATACCCTGGGCGGAATCACTTATTCCATGAAGCTCTAAAACAGGCGCCTCCTGAGGCTCCTTTTTGAGCCCAGAGAGGTTCTGCAACGCAGAGAGACTGGAATCAGTGACAGATGAATGTTTCTTCAGGGATATGGCCAAAGGAGAATAGCCGGAAACCGAAGACATTGCAGGTGTAGATACGGGTTTGGGGGACAGGATAGAAATGTCAGCTTGAGATAAAGGTGGTGTTTTTAAGGCAGGTTCAAGGGCAGCCTGCTGTGCCTCCATTTCGCGTCGGGCTTGTTGCAGAATGGATCGAATAGCATCATCAGAATTGCCACTGCTAGATGCAGAAGGCGGCTGAGCCGGCTCAGCTATGAAAAACAACCAAAAGACTAAATGCAACAGAGGAACAGGCTTTATATTCAACACGTGCTACTGTACATATTTCCCTGTCAGAAAAAGGGCTGCAATACATTTCTGGACGGGAGGGAGGAGTTTTCACTAAGCAAAGATTTGCACTTTTCAAAATAAGGTTAAGATTTCCCAAGTTCTTCACTGGAAAATTTTTATAGTTGCCAAAATGCTGGACATTTGCACGCACAGACTCAACTGCAGAAGTCTCGTACTACTTGCATGTTTTCCACCATTGTAAAAATTTTCAAATAAATGCCTTTGAAAATCAAGCCTTCACCTCTTCCTCCCCCACCCCCAAGTGGTCAATAACATTTTATGGTTCTATTTACAAGGTTATTTAACCTTTCGCTTCTATCTCCACAAATGAATCGTAACACACACTCAAAACTGAACACAGCTGCATTCACCTGGACAGACTATTAATACCCCCTTTACAATATAAATAAGGTGAGTCCTTCTAACTCCAAAAATACAACACGCCAAGTACAAGAAAGCAAGAACTTTAGTAAGAGACTTCATTATTTCATTTGACAAGCTAAATATGCTCCTGCTTCCTGTTTTCTCGTTCCATGGCCCCAACCACTGAAATAAACAGCTCTACAAAAATCAGGCTGCTGCCCGGCCATCACTCTCGGCCTTTCCCAAAGCCCTAGAATGGAGCCACGGGTGCTTTCAGAAGAGGTGCCACCTAAATGCAGTATTTCAGTGGTCAGCCAGGACTCGGGTGGCTGTGCTGCAGCAGGCGGGGATGAGCAGAGACTCAGGGGTGCAGAATTATCTCTGCAGGGCCAGGAGGTTTTTGCAATGGCATCTGTTTCCATTTAAGTTCACCTCCACTGAGGTCCCCAGTGCTTGAAAATCAATTCCTCTGAAAGCTGCTCTACAAAGAATGGGGGAAGTGAACCACTAGATTGGAACTGGGAACCCGTGAACTGCGAGAAGTGGCCTCAAAGTGAAATAAGATTTGACACAGGCTGTGTATTATTCTAGTAATATTATACCTCATCTGAATACATTTCCGAATTTGCTTCTCTACATTCCTTCCTGTCACACACTGTAAAATACGTGAAAAGCTAAGAAATGGGAACAGACAGTGGGACTATCTTGGCTATCTACTGGTTTCATAGGGAGTTTTGAGGCTGAATTAGTATTTGAAAGGAAGTCTGAGATTCTCAGCTGAAACATGCTACTGAACAACGTGCTTGCAGTTTCCTGCACGCAGCCCATAATTTTCTCTATGTAATCACTACTTGTATAAAGTCATATCATTTATATCATATATTAACTAGTCTTTTATATGTTGCCATGAGATTAGCTTAGTTTTCATTTAAAAGACAGCTATCCAAAACTGTAAATCAGTATTTACTTTAAAAAAACGAAAGCAAAGTATTGCACAATTCTTTCGACTTCAGCATTAGCCCTTTAGCAATACTGGAAACTCCTTCAGGGTTGGGAGGGCTATGGAGTAGACAGAAATGTTAACGACATGACAGCATACAGTAAGAAATTAAACTTATCTCAGGCTAAGATGTTAAACTAACGATCTTTGTGGGAAATGAAATGCTTTTTGGATTTGCCAGTTCATTCACTGAATACATTCTGCAACCAAAAATAAAGTCATGTAAAGTTAGAACTGAGTTTGCCTATATTATCATTTCAGTACACGATGTGCACAGTACGATGGTACTCTGTGACTGGTCCTTGCTGGTCAGATCGTGACCTTCACCCCGACAAATCCACTCAGTTCCCTCTCCCATGCAGTTGTGTCCCTGGGGCCTGAGTTAGAAGCAAAGAGAAAGCAGGAGCCATTCCCTTTCCAAGGAGCAAACTGGGAGAAGAAAGGAGTTTGTAGGTTCCTCCTGCAGAGTGACTGCCTGCAGGTCTGGAGCGGTGTAAAGGCAGCAGAGCTCTGCACGTGGAAAAAGGTGTTTAGAAATCCCCCGGGAGCGGGGCAGAGCAGAGCACTGAGCAGAGACCCTGCCAAGCCGTGACACGTGTAACCTTAACTTGGGATGTCCTATAGACAGAAACAATTCCACTAAATAATAATAATAATAATAAAAGAAAAAGCTCTTTAAACCTACATTCAAGGTTTTAAGAATATAATTAACTGACCAGAAAGCCCATGGTAATTGTTTTAATTAAATTCTGAAATAAAAGGAGCAAGAGACAAAATGAGACCGTACCTGTTTTCTGTACTTGCAGCTCCCTTTTGGCTTGTTCGAGAATGGATTTGATGGCTTCATCAGAGCCAGTCTCTGTGGTTCGGATTCTTGTGGTTATATTACCTGAAGAGGAAAACAAAACTAATGACACTGGGAAAACCTTTATTTGTTTGGTTGTTTTTTTAACACAGACAGTATATACTGATGTACCGCCAGCATGATCTGACGAGAGTTTACACAGGACCTTTACCAAGATTTACAACACCAAGAACATACTTAACATAATAAAAGAAAAATATCCTCATTGTGCAAAAGCCTGTCCACTGCCTGCACTGGAACGATGAGAACACTGACATTGTCAGAGGAAGAACTAGGTAGTCATATATTCCTTTTCCAGGATAACATATACAGGTCTTTTTTTTTCCTTTTCTTTTTTTCTTTTTGGAGGGGGAGAGGAAACAGAAGGGAAAGGAACCAGAGGGGAAAGGCAGAAAGCTAAAAACATAAGATCAGGAATCAACTTAAAAATTGCATCAGCTGCTAGGCAAAGTAGGATGAGTATACATTCAGCCCAAAACAGAATTAAAAAGTAACTAGATAAAAGTAATTTTTAACTTTCTAGAGGTTAATACATTAGGAGAAACAGTCCTTTAAACGCAGATACCATTTGAAGTACTCTCCAGCTAAGAGCTATGACATGGTTGTTTTGGTTTGGGTTTGTTTTGGTTTTTTTTAACTATGAAGGGGAAGAAAAGGAGGGAGAACTATGACTGTGAATGCTATTGCACTTAACTACATTTTTCCTTACGAGATTATCATTTGTAAGCGAGCTAGGTAATTTCTGACCGGAGTCAAAATAACTTAAAAGAGTTTTGGGGTACCTGCTTTGTTTTTTCTTCTTGCTAAAAGAAAAATTCTGCAACTAATCTATAATGAAGAAAAACATTCGTATTTCCTTTTCAGCGATAGTTTATCGATCTGATGCTCACTTATCTTGTTGGCTTTTTCACACACCATACTGAAGTAAGTATCACACTAATTTAACAGCGTATTTGTCAACAGAAGCCCCATGAGAAGAAGGAAGTTACTCTAGAGCAGAGGCAGTATGGGATTGATGTCGTAGTTGTGCAACTTTCTCCCTCCAAAATCACAAAAATAGCAAAGAGAGCATTTCAATAGATCTGATGATTTTATAAAGCCACTTCTATCACTCATCTCTTTTTATCTGCGTACGCAGTGAGGTTAGGAGTGGAAAAAGTATCCAAATAGAGTTGCGTTAGTACAGCAGCAGCAGAATTAGAAAAAGCGAAGTGTTCGTCTAACCCATGGTTTGTTTTATACTTACTGTCTGTTTTTCTATCAGATTCCAGGCCAGAATCAAACTGCACAGTTTTAAGGAAACACACAGCTAAAGCACACTCCACTTCCTAGGTATTGACTGCAAAGAAAAACACCTGCCTGTGACGTACCTTCAGACCCATTTCTTCGTTTCGGTACTTCCTGAAATAGTCTGTTCAGGTTCTGGCCTGGATTCTCTGTTGAAAAACAAGTTTGGTAAGAACAAAACAATCAGGGGATGGTTGCTCTGACATCATGGGCTGTGTGACACGAGAAGCTAGCAGCCTGTCTCTGAACGCAAGGGTTCGAGCTGTCCTCGCCCCCGAGCCTTTGTCTGAGCGCTGGAGGAGCTGGCTACTTTGGAAGAAGCAAGGCTGGCTGATTTGTTAATAAAGATTACAGCTACGTTCGGAAAGGAGATTAGACAGATATAAATAAATGTCTAGAGATACCAAAAATGAAGAGGTTAAAGATGGGCAGATAATCCCCTCAAGTACAATCATCAAAAGGAAGAACAGATTATAAATCTAACAGTGTGCGCTTTCAATTAAACAAAATCTAGGAAAATCCTGCCTGTCCCTTCCAGTATTTCTTGACTGTAAACAACTTACTTTTCAGTTTCTCTAAATGTAAATCTCAGTCTTCACTTAAGATGAATCACAATGAAATGCATGCTATTTCTTAAAATCACCACCTTAAATATGCAAAGCTGCTTTAAGTTAGGATTTTTTTTTAATTACTCATCTCATGCATCACCTATGATATTTTGTCAAAACACTTGGGGGGAAAAAAAAATAAAAAATCACACAAGACACAACAAAAGCCTAAACTCAATAAACTATCCCAAATAAAAATTTTCAAGTATTTCAGAGGGCTGATACCCTTGGTAGCTACTGACCCTTTTCACTCCGTATTTAGCTCCGACACGGAGCTATTGGGAAGTGAGGGCTGTAAGCGGTCCTGCTGCTTGCTCCTGCTGACAAACACAAGTCAGCGGCTAAAAAAAGCATAAGCAAAGATACTAACCTGCTTGAGCGCTGAAAAGCAGAGTTAGAAAGCTGTACTTTCTGTACCTGACATCTGATTCAGGTGAAAACAGCAGCAACGCACAAGCAGCCCCGTACAGGGAAGCTTCCAATTTTTACCATTTGTAACTAAAGAGGAAAATAGGGTAAGACTCTCGGCCGGCGAGCGCTTACCTCTTTGTCTACCCTGGATGCTGCGAAGAGCCAAGATGTTCTGCTCGTCCGAGAGGAACTGCTTCATCTTATGAAATGGCTCCTTGCCTCTCACAGTCAGTTTATTCCATGGCTTTGGCCGGGCTAGTATCTCACTCACAGACCCTTGCGACAGTCCCAACACATAATGTCCAAATATCCGCTGTCCAATATTGTGCTTGATCAACTGCTCTTTCACCTGACGTGCAATTTCGGCTGTGTCTATCTCCTCGCCTTCAGAGATGCTCCCAGCACTTTCTGACTGGCTGGGAGACGGGGCCATGCCATTTACGTCCGGACTTTGTTGTAATGGACTTTGGGAAGATATGGAGTTTGTGCTGTAAGGACCTGTTGAAAAAATCATGCTTGTGCTTCCTGCTTCCTGCATTGCCTTGGAGTAGAAGGACTGCATTAGCTGTCGCTGGAGGAGAGAGTTTAGTGCAAATTTTCCTGTGGAGGCCAGGGGTAAGCTGGGGCTCGCCAGGGATGAGCTGAAAAAGTCTTGACTTAAACCCGTTGGTGAGAACTGGTGTGTACCATTAGTATTGGAAGCCTGCTCCCCCGCGTTGCGGAGCAACTGAGAAGGAGGGGAGGCCGGCAAGGTTGCAGGACGCTGACTCTCAGGCTGGTCTTTCCCTTTTCTCCTGGCTGACCCTACAAGGAAGGTCAAACATAATGCATTATGGGGGATCAAAGAGGGAAAAACCAAGATAAAAAAATGCAAAGTTTGCCCCGCAAAGGGAAAAAAGTGCAGATTTACAAGGGCCAATGAAGGTGGGATTTTTGTTTTCATTTTGGTTTTGGGTTTTTTTTTTTTTTTTTTTTTTTTTCTTCCATAATTGAAATTTTAATAAGCCAAACAAGGCCCCCAAAACAAACAACATGCATTTCATGTTTGCACCTTTCTTGTATGTTGCAGCCTGGAGAATCCCCCTTTACAGACATTAAAACTAGAACAATTACATGAAGTGCAGTTATACATTTAAAATAAATGCAGTTACAGACAGCAAGTCTCTTTGTTGTCTCTCATTCAAGACATTACTCATTGGACCTGACTGAACCCAAATGCAGCAAACATTTACATTTTGGAACAAACCAATTTGAATAAAGGAATCACCCTTAGGTGGTGGATGCACCAAGATCACTCAGTTAAAGTCATAAAACGCTTCAGAATTCAGTAATCCCAGGGCCAGTGGCAACTTTTAACTTTCTTCCAGCTGCAAAAACCATAAGCATTCAAGTATCTGGAAATTCCATGACTTGCCATTTAAAAAATGTGCACACAAGATGTAAAAAGCCCACATTAGGAAAGCTAAACGGCAAACACACTTCGCTAAAAAGAAAGTATTTTGTTGTTCCAAGCTGACCTGCTGGTAGTATATCTAAGTGTATCAGACAGGAAGATTATTGTGTTCTACATGCAAACATTTTGCATAACACTGTGTGTGGGGGAAGAGACTTCTGGTGCCACGGATGAATTTGTTCCCAAAACAGAAGACGGCCTCAAACGCTACCACTTGGTACGTCTCGTAATGCCTCTCCTTCCTAACCTTTAAAGACTCTCTGAGGTCTCCAAGTTTTATTTTATTATCCAGCCTATAAAACTGCAGAAATCAAACATTATTCAGTGTTCCTGTTGCCTGTTAATCTTTCTGCCATGCATTAGCTCAGACATTCACCTCTCACTCAGCCCTCCCTCCCTTTATGAGACAGCAAACAAACCAAAATAGCCGAAAATCGCATCAACCTACCACTCAGGTCACTATTTGTGATACGCAGCGTGGCGTTCTCGGACTGCAAGGAGCGGTTCTTCTCCAGCAGCAGCACCTCCAGCGGTTTAGATGCATCCTGAAGAAAATCAAAGTGGGAGGTTTGTTTCTGAAAGCATTAAGTGTCTCGCTCAGGCACTAAAAAGGATTTCCGAAGAAGAAAACAAGTGCTCATCTCTGCTATGAACGCAGTCAGGGAATTCACCACGCGTATATTTGCAGGAATCGCTCAGTGCTCCTACGTGAGCCATAGAAGAGATTCACTGTTTAATTTTCATTGTAAATCATTCATCAATTCTGCATTATTTTGAAATGTGTAACGGAACATTTTCTTAATCCTTCTTAATTTAAAATGGTACTGGCAAGCTTTCAATTTAAAAGCTGGAGACTTCTTTTAATCTGATTAAAATAGGAGTTAAGATTATATTATTTCTTCTAGGTCAACTGACCCAAGTTAAGCATTTCCTTGAAATGCTGCATTTCAGCATAAACAGTTTCTTTAAAAATAAAATCAGTCACAGAAATCTGCCATTTACCTTCCACTAAATATCTAACCCTTGACCATATGAAAACACATTGAAAATTAACCCCAGTATATTGATATTCAGTTCAGCTTTCAGAAGCAGGAATTTAATTCATAACCTTCAAACCAAAGTTTGCTGGAATAGCAGAGATTTCTCCAGCTCTCTTAGTGCTCAAAGGTTTGTTTTCTTTTGTGAACATTATTTTCAAGGCTAACAAAGACTTAAAAATGCTAAAATCCTTGCTCAGCTTACTGTCAGTACAAGAAACATGCAAATCTCAGCGTAGCTGTACGCTGACTTTAAAAGCCTCAATTCACAACATTAGGGCTATCCACTCCAGCACAGCTGAAACGTCATTCTTTGTCCTTGACCACTTAAAAGAAATTAACAGGCAAAAAATGTTCGGTTCAGCTTTTTACATCAGAAAACATCAGGAAAACAACGATCGGCCCATATGTCTCAACATCAACAGGAAATTGTCCATGCCAACACCAAGGAATTGCAAGACAAAATTTCTGTTCATTAACTGAACTGCTGAAGTAAGAAAGAAAACAAAAGTAGGTTCAGTACCTGCGCACCAGAGCTTTCAGATGGTGCAAACTCCATGGATTTCAATATACTGTGGAAGGCAGAAAAAAAATTATTTTCTATTTCTTCTTTTCATAACAACTGCACTAATGAGCATTAACATTATCATTTCCTACTCTCCAGCAACGTTACAAGTGATAACAACTTTCCTTGCAGTAACACAGCCTCATAATGAATATAGAATAACTATTCAAACTAGTTATTGGATAAGAAAATTTTCTCAAGCGTCATCTAAATCATTCCATATGCAATCCCACCAGGCCAGTTTAAAGCGTAAATTTAAAGGTTAATAAGGATATAACATTTTAAGCTGTCAGAAGCGATATAAATTTATCTGTGATGCTTGAAGGGAATGAAAAAGTTGTAGCAAAGCAACAAAACAGGGGAATCACCACCACAGCTACAGTACTTAATCTAATATACACCAGCTCACATATCAAGGAAAATATGCACAAATAATCTTCCCGACCAAGACACTACAGGCTAAAAGGCAGTTTTTCATTTTAATAACCTCCTAGTTCTATGGCAAAGGGAAGACACAATGGCACAATATTTCTTAGGAAATATGAAAGATCCAAATATTTATAAGTACGTTAAGAGAAGAATCTGATAGTCTCATTGTCAATATTTTATATAAATACTGCGTGGTCAAAGGACATCTCCCTTCAAAGTCTTTCAGTTAGAGTTGTATTGTCTGGCAAACCAGAATCTTACTGGAATACAAACTTATTACTGTGCTTTCTCTTATAAATTTTGTTTAAATAGCCCTGCTGCAGGCAGGACGTTAAGTCCCTAAGACTGAAGCAATACATGATTTCAGCTTCTCATTCTACGAAGACAACATTCATTTGTTGAAGAAAAATACATAAGCAGATATAGATAGTGTTTATGCAGCATTTTTCATGCATAAAGCATCAGGAACTTTGTGAGGCAGGGAGAATATATGTTTAAGCATGTATTAAATGTGGAAACAGAGTCAAAAAAGGCAGAAGGCCAGTATTACGATGTAGGGACCAGCTCGGGATGGCAGTAGGAGCCAGCCAGGCACGCAGCACTCATGTGGTGTCCAGCTCCTCTATAAATCCGTCCGTGCGTTAATTCAGAATTAGATGTCCATTAAGTGACACTCTGGAAATCAGTGGTCTCAGTGATTCAAGATCACACAAAGTCATAGCAAATCCAAGGGGAAAATTAAAAAAAAATAATAAAAAAAAAGTCATTCTGAGACAGAAACCTCACGCATTTTGTGTATGTGCATACTCATTACATACCGTGTTAAATCTGACAGGCTGTCCTACCAAAATAATAATTAATAAAATCACAAAATTCTGGCAATCGCTTTCATCATATGACATCGCTGGATGACATCTCTTGCCAGCAGAAATCACTGCAGGGCAGAGCCCTACACAATACATAAACACATAACGTAATGCTGTCAAGGCTCTGCTTTACGTGGGCACAACAGCTCACCCACGTGCACAAGTGCCTATTTTCTGCTATTAACGGAGTCGTGCCCATCAAGGAGAGAGGTTGTGCTTTAATGGCTCGAGTTCTTAGAGATCCTGACATTATACTGACATCACGGGGATGTTTCCTCAGGTTGCTAATCACTGCTGGAAGCACGTGTTCCCCAGGACACCTCTGCAGAGGCACAGCTCTGCCTACCAGGACTCCACGGTGCTGGGGGAGGTAAATACACACAGACTTGTCTAGGGCAAACCCCAGTCCCTGGTATGTGCCTGGTTTTGTCCTCCCATGGATTCTACAGGGTATGGCCTCTGCAACCACAGCAAGTAGTCATGTATGGACTCCTCATGATGGCCAACTAAGGAGGAGACCCATCCGAATTTTAAAAAACCCACAGTTTCTAACAGCAAATTATCATGTGGCAAACTTCCCACAGCAACTCAAAGGTGTTTCTCCCATTTCCGTTCAGATCAGCAGTACACTTTGCGACGCAGGTCTCCCAGTCATCCCCACTTACCACGCACTGGTTTGCCACGCAGAGCAGTCCTGGAGCATGCCAGCCGGGTTCCTTCTGGATGAGACTAAACCAAGAGAAGCTGCCCGCTCTCGGAGGAGCGGGCGCGACACGCTCTGACCACTAACGTGCTGCCTACAGAACCAGACTGAAACCAGTCGGTAGTGCAAAGCAAGCCTGATTTAGTGTGTGTATCTGGTTCTCAGCACCAAAAGCCTGGCTTTAACGCCTTGGTCCTGCTGTGCCCTGCCACTCGCACAGGCTGCTCTACCAACGCATGTCGGATCTGAGCTGCTACTGCCAGCTGGGAGCAGAAAGGATCCTAAACTTTCCAGCGGCTTTTTTCAGTGAGTTTGGTGCAGTCATGCGTATTCAAACCTCGGCTGGAAACTTACTGACCTCTGCCTATTTAAAGTAGATTCTTTGCTACCTGAAATAGCCTTCTACCAATTTCACAGGTAATTTCCTATACATTTAGAACCCAAAATATACTAAAAACCAGGTTGATGGTATCTTGAATTGCCCTTAGAGGGATACTCACTACAGCAGGTTCATTTTATCAAAAAAATGTAAAAGTTAAACATGTTAAAAATGACTCTCCAAATGTGTCACAAAAGAGACATTTTCCTCGGGACTATGAGGAAGCAAAATGTTTCCCCTTTGGATTCCAGGAATATCAGTCCATGAGACCTCGAAACAATCTGCTGCTCAAGATCAATTATCTGCTTTTTAAAGGAATGATCTTGTGACTTGAATCTGCACATCTAAGACAACTTGAAAGATTTTCTTCTAAAGCAAATTGTGTATTGGGACAGTTTGACTTTCTGTTCGTATGATCCCAACTGCAAAGGCAGGAGGGTTAGCACTGTCATATTACTCGAGAGGGAACTGAAAGGACACCCAGAGCTCTCAGATGTCAAAAATAGGTTTAAAAGCCATTTGGCACAAAAATTAATGCAGAAAGCAAGGAATTCTCCCACCCCAGATCTTGATGTGGACCTAGTTAAGTTCTTCCATGGTTACAAGTTGGCTGATACTGAGACTCCTCAGCCTAGAATGCCTCTAACATCCTTGGGAGGATTAAGGAAAACACATCAGTGCCAAAACAACTGAGAAATTTCTTCTCTTTCTTCCTTACTGACAAGGGTTTTTTTTCTTGGTGTGTATGTGCATTATGAGCAGCTCAATTTTGCTGGTGTTACAGGGCACAAAGGCAGGCCTAGCAGGATTCAGTAGGAGGGATAGCAGCTTTACAGCAATAGACTTTTCATCATCTCACTTCAGATCAGACTGTCACTCAGGTGATGCACGTTTAGATTTTGGCACATCTTTTGGACCATATGGGAGCAGAGAGGGTGCATGAATGAGCTGCTGTGATGATGTAGCACTGTAAACATTTTCAGTGCTCTCAGAGAGGGTCTTAACCCCCTGCACCATCCACCGTACAGACCCCAGGCCACCTCCGAACTAGCTGTCTGTCCCTCCAAAGTCACCTGTCCAGATAAATGTATGTTACCCATGAATTAGGGGATATAAAATCCATAACAGCCAGGAGAACAGAGTTCATTTGCTGGCACCCGACAAGGGCCACTTCCAGGAGATTCTCCCATCTATTTCACTGTCTCAAAATAACAGGAACACGCAGAAGCACGGTATGGACATTCCTGTGTCATGGCTTCTCCTGGACCTCTTATCTACCTTCCCATCCCTGCCTTCGTGCAAGTCAGTGTTGTAAAAAGCAAATAAGAAAAAGCATTACCGCCTGGAATACAGGGATCTAAATGAGTTTCATATCTAAAGTAAAGGCATTAAACCAGGTAGGATTTAAAACTCATTTGCTGTTTCGGTACATTCACATTTCAGTAACTCATGTAGCAAATTGGAAGGTTGCGGCCTAATTCCCATTCACTGCTTTACATACGAGGGCATAAACCAGCAGAAATCTGAAGCTGCGTTTCCTTAACACAGGGGAGAACACGGACGTATTTACCTCTATCACTAAAACGATGAGACCAGTTAATATTCAGGTATAATGACCGAAGAAAAGGACAACTCCTTTCACTTGACTGAAACTATGTACCTACAGCGGGGTGTGCTGCAGCTGGGAACCAGAACCACAGCCGCCGCGGCTTGAATATAACAGCACCCGGGTCTGGGCAGCCGTGGGGCTTGCAAAACCAAACCCGCTCTCCGTATTCTCCGGGGACGTGTAAACAAAAGCACGTGACTACCAGCCTCATCTGAAATACCTCATTAAACAAGGTAACATTTTTTCAGTCTTCTGAAAATACACACAAAAATGCCAGAATGATGAAAGAAGAGATGGAGTTTCTTGCAGTTATTTAAACCTTGACACGAAACATATTTCTAGTCAAAAAACTTTTCTTCTGAACCCGACAGCTTATCTTGTTATAGTTTAAAATAAGGCTCTTTTAAGTCTCTTAAAAACCCCCTTGAAATAGGAAGAGGCTGTTTGTGGCTTTAGTTTAAAACCACAATATATTAGCAAAAATATACAGTGAAACAAGCGCAGCATTAAAACGGCAAGTGCTGAACACTGGCTGGCAACAGCCCAGAGAAGGTATTATGTATGGCCAAAGGCCCTGCGTGAAGCTCCCACTCCACATTACGTTCAGCTGTTGGCTAGGGGTTTTTAAAGAGTGGTCCACCTAAAATACAACAGATTTTCAAACTTTTTACCCTTGGCGGACGATAGTCTTAGCGCCTTGTCTTCACGGACACTTGTATTATTTGCTATTGCGATACTCTGCCGCAACAAAAAGGAGCGAGTACTCGCAGATACAGCCGTTGCGCTGGTTCTGGATGCAATTTCTGCCAATATTCCCGATTTCCCCGTCTTTGTGGTTTTGACTGAATTCTTTATTGTTCCAAGAACACAGATTTGTGGCTTCATTTAACAAGCATTGTTAAACTACAGTTTGTGAAAAAAATTATGTAAGCATTTAACACTTACTTTAATTCTTTCTTAACCTCTTCGTAATCAGCCTGTCCTTTCAGTTTTTCTTCCAGTTGCTTTAAAAGAAAGAACATGGATTTAATTATTTAGATTTGTTTCTGCAGGCTTTCAAAATCATCTTTAAATTATTCCATATATACAGCAGTGCACAAGTGAGGGTTAATGACTCATACCTAATTTACATATATTAGAAAACAAACTATAACCAATTCAACGTAAACACAATTATACCTCGCTCTTCCTTTGTTTACAGAGTGCCAAGCATTACAGCATTCAGTAGGTCCCAATTCGGCTGTTTGCAATGTCACTGTCACGTGTTCAATAAAGAGACTGGGGAAGAAGGTACTGAAACTGGGGCAGCTGAAATTTTTTACAAAACTAATAAATTGAGTAAACGAGCAGGATGCTTTGGCACATACTGTATTTTATTATGACAGTTCTTGATAACCTTATCCACATGAAAAAAAAAAAAAAAAAGACTGAAGAAGCTGTTGTTGACTGGAACGCCTTAGGCTTCTAAGACTTCTACAACGCCTCATGCCCAAACAAAACAGCTGTACCGAGTCGTTTTACAAGCATTACTGATTGCAATAACTAACATGATTACACACCGGAGAGGAAGCATTGAGACCAACTCAGCAAGTCTTTTTGCTCAGGTCTACCTGACCTGGGGCAGTCTCAATGGCTTCTCTTCGGTGTGAAGATGCCACAAACGTTGAAACAAACCTCCTAACACAATCCGTAACGCAATGCCACACATTTGGACCTTACCCAAGAGCCCCTGCTCCCAACAACAGTGCTCAGCACTACAGGATAAATGCTTCAGGAGGCCTAAAACATAGTGATACATAATTGATGCCGTTATGATGTTTGCAGAAGCCACATTCATTTCCCACTAATAATTTCTTTGCTTAGTACAGGCACACCTGATCTAAGCAAAGAACAGAACTTACTGGCCTGCAACTTCCATGGATAAGTTCAGGTTAGCTTCACTTAATTTTTGGTGTTAAAACTAGTACAGAATCCCAAAGGTCACAGGAAACAGAAATAACACAAGGACGTACCACCCTCAAAGACAGAGCGTCTACTTTGAAAAGCAAAGGAATATATGACATGAAAAAGAAAAATAGGGCTTTATGTCCAGGAGAGGCTGCCTTCAGTGGAGAAATGAATTCAAGATCCTACACCCACTCCTGGGCTGCTCACTGAATGCAGGAGGAGAGCAGGGAAGGGCTACTGTGAACTTGGATAATTTTAGCACACCCTTTTAAAATGCAGCCCCATAGAGTTCTGCACCAGCAGAATTATGGGTGCGTGAACAGCAGGGCTAGGACAGACGAACGATTAGAAGTGGGAACCTCGTAACCATGTCACCCATCTCAAAGCTATCCAATGGGTACCAGCAGCAAACCTAACCACTACGTCATACAGCACCCACAGATTAGCGAGTCCATCATCTGAGCCATGTGAATAATTTCAATGAGGTTTCTTGAGATGATGATAGCAGCACGATGGGGCTTTGTTGGACTTGCAGCTATTTTGCCATCTTTCAAAGGATTTCCTATCATGCCCTTTCCAGCTCATGCATTGCTGACATCTCTGCCACTAGTCCATATATTAAAAGGCAGTGACAAAGTGGACCTCCATGTTATCAATATTCAGCCCTCTGAAATTTCAGTTCCTGCTTTTTGATACCATAATCCACCATCCTTAGTCACTGCTGACAAGAAGCATCTCCCAGCAGTTAATACACGGGCCCTGCTCTGGCGGCTGCTCAACAAGCAACTCCTAATGGATCACCACCACTGGTTGTTGCAGGAAAGCAGAAACTGCTGTGAAGTGTGGAATTTGCACTCTATGGGGCACTGATGAAATGAGTGGCCTCATAAAAGGTGGTGCATCCTAGTGTCCTTAGCCATCAGTATCTTCTGCAGTCATTTGGATTGTGTTAAAAAGGAAAAGATTGAAAAATTGTCTATTTGAGATAAAATAATTTTTACCTGGAAAAATACAGAGCAAGTTTTAGTCATTTCTTCTGACCCGTCCTGCTTTACCAAATTCCGGTTACTAACTGGAATTACAAGGAGAACTGACTTCGCTTTATAGAGCAGGCACAGTGCTACAGGTGTTTTGGCCCTGCTAAAAAACCCTATGCTGGTTGATGTGACCAGGCAAATCCTACAAATATTAAAGATGTTTGAGGTTTTGATAACCTCCAGCATGTGTTGAAATCTCATTATACAAATGTACTACATAACCCCAGGGCCCAAGATGTCACTTCAGTTCTCCAAGTTTTAAGGAGGGCCAGCTACAACGTGCTACAAGTTCAAGCAGCTTTTGTAGCTACAGCTCAACATGGAGCAAAATGCCGTTACTATAACAAGGAATCCAGCCAGACTCTTTAATGCACCAGAGCAGGATCAGTAAGACTGGTGAGGGATCTTTACATCAAACCAGTGAGCCAGAGAGTCCCTGGTACTGGGGAGGAGACTCAGCATCACGACTGACAGGAGAACTCAATGGGAGGACCCTGCTGAATCACGTGATGTCTTTCAGCTGTCCTTGGCCGTGTCACTCTGCCAACCACTTCTAACTGCTTTTTGCTTCTCTACACCTTAAAGCAAAGATACACTACAATCTGGTGGGCTTGGCAGTGCTAGGTTAATGGTTGGACTTGATGATCTTTAAGGTCTTTTCCAACCAAAACGATTCTATGATTCACCTCATCCTTAACTGTGACTCATAACATTTTGGGTCTACAAGCAGATTAGCTTTTACAGTAGGGATATCTGGTATTTGTATGAGTCCTCAGTATAAAAAGTACTGGAATACATTTAAAACAAACAATATCCTGGATCAACATGTTAGTTACTTATGCAAGGATACCCTACGAAAAAAAGCCTTTTGTAGAAACAGATACAGAATACAGAAAAGCTTTAAATGATTCCCATTTTAAAGCAATCTATATTAAATGTAATTCTGTACAAGGATATACTATACCCTGAAAGTATTTCTGGAAATTTTAGTTAAAAAAAAAAAAAAAAGAGAAAAAAGAGATGTTGATGAATGAAGCTGTTTCGGACTCTCAGGTACTTGTATGCTGTTATAGCAGTATGGCAACCAGCAATATTTTACTCTGAATTGTATAAAAACCACATACATCCATCATTCCCAAGTACCGAATATAGAGATTGTTGCCATGGAAAATCTGCACCTGAATGTATACTTTACTAAACAATATAAACTAACAACTGAGAATGCAATGCCTGTATATAAGCAGACCATTTAGGCACTTGGCATCTTCCCAGTCAATGACTGTTTTAAAATGTATTAGTATGGTAATTGTCTCAAAGAACCCTGTAAAACGCACAGAACGTGGTATAACAAAGGTTCAAGCTGTGAGACAATGTGGAGGAACTAATATCTTGCACTAAGTATCAACCTGGTTAATTCAGACAAAATATATTCTAACATCCTCCAACACACAAAAATGCAGGGAGCCAGAGGACAGAAGGAATGGCCGGGTGGCATTTCTGCACAGTCAATCTGCAAATATTCTATGGGAAGGAATCCTCTTGCATTTGGTGTACGAATGAACCCATGGTAGAGCATACATAGATCGAGTCCCCTCTTATGTTATTTTAAAAAACCCAAAACATTACTGTATTATTAACTAAAGTGTCTTAGGTAAAACAGCATGGGCTGTTTTAAGGGGCTTAAAACATTTTAAAAACCCCATTACACTAATGTTGTAGTTTAGTTTAGAGTGATAAACTAAAAAGACCATATTTAATTAACCTAGGTTATTTGATGTATCTTGCTGCTAAGCAGCACTGTTTTGTTTTAACTGGGAAGCAGGGAAGCTCTGCGTCCCAGCAACAAAGAGTTAATATAATTACAGTTAGAAAAGTCTTGTTACTAGAGGACATGTTTTGATTATTAGATCAGATGAAGATAAAGAAGCAATAATTTTGAAACTATTTCTGTATTGTTTCATTAAGTCATGGAGTATTAAAGAATTCCCCCAAGATAAGGTCTGAGAACATTGCTTTAATTTGTGAAACTGCGATTCATTTTTTGTGGAGGCAACCATTACAATCTCCGTTATTTTAGAAGCAATTCTTCTATAATCAAACATGGGATCAACACTTCACCACTGAGATTTGGTTCTTTGTACAACAGCTCTCAGACACAGGTTTTCCCAGCACTTTGGGGTAAAAGTATGTATTTTGAAATATTTTTATAGTGCAACAAATAAGGTTAAAGAGGGTTGAAATGACTAAAACTTTATCAATAGAGTCACTGCATCAGACAGTATCAACAGGAACCTAAATACAGAGCATTAGCCGGGCAAGCCTATGAGAAAATGGAAGGAGATTACTGAAATGAAAATCAAAGACTTGCTCTGTCATTTCTATGATCCTATTCCCTTTGAAGTTAATGGCTAAACTAATACTGACCTCAACAGGAACATGCTTTATTCCAAGAAAATCTGTCAAGTGCAAGGACTCAGGATGTTTTCTATCAGGCTTTATGAAGAAATAAAAAAACCCTGTAACATGGGAGTAGGCAGCAAAATGTGTCCCTCAAAACCAGGCCAGCTCCTTCCTCCCTCATTAAGAGTGGGGCCCACATGGTGACAGATGGGCAGAGACTGATACCGTCAATATAGGAACCTAAGAGATTTCCTTTGCTCTACTGAATTTTCATAAAAATTCTGCAAGCCTGTCTTAAAACATGCTGAAAGCATACCGAACGCAACACTTCAGCTTTCATCCCTAACAGGTATTTGTCCACATAAATTATGCTACCTCAGAGCAAAACTAGTAACCGCTAAAAAATGTCAGAATTAGAACAATTTATAAGAGTTTCAACGGAACATTAAATCATTCTGCTAGAGGAAAGCTACCCACGCTGCAGTCAGAACTAAGTGGGTACGATCAACCTCCTGCTTTCAAAAAAACTCTCAGACTATAAAACCTGCAAAACTATGAAGTCTTTAATGGAATAGATAAATTTATCTTGTTTACACTTTGAAGCTCATAGATGGTAGAACAATGAAAGAGACAGGAGTTACAGGAAACTGATTCATAACCCATGTCAGGAAACATCTCTCTTGCTTACTGATTGATCAAAATGGTGTGAGCTAGCGCACAAAGAAAGTAAAGCTGCTGAAGCAAAAGGTAAAAGGGTCACTCACAAAACTGTTAGATGTTTCTTCTGGTTTTAGTGCAGTGCCACTGGTATGCAAATGAGTATAGGACTGGACTGCTAATTATAAATGGGAATTACTGCGCAGCAAATACACAGTTTGAAAAAAATAAGTAAATGGTTATTAAGGTTAGAAAGCCTTCTCTCTGTGTCTCCATTTTACTTGGCTTTATGCTCTGAATGATACACTTCCCTCTTCCAGTGGAGAGAACTGCAGGGGGTAGCAGGTACATTCAAAGATAGACCATAGCACAATAAACATTCCTGGCAAATCTGCAATACCAATCACTGGCATGGGAATTAGAAGTTCTAAAACCTAAGAAGGATTTTCTGTGCCTTTTCAGTTCAGCTATTTCACTACATATCCATGGTAAATATACACCGAGTTTCGTTGGTGGTTTTAATTCTAAAGGTAGCTGTGTTCTGCAAAACCAAATTTTAAAACAATGAGAACTAGGTAAATTACATTTCAACAAAATTGTGATTACTTAGAATAAAACATCACAGAAACTGGCATTCAACAGCATCCTGAAGAAGCCAATAGCTTTTACGGCGCCTCTCAGAACCACAGAAAACTTCTATCAATAAAACCCAACATTGGTACATCAGTTATATCCTTGGAAAGCTGCTGAGCACAGAACCGAGCCTTACTTTCAGTGTGCTGTTCTTGGCGGTCAACTGCTGCTCCAGCTGTGAGATTTGGCTGCTGGAGTTCTCCCGCAGCTTGGTGAGGCTGCCCTGGAGTCTCTGGACATCTTCTACGAGCTGGGCGATTTCCCGCTCCTTCGCAGCCAGTTCTACTTCCAAGCTGGATCGTGTTAGCACCTCAATGGCCTGCTCCTAATGTGAAAAAAAGTATTAGACCACATAAATAAATGTGATTGACTGCATGAATCTGGAAGATGAACCTTTCTACTCCCCAGGACAGCTCTTTGGTAAAACAGGGATAATGGAGAGAATAAATTTCCCTGTTTCATTAAGTGTACTGGAAAGATGCAGCCATGAAAGTCAAGGGATTCTATTTAGATCTATTTATTATTAATAGTCCAAATGCTTTGACAACTATGAAAATCTGTGCTTACAAAATACTAATCAGATAAAATATTCTGAAGTAATGGAGCAGAATTTCTTAATCAGGAACGGCAGAGTCATGTGCCTTTGGCTCTTCATATGCGTGCCACACGTTCCAGGCAAAATTGTCAAAAACTGCCCCAAAGTGCTACTTCCAACGCACTTCCTCCTTGCATGAAAATCGTTCGCTGTTAATGTTACTGCTAGCAACTAAAGCCTCTCCTCCATGGGGATGAAGAGAGATGTGACAGCTGTTAAGACAAGGCCATTCTCCCTATGGTTTCCACTTTCAGAAATTCCCTTTCCTGCATCAGGATCTTTCTTCTTCCAGTTTTCTATGGCTCTGAAGTCTGTCCTCAAGCCAGAAAATTCCTCACTAGATGAACTTTCCAGTAGGACAAGAAATAAGAGAGGACAGAGAAGTTAAGACGAAGGTAGAGTCTATTCAGGAAAGATACACAGACTAATTGTACAATGTCTTTTGTCTCCTCCTGTGTTAAGAGATCAACAGCTATAAGGCATCGGAGAGCTCTGAACCTCTAACATAAGGAAATCCTTGTGCAGATCTGGGGAGCACGAGGCAGCCCAATGATGAACGCACATTCCATTAAAAAGCCTAAAATGCATCTTACAAAGGTTAATGGCTGTTCCTCAGAAAACACCAGTGAAGTTGGAAAGAATCCATTTATCAAGAGAGAGACAATGATCGTAAGCATTATATCAAAGATCCTATGGCAAAAGAGCTGAAAATTCAACCCACCGATGCTGTCACCCAAGCACTTTCCTTACAATTCAAGATGACATTGCAGCAGATTGAAATATACTCTGTACCTTCTTTTCTGGAAAACAGAGGCACAACAAAATACCTTTTCCATATCTTCTAAGCACTTAGCTTGATTCTCAGTGACTACATACCATTGTATCTCAGAGAGAGCTACATGCATGAAGAGCGGTTAACAACGCTCTCCTATTACACTGAATTATACTTTTAACTTGAAAAAACCTCTAATTTGCTTGCATGAAACATCACAAGTTGTATAATCATCTGCTGCTTGTGCCTATTGAGACTAGAACGTAGACTCTGAAATAAGATAGATAATGATCATTTTCATCCTGCAGTAGTTGTCATATTAAATATAAATGAAGTGCAGAAGTACTATTAAATACAAGAAAGACCTAATGTTAAAATAATGATAAGACTAGGACATGAGATAGGAAGAGGCAGGTAATTCAGAGTTACAAGTGATATTCAGGCTTTTTATTTATTTATTTATTTATTTATTTATTTATTTATTTTTGTTTTGCAGCCTGCTTGTCTATCTTCTGACTTCTCTGAGAAAATACTGGGTCGTATTAATAGACGACCAAACAGATCTGGAGGGCTTATGGCTTGTTACTCATTCTCTGCAAATTTATTTTAAAGACAACTATGTGTTTCTCTGATATCAGTGTCAAGCATGTATATGGCTCGCAAGAAAAAAAGCAATACAAGGAGCGTGATTTCTTTTGTTTGTTAAGTCTGCTGCTAAGAAGTAGACTAAATTTCACTTAATTGCATATTTACATTTAAATACTCCTATTTCTCCTTTGGCAAACAAAAATCAAAATAATCTGCCTGCTCATCTGTGATACCTGTTAACCCAGGACCAGCTGGAGTCCTGTAATAGCACTCTGTGCCCGCAAGGTCCGACCAGCAGCGTCAGCGCTACCAACCTCCCCAAACAGCCGTGTTTCCTTTAGTTAGAAACACACAGAGAAGGCAACAACCCACCAAACCTTTAACAGTACAGGATATCTTCTCAATTTTCTAAGCTTCTTTTACTGGATTTGTAGGTGGAATTCTCAGTTTAGATATATTCAGTGAAAACTGGAACGATACTGCATTTACTTGTAGATCCTCTGACAGCCCATAGACTAACCAGACCCAGAAACGGGCAGGCAGCAGCAACCAACTCTGGGCAAAGCTGGTCCCCTCGGCCTGAAGCTCCACAGCTCTGCCATGCCCTCCAGGCAGGCATGTGCTGATGGCCCACCGAGGCACTCTGGTATACCGCACTGCTGCTTTTATTTTTCCTCTGCTGATGGCTCCTGTTACGTGAAATAATTTCTGAGAGTTGCTGCTATCCGCCTGGACCAGCGGCCGTGGAGGGCTATGGATCACCGTACCAGTCACCACGGAGCAGAGTGACCTCTGTCCTTCCCATGGTCTCCTGCAGCCACCAACCCACCGAGAAGTTTAACCAAACCGCCGTCCCAAAGGAACGCAATTCCATTTCAGTTAAAATATAACTCCGAACAGATATTTTTATAGCTGCGAGCATAAATTGAAAGAGCTGTACTGCAGGAATGTCAGAAACCTGTAAGAGTCAGTAAATATTTTCTCTCACCACATCAGGTGCCTTCTGGATCTGCGTTGCAAGTTGGAGAGATTTGTTAGCTGACGAGAGCTGCTCCCTTAAGGTCTCTGCCTCTCTCTGAGCCACCTCTGCCCTCTGAAGGAAATGAAAAGGGGTGAAAAGAGAAAGTACATTCAGTTTAACAACTGACAATTATTACAAGAACATTCATCAATTCATGCCTGACTGAATATAATTGATTTTCCTAAACACTCAACCTAATAAATGTTAGAAAAAAACATAGAATGTGATGGATTTTTATTTTAAACAGTACAAGGAAGAAATAATTGAGCGATTATGACAGTAATTTAACGCTAGGAGCAAGGAATCCCCTGCTGATACTAATGCTGCGGCCCACTGAATTTCCCAGACTGAATAAATACAAGTGGAAATGGAGTCTTTTTATTCAATTTCTTTCTATTCTCATAGACCAAGCAGATTTTATTGCAAGGTTCCTCATGGGAATAATTCTCATGGGTAAATGCTGAATTAAAAGATATTCTGACCATTCTTTCTAACACACATACAATGTTGTGGGCTGTCTTTTCTTCAGTAATTATTTCCCAAAACATGAATTGTTAGATTCTGTTCTTTCAGCAGGTCTATTTATTCAACAATATTTAACCCTAAACTGACTGTTTTGCACAGATCAGTTACGGACTGCTGAGGATTTACACAATATCTGATAAGCCTGTGACTTGGCTACCAGTCAAAATTCCCATACAAATATTGAATAATAATAGAAAGGAGAAAGGCAGCATTATGAGGAAAGATTGTCTCTACATGAGTTGGGGTAGAGACAGATGGATCAGTAACTTCAGGCAATAAATAGCAGCAAAGTCCTTTCCATAATTGTGTATAAGCTTCTGTTAAGAAAAGCGGAACAAAACCTGGTTGTTTTTACAGTATATACTCCTCCTGGCCAGACTTTCTTCTCTCTCTTTTAAAAAAAAAAAAAAAAAAAAAAGGATTTTATTGTTATAAACCCACACTGCTTACCTCCTTGAGTAATCAGTATTTCACCTGGGCTGCTCCATGCAAATCACACTGCACTTGCAGCAGAAAATAGCTAAGATCATTTTCTATCTCTGCTTCCAAGACACACCAACTCTTCCAAACCCACAAACTGCCACCAACCAAGGCCAAAACTTTTCTTGACCAACTTTTACCCTTTACACTGATAGGTCCCTTTATCGAATAATAAATTCATTCTTAAGCCGCCAAAACCGCTGTATTTCTGTGTGCCAGACTCTCCACTTTTTCAGCTCATCCTTTTGAAAACCTAAGTCATCTAAAACAGGGAATATAAACCCCACATCCCTGCGTGTGTGCATGGTCTTTGAGTTACTAGTCAAAGCAGACTCTGTCGGCATGTTTAATCAATCAGTAAACTAACGGCAATCAAATACTAAATGCATCAGCTGCACTATTTGCTCACAACATTATATTAAATGATTTTGCATGGGTTCCACAGCTGTAATTAAAATGTAATTGTAAAAAGTGCAGTAACATGGTTCTAATAATCAGAGCATGGGACACAACCTATTGTGTGCATGACAAAATGGTAACGGCATTAAAAAGGCACAAAAAGAGAAAGTTTACGTTGTTTATGCAGCTGGATAATATTAGGATAAAAACCTGAGCTAACAATAAGATTGAGATAAATTATTGTCTCGCACTTTGACACGGATATCCATATATTGATCTAATAACTGCTACACAACTCCAGCAAAGCAGGACAAGTTACTCTGTGGCACTCGCTCTTGAATCTGGTGCTGTATAAGTAAGTAATGGGTTTTGCAGCCTTAAGCAATTCTGCTGATGGCTTCCATTCACGGCAGCATTGTTTTGAGAAGCTATTCAGCTTGCATGCAAGCAAACCACAGAGGATATTTCTAATAGATGTTACATCTGCATATACAGTAAGCTGTCAGCTGCCCTTTCTGCAGAGCCTCCCCAGCCAATTCAAACACCTGTTGTAATCCTGTGAATAATATTAGACAAGATTTCATACTATGCCTTGTTAAAAATACATCAACAGAAACTTGGGGTAATTCTGTTTGGGAAATACTGGTCAATTTTTCTCTTTTTTTTTTTTTTTTTTTGTGGAATGGAAGCTTTTTGAGAGTCAGAATTATAGACGTGTTCAGCGTCTGGAAAGCACTTTTGTGTGCTATTGCAATATAAATTATAAAATACACAGAAAAACCTGTTCAAAGAATGGTACAGTTTCAAAATTGAGCACTTAAAAGTTTTGAAAAGCCAACCCCAAGGCCGCAGGGATGTTGGGCCACCCCGGATGTTGGGAGGCGGGCTGGAACACACACCAACATGCTGTGGCTTTTTCCCAACGAGACCCCCTACTTCATTCAGCTCTCGGGATGAATATTGCTCAGTGAATGAATATTTTGCTTTGTCCTCCTTGTTACGTGTGTGACCTCTGTGGTTTATTTACTGCAAACTAATCCCACCCTCCTCTGCAGATAGGATTAATCGCTTCCTCACAGGCTCTGCTCTGGTTTCCACCACCAAAGGATCTAAGTGCTTCAGAAACGTTAATGACCACGGTGGCACAAACCCCCATTCTGAGCTATTTGTGTTCCCCAAGCCCCCAGCATATTTCCGTTTCGGTGCTCTGCACGACGGTGTCAACCATGACCTCACCGCGCGGCACAGGCTGCGTTTGGCTGTTTCGCACCTGCTCGCCTGCACCCGAGACCCCATACAGCGGCTGCGGTGCTGCTCCCGTGCAAAACCCTCTGGTTTTGCCTCTCTGACTCCTACCCCTCTCTGCTTGTCACCCTATCCCCTTCCCAATTCATTTTGGCCACTGGAAGCACCATTTTGTCTTCTCTTTAGCTTCAGGCCTGCAAAAGCAACCCCATACCTCCCAGGACCTAACAAATACACGCAAACTTCCAGAATGTGTCTTACCCCCACGATTCTCCTCCTTCCTTGTTTCGTTGCTTCTTCTCCCAACGTCCTCACAACAGCCCTGCCCTGTCCTGCTCCTTCTCCTCCCTCCCTCCCCACCATGAACCCCCTCTCCGTGCTCGCACGCAGACGTTGCCCGTCCCCCCGTTGCGGCAGGGGCAGCCTGGAGGAGCATCTCCCCTCCCGGTGCTCCCTGTCAAAGAGGCACCGAACCTTACGTTGCAACCAAGGGAAGAAAAACCTGGCTGGGGAACATTCACCCAGCCGGCGCGGTGATAGACTGCAGTGTGCTTGGGACAGGCACGGACATCAAAGCTGACAAATTCAAACCAGATTCTGCGGAGTTTGTGTGAACTTGGGTTTTTTTCCAAGATGCGTATAGGCTGGCCAAACTTGGGGCTTTTTTTTTGTTTGTTTTCTTTTACTACTTGAAGCAGCAGAAGATACAACCCTGAGAAAAAGGCAAACCCTCCCTCATCAAGTGCCAAGCCCCTTCTCTTAAATATGGGCACAGCAGGCTCCTCACCAAAACAGCAGAACAACTCGTAACATGTGGGGAAAAGTGGATTTTTTTCCTAATCTTGTTCTTAGAAATGGTTGAACAATGTTTCCTGAAATAAGAAAAGAGAGTGCAGCCAGAGACAGACGCCCAGTATGGAAAATGGCTAAACCCTAGCAATCTTGCACAACTTGGAGCCACTGGAAAGTTCACACAACCTTCTCTTTGTGCGAAACTATCCCACTTTGGCTAAGAAATACGTGTGCCATAATACAGTTGCTTTTCATCAGCCAGTGCTAAAACTCTTTGCTTCTTACTTCCAAATCTACTGTGCACCTAGAAAAACCATGATGACCAGTGATAGTCACACTACCGGTCTTGATAGAGACCATGCAAATCCAGTGTTGTCTAAAATGCTCAGTCATATAATTATGCCTAATTTCCATACCGCTGTTTTTCTAGCATAGAGCTACCTCCCTGGTAACAAAATATTTCAACATACTTTCCTTCTCCTTAATATAGCATGCAAATATTGTACTGTTCACCGTGGAGCCAGCAGGTCATGAGTGTAATGCTGCCGTGCGCTTTCCAATTAAAA
>VXBL01001526.1:164105-182697 GCA_013400195.1 Aramus guarauna | reverse complement strand
TTTTTTTTTTTTTAAATTTAACACTCTGAAGTATTTCTGTTTTCACAATGTAGGAATTACTCTTTTCAACAGAAACCTCAGTTTTTCTCATGTACAACTGGGTGATTCCAGGTTGCTAGATGAAGTATAGAAACAGAAGGATAATTCATGTGAATAAATTTGGCATCCCAAAGATTCGTGACTTACTGCCATAAACACTTAGAAGAAAGGTGTAAACCTGAAAAGGTACAGGAAAGTGCTAACCATAAATATTTGTGTAAAATATACATTCATGCAACTGTAAGTGTTGCAAAGGTAGAAAAGTACACTGGAGCTTCATTAACTTCACTGATTGGAAATTGTAATATTCTGGGAATCAAACAATAAAAAATTCAAAGATGCTATATCCCTAACTATGATAAATCATTTATTTTGACAAGTAAGGGTAGTTTAGTTTTAATTATTTATTATTATACTTCGTAGCATATCAGAAAATATGCAGTGATTTATTGTGCAAAATGAAATCTTAATAAAACGAGTTCCTTCCCCAAACTAAAGGATTATTAAATCTTCATGGAAATGCGAGGGTGAACTCTCGGGTTATTTTCGTTATCGAGCTGGCAGGTTAGTAAAGTGAAAATAAGCCATTCCTACTGCATTTAGTTGTGCTGTGACTTCAGCCCTTTCCAGAGCCAAGCCATCCCCCTGCAGCCTCAGGGGGAGCAGAGGATCAGAGGGGGCTCCCAGACCCCCAGCTGCCGCTGCCCACACCTTGTCTGCTGTCACGCAGATGATGCAGCTGCACCTCGCTGCTAAAGCAAGCGGGGGCTGTCGGCTTCAGACTTTACACCCCTGCTAAAGCTACATGTCATGGAGCTAATGGCTCCTCTTGGGGCAGGCGTGGGTAGACCAGCCATTTTGATGGACTATTCTTGTCCTTTTTGTACTGGTTTAGAGGACTTTAAAGTGGAAGGATAACTCCACACGCCAGGGTTGACACCCACCTCCCAGCCAGAACCCACCTAACCCTAACAGCGGGTGTAAACTGGTGGGCTTAAATTACTCTGTCTGAGCTTTGTGAGTCCGAATGAGACTAGTCCCGCTAAAAGCCCACTCAAGATCTCGGATTATCAGCCCTGAGTGCCTGGATTAGCAGCTGAGGAAGGGCTGTCACCCCAGCAGCCCTGCTGCCACCACATCCCTACCTCCAGCACCCACCTTCAAACCCCTCCAGCCCAGCTTGCTCCGCTCGAGTCAGGGGTTTATTTCTCTCCTCGGTTAGGTTATGGTTTGGGGGAAAATTCAGTTTACACCTTGCGTTAATGATACAATGGAGAGAAACCGAACTTTGCGGTCACTACCTCTTTTTCTTTCTAAGCAGAAAATTGCAAAGCTCACTGGTATTTAAAAGTAATTATTTCTATGAGCTAGTAATCTCTTCTGGGGATGATAGCACACAAACAAGCCCACAAAGCTCCTGCATGAAACAATCTGAGGATCCAAATGAGGAAAAAACAGCAGGAGAAGAGAGGTGATGGAGTCTGAAGACTAAGAAGAGTGGTCCATGCTTCACCCAACAGGACACGAGGGTGGGAGTTACCACATTGACTCCGTCCCTGTCATCACCCAGAAAACGAATACCTGGATCAATGTCAATGTGTACGTCCCCCCTCTTGTTACCGCAGAAGTGGAGAGGGAAATGGCACTCCTCACCTCTTAGGGGTCAGAGAGGTGAATAAAGCAAGGGAAATTCAGAAATGCCAGCTCTGGATTTTAAAAGAGCCGTAACTGAGAACGGGATTTTCAAGAAATATCAGATATATAAAAATTTACAGCAAATATCTTTCACATTTTCAGTGGAAACATTCTGTAAATTTCTGCTCCGAATCCCAGCCATTTGGGTCAATGTTAATTCCAGAGCAGCAAAACATCACATCAAAATCAGCAAGGCAGTCTATCCTCAAAGTGGGAGTCATGCTGAGCTTTACTCTTTAAAGGTAGCCTTAATAATGGGGAATAAGTACTTACTGAAATGGTAAAAGGAAATGTTAATTTAACTATTAAATACATAATTACGTTAAGTACTTGTTTCTGCAATTGTAACACTTCAGCCTGATGCAAACTCACTGTCTGGCCCGTGCAATGGATTTTATTTCTTCCATTTTTTTTTTCCCAACTATAGAGGTAAAACACAGGAATTGCTGCTACAAAGATTACTTAGTTATAATTTATGTAAGTATTTTATAAAGGCAAAGCATCACCCAAGACAAGGACTATGGGCATGTTTCAGCAAATCAGCAGCTCGCTGCTCCTGCTCCTCCGCGGGTGAACTTTCCCTTCCCTGTCTCCCCCAAGGCCACACGCTCCCCTCGTGTCCCTCGTCTCAGCGCTGATGCTTCTCCCATATTTTGTTGGGCTGCCTCGATTTTGTTCAACCCCCAGAAAACAAACCTGGCCCCTTCCCCCCAAATCCAGGCTTTTCTGCAGTTACTGAGCTCAATGGACTCAAAGAAGGGTCCCTCAAGTGCGAAAGCTGCTGTTAGGGAGGGGACAGGGCTGCAGCAGCCGGGGGCGGGAAATGGGAAAGGGGAGATGGAATCACCTCTTCTGGCTTTACAGCAACTCAGATGAATTGCACACCGATGTTTACATACAGATTCAGAGTTGGCTGAATTACAACCAAACTAAGGGTTATGCACATAAGCAGTTGTAAATTTTACCTAATTTTAAAAACCCAATAAAGTAAAAATAAAAATCCCACATTGCAAGTTTGTTCCAGTTACATAGGAAAATATCTTTAGCATTTCTGTATAAATAGATATATTGCACTTTAGTATGGCAATGAGGACATCAGAAATACCTGTTCTTTAACTACAATCACTCTGCTACTCTGAGAAAAGAAAAAAACTACTGGGTAAATTATTGCTACGACTTTGCAAAACGTACTGCCTTTGCAAAAATCACAAAATAACTCTACCAAAACATCTTTAACACCTACATCATTTCTAAAAAGTCTACAGATTTTCAAATAATTACTAGCACTTTCATAAATATTTAATGCTGTCTACAAAAGTTCTTTGACAGTACTAAAAATCTACTATGCAAACCCTAATTTTCTTTTACTGACTAAATAATCAACCCAACAACTTACAAATCTTCCTTCTGCTTCATTAGTATTTTTCCAATTTATAAAGAACTCACGTAGAGGACAATATACTTGCTATACTTGTTGGCTGCACCAGGGGAGCGTGGGGGCTGAAAGCTGATCATGCAAAAGGAAAAAGAGAAAAGAAACCAGCAGCTGGAGGGGGGGTTGCTTGAGGGGGGGGGGGGTTTTCAACAGGATCGGTGACCTGGTCTGGCTCTTGGTGCAGCTCCGCCACTGCTACTGCCAGCACGAGGCGTGCAGCCAAATCGCACAGTGCCACTGTTCTTCCTGGACCGAGCTGCTCTTAGGTAAGCTTCAGCTGAATTGTAAAATCATAACCTGAGAGACTTAAAATCTGTAATCTCTGATCTCACCTGACAGAGGGATTAATGAAGCTCACTGATAAGCAAATGCCTGGTTGAGACTTCCCTCTGTGAAACCATCACCCGTTGCCTATGTCACCTGTGAATCCTTCACCACCTCAAAAGTACAGACCGGACCAGAATGGCACTTCGCTTAGGTGCTGGGTTTGGGGTTTTTGTAAAGCTTTTTTTTTTTTTTTAAGAAGTTCCATATGATTGTGCCACTTTCTGGGGAGCGTGTGCACTAGGAGGGAACGCGGGAGAGACATTTCACAGTCTACCAAATTAGCATCTGCAGGAACAAATTACAATTTCTTTGTTCTCCTGCATGGCACAGTCTGATCCAACCCGTGCTAAAAATTAATATGCCAATAAAACCTCACAGAAAAGGAATGAAAAAGAAAAGCCCAGAGAAGTCCAAAAAAGCTGGAGCTGCGGAAGCAGGTCAGGCCTCCTTAGGTCAGGCTGCTGGCAGAAGGCCTTTAATTTGGGTGAACCAGTTACCTGCATGCCTGAGTAGGGGCCAACATGATGGATTTAGAAACATAAACCCAAGAATAACTACAGTGGGAAACTTAAATTTAAATTATTAGAAGGTAAATATATGACAAGCACTACTCTACTGTGCATACAATCCTTACAGAGTATCCCTAAAGAGTTGTATTTTTCTGTAAATTTGCATATTTTCTTACTCTATACAGTTATGACTGCTAAGTACATATAAAAGAACTGTCATGAAATCCAAGAGAGAAGAAAAAAAAAAAAATCAAAGTCACACTTAGAATTTTATGAAGAACTCATTTAAAATCCTACCTGATTTGCTCTTTCAAGGTCTGTCATGATCATCTCGATTTCATCAGCCCTGGGAGAACAAGAGAGCAGAAGTACTGTTATCACATGAAGAATGCCCGCTATATGAGTTCATGCACAGTACAATTGCAACATTCATACAAACAATACCAATTTTCAATATTTTTTTAGAAAGGACACAGTAAGGCTGATCAGCTAATCTTTTGCCTGGTGAAATCCTCTTGCGTTTCAGCTCTGTGGACTGGTTTGCAAGTCTCCTCCAATTCCATTGCGTGTTCCCTTTTTGCAATGAAATAAGTGTATCGATATCTGAGTATATTCATTAGATCTTTCAACATCTTACTCCCCAACCTTCTGCAGAAGGGCAGGGCCATCTCTCCTATGTATAAAGGTGCTTCACAAGTGATAATCATGGAGAAATCAAAAACTACAGTAATTCAGTCAACTATTTGTATACATGTACACAAAAGTAGCCTGTTACTCTTCTGTTTCAGTGTCCCTAGAAGTTTGTTTCTAAATTTTGCTAAAAAAAAAAAATTAAAAAAAAATTATGAGGTCAAAGAGACAGAGAAATTTATTTTATGTTATGCAGAAGAGAGTTTTTTGACACAAATTTATGAAACTCTAAATTTAGACTCAGGTTCTTAATGCCCTGTACAAAGGTGAGCAGGAAAGTGAGAGGGACGAAAGCTATACACACACTCAAGGAAAACCAGAACCTTCACATACGTGTGTTAGGTGGCAGCTACCAGCCCTGACCCTTTAAACACCCCAGCATCACAGAAAGGGATCCAATCCTGAAGCAATCTTTTTTTATCATCATGCTGAATCACAGGCAAATATTTCACACTCGTGCTCTCATCTGAGAAAGGTACCAGGAAAAGGGCTACAGATCTAAAAGTATCTTCTGTATCAATATAATAAGACATATTACTTCTCCCCAGACATTGTGCCTGTCTTACATCTCTGGACCATATGGAAGCAATAAACACTATCCTCCTCTCCTATGAAGAGCAGCTTTAACCAACAAGTCCTTTTGCAATCTGCCAACACCATAATGTCTGTTTTTTGTTTTTAATCTGTAGCAGATCATTATCAGGAAAAGCTGTGAAATACTGGAATTCCCTTCCTCTGCCGATGCAGAAAAGTCAGGGTTTGTTTTTCTGCTGATCCCACGGAAGATCCATTTTTCTACGCAGGTGTTTGCTGGGAACGATGGTTAATTGAAGTACATCAGGGTACTGGCACACTCGACACTGGATCATTACACTGAATATTGACTTACTCTTCAACAGCATTTTAGGTTTCTGCGTGCACACTTAGGGAAATGCACTGAAAGATCATAATAAGTAAATGTGTATGTATATAAATTAATGGAAAATTATTTTTAATTACAGCCTTTAATGTTGTCGGGGCAACATGAATTGCCTTTCGAAAAAATCTTTTGGACAATAATGGAAAACAGATTAACATGTGTTTTCTTGTGCAGGAGAAGCTAATGTGCTCTTACTTTGGAACAAAATCATGCACACGATGTTTTGAATTAATAATAAATAATAGACATTAGTTACTGAATTGAACAATCACTCCTCGGGCAAATAAGGATTCAAAGTGTGCAGGGAGTAGCCAGAACACTAACCTGGACAGGTTAACGTAAGCCTACAGTAACACTTTCGATTTCTTTAGTCTCTGTAGCTGTCAAACATCCTTTGGTTTAGGCTCCAGCCCCAAAATACTTGTTAACCCACTTATGGAAATTACAGTATTTCACATGGAAAAGATGTTCCTAAGACCATGCAAGTGACCCCATTATGTATCTGTAAGAGGTAAGAAGGAAGAAAGCATCCTAATGCACTCAAAAACCCAGTAAAAATGTTTCCCAGCATTTTACAAATATTTTTAACCGGGATAGTTTAAGGATCCTCTTTATATAAGCTTATGCATTCAGGCTGAGTTTGTGTGTGAATGCCTCAGGTTATATGGAGCCAGTAAATGATGTCTGGATTATGTCACATGCCTCCCAGATCAGAGCTGGGAATGTCCCATCCCAACACGCCGGCTACAGCTTAAGTGAATCCAGTTTCTGCTCGCTTCTCCGTAGGGTTTGGAGAACAAGAAAATCACTGCCTGTCCTCCCAGTCAGGGGGTGCCAGGTATCAGCCAAAGGTCTGAAAAACCGCAGAACCTGAGAAGAATGAAGGACTCAGAAGCACAAAAGCATCAGATCAGGAGAGGAAGAGCACTCCGCGTTGGGAGCAGAAGGGTTGTTTTTCAGTTCAGCCAAGGGAACTTTTGTTTCTTTTTTTTAAAGAAAAGAAGATAACTCTGACGCAGAAGAGATGAGCAGGAAGGGGCAGAAGTGTGAGGGGGTCTGGACCTATCAAAGGACCCCCAGCCACCTCTAAAGGTCACTGAGGCAAGTGAACACAGCCAAGGGGAAGGAAACGGATGAAGGCAGCAGAGCGAGGGCAGGAGCAGAGGGACAGATGTCTGAGGTCAAAGGACCAAAGGGAGATGGGACCAAGAGCGGTAAAGCAGAGGACCACTCTGGGCCAGCAGAAAGGTGTGTGGCTGCCAGTAAAACAGGCTGAAACACAGGATGGTGCCTGAAAAACAAGGACTCAGGACAATCCTGTATTTAAAATGGACAGAAGTATTAATACCGATATTTGTATGCCATTTTGGCTGGGGTCAGGATTTAAGAGCTCTATTACAGCACTAGTATACGCAACCAATTACAAAAAAAAGCGACCGAGGATATAGAACGCCATAAAAATGACATTTCTGCCCTTCAGCACGCACAGATAATTCTGACTGAATCCAGTAGAAGTGTCAAACTGTAGCCAAGGGCAAAATTGTCCCTTTGTCCTTGTATCCAGACACACCAGCTGACTGATCCTGAACTCCCCTTTCCCTTGTACATTTTTTTCCTACCTAGTTTTTCTGCACACAATCTGTCTCTGCACACCTAATGAAAGGATTCAACATCTCCACAAAAATTCAAGCAAAACATCTCCAGCCTAGCAGTTTGTACACCAATGAAGGTTAATGCTGCAACTAAAATGTTATCTTTAAGTATAGTAATGAATTAAATTATTCTATATTCTTTCCTAGCACAAGTGTCAACAGCATTCAGAAGAATCTTCAAAAGGAATTTGGTCTTTTCATTTTAAAAGCTCAACTACCACATCAGTAGCTGGCACTCAGCAGTCTAAAATCACTTATTTGAGAAAGTCTCTAACAGCTACATTCACTGTTTGCTCAGCAGAAGTATTTATTATAAAATAAATTACAGTTCTCACCTTTTATGCACTCACAGAAACAACTTGCATTGATTTATTGTTTACAAAGCACCCTGTCGAATTCAAATCTGCAAGGTACAAGGAAACTCCACTTTGGCTTGCTGAGTTAGTCCCACACGGGTCATTTTTGACGTATCCACCATCCGCCACATTTGCTCATTTTCAGACCTTCCTATTTCAATATTTCTCTTTATTTCAATGGAACCACTTGACAGGCAAAATACCACCCAGCTCAAGGCTGCTGGCATCTTGGCCTGCAGGTTTTCGCTGAAATCCTGCTGGAATCTTGATGGGAACAATGGCCAAGTTTAGCAAATCCGTGGTTACACTGACCCTACATTTCTGACCAAAGTCATTCCATGTGAACTGAACTCACACAGGGGACAGATCTGATGATTTCACTTTTATCTTCGTTGCTGAAGCAACACGTGTCTCAGCCTCTTGTGAGTGCCTGGATTCCCCCATCAGCCCAAGAGCTGAGGGCAAGGAGAAAAACCCCAAAGTTCTGTCTTTCTTCAGACAGAGAATGAGGGTCATTAGTAACAAGAAAACCTTTTGCTAAAATACACTATTTATGGTGTTTTACAGCAGACTTCTGCATTGCAACCCAACATCATTCAGGGTTTGTCAAGGGTGATGCTTCACATTAAAACAGATCATGAGAATAAGAGTGGGTAAAAGCTGTTTTCAGGAACAAATATTATCTACCCTGTGTTTCCTCATTCCACAGATACTATAATCATTTATCTGATCTAATTCCTTACAATCTCTGTGTTAGAGGAAAAGTAATCATGTAAACAAGACAGTTCTTCAGTCTGTATTACAGATAGCTTGTTCTAAGTTTCAACACTTGCAGGCTAAGGAATTTAGGAAATCAAATTTTAAGCCCAAGCATTTGGAGCCTCAGAATAAGCATCACCAAGTAAAAAGAATCTGAACTGTTGTAACAGCATGACCATGAAATATTCTATTATTTCTTCTCTTGCTACTGTGTTGAACTGAAAAACAAAACACATTAAAAGCTATAGATTTTACAAGGTATAAGCTTTTACCAGTCATGAAAGAGCCCTCAAAGCTAACATGCCGTCTATAAAAACACAACTTAAGGAGTTTAAAAAAAAAAACAAACCCACCCCACTTTTCAATTCAATTGCTTATGGGAAATAAAACCCGCAGAAAGGCTCAATTTTCTTTTTAAGATCAAGATAACCGATTAGGTTTGAACAGCATAACAAGCAAGCAAATTCAAGAATTGGTAACATGGAAACAGCTCAGTTCTTTTTCTAAATAAAATTAAATCAGATGAAAACCCTAAACGCCATGAAGCTATTTACTTGCAAGCAAGAAGAATCTGGACTTTATGATTAAAATCCAGTTGATCCAACTCCTTCATTTAGATACTAGCTTAAAGAGGCAGAAACAATTCCTTTTTTATTAACATGACAAGTGAATGGTTTGCCAAATCTTGTGGCTACAGCCTCCTAAACATTCAAACTTACTGAACCTTGAAGGAAACTGCTGTTGGATTCTTTATACATGGAAGAACTGAAAAATACAGATGACACTTTTGAAATTGCAGTCAGTGGCATGGCCAAGAAACTTCACTAGCAGGGCAGATTAATATTTTGGTTTGGCAAAAAACAAACAACATTTTTTCCCACACATTTGTTTTCTTTAAAAACATGTATAAGTTTACTGGTCAGAGCAAACGGTGTATGGAGCCACTGGGGCTTGTTAAAATGTTCTAATTACTAAAACATTTATGCAGGCAATTTCAAACTAAAAGCATACATTATCAAGTAATGTGCATTTATGTTCAATTAAGAAAAAAAGAAAAATCCTACTTGTAACATATATATGTGATCATCACAGAGCAGATTTTGGCCAAATTAGGTAAACATCTTAGCCTCTTAAAATTAGAGGCAGTATAACCTAGTACTTTGCTAGCACAAGACAAAATGTGAAGAGTTACTGGGGACATTTGGGAGGGGAAGAAAAGAAGGAGAAGGGCCAGAGCATTAAAAGAAGTAATAAAAAAGGGCCAAAAAAAAAGGCAATGCATTGCATTTTTTTCAAGTTTCCATAAAATTTTTATCAGGGAACGTTCCTGGGTCTAGGAAGTAATTTCGGATCACTAAACGTCAAAATTGCCTGCAGCCCAGTGATCACGGCATTCACTCAGGGCAAAAAAGCATTCCAGCATTTGAATATTCAATTTTATTTTTTCTTCAAGCAAAAAAGAAGGATGACAAATTTCCTACTCAAATTCAAGAGACTGTCTAAGTTCTGCTGGTAGATGCCCTCATCTAATCTCCACACCTCAGTGACCATGCCAAGGCCCTTGTGGTGCTGGCTTGCTTAATTTTTAGGAAAAAGATGAACCAAACACTTTACTTGAAGCTTTTATAAAGGTTCTGATAGTAGGTAATATTAAAAACCCCCACTAATTCTATTTTTCTTGCACCGTATGAGTATCACTGTACATAGTTTAGGCATTTTTAGAATTCGTAATGATTCTAATCCAAGAAACATCCCTATCAGATAAATCCACCTTTATTGCTGATACAACCTCCAACAGTAACGGACACAAGGGTTGTCCAAAGAAAGAAAGAAAGAAATGTTATTTCAGCATAACCACTATAGCACCTCAAAGGGCAAGAACTCACACACTTTTTACTACTAAGTTCTCCAATCTACTTTTCAAATTGCAAGAGCTATAGGTTAATATTTTCTTTCACAGCAACTCTCTAAGGATCTTCAGATCAGATAATCCTTTTTCCAATGTCATATAAATCCAGGCCTCTTGTAGAGGAATTTCTCTGTTCAGGGATTCATAAATCCACCAACTTTAGTAATGAATTGGGTGTTTCCTTTCCTAGGAACTCAATTGAAGAAAAAAATCCTCTTTCTGCTAAGCAGTGAAACACTGAAGGCTTTAAATTGAGAGATCAAAGAAATGCTGGTTTCAGGTGCTCCAGCGATTACACAATACGTCATCTGGATTAATCTGGGGAATGGTTAAATGTCCACTATACATTGTCCAGACCCCTCTTCGCAGTTATCCTATACTAAATCAAGTTCCTCCCCTAGCACAAAGGAGGCTCAATGCTAACTTTTTCAGAGTTTTTTTTGTTTGATTAGAATTAATTCGTTTCCTCTCATTGCTAGCCTTGTATCTGTGCAGTGCACCGCACAGAGATTCAAGCTGAAAAAATAAACTAAATCCCACGCAAAGATTTCTCATTAAGCACACCAGGTTAGCATCGTAAGTACCGGGATCAAGCAGTCACATCAGCTGCAGGTATGATCTTCAAATAAACGATGTCCTAGGTGCTTGAAAGATGTCAAGTGATCATCAAATATTGATAAAGGTTAAAGGAACTGCTTATAAAGCCCAAGATATTGAGTAATACAATACAACCTGGACAATACAAGACAAGAATCGTCTCAATCGTTAGAAGGAAAAGACTCTATAGAATAAAACATCTTTCTGTCCGTAGAAAAACTGCTTTCCAAGAAAACCTGCCCAGCTCTTTGTTTTGTCTTTCATGGCTTAAATCAGGATTTCAAGGATAAGAAAATCATGTTTCCAATTATAAAGTTTTAAACACAATAGAAATCAGCTTTATTCCAGTGACACACTAGGGAGCAGAGTTTCTAAAGATCAGCAGCATTTTCTTAATCATTTTTACTGAGAGAAATTGATGAGTGACACTAATTGATATGCTCAATAAAATATAAAGAGAAAAAATAAGAATTCTATATAGCAGAAAATATCAACTCCTAGAACCCCAGAGCTGTAATTGCCTCAGTGTTCACACACACACATGACCTTGGCACACTTTGCAAACCAAAGAAGAATGCTTAAGGTAAGTAGCTGGAATAAAGAAGAGGCATATTGGTTGTACTAAAAAGCAGCCCAATCTATAAATAGATAGTACATCTTTTTTATTTCATGACAATACTGTTTTCTTACATGGCACATTTATATATATTGCACCACAACCAATACGAATCTTAGTTCTCCAAACTGCTCGTTCCTCTGTTTAAATGCCCCTTGTTCAAATACCGTCGTGTTTTTCTCCCCACATGAACAGGCCTCTTGCCACCTCTCCGGGCCCAGCCATCACACCGGTCTGCTGCCTGTTACAAAAGGGGGCATCGGGCAGGAAAAGCAATGCAATCTATCCTTCTCCTGGTCTCCTGGTCAAACATGTCCTCTTTCACAATGTATTTTTGCTTTACCTTGCAAAGCCCGATGAGTAGTGTTAAAATCAGTAATGAGAAGTGCCCAGATTTGGATCACTCTGGGTTTCCTCCCACCTCAGACCACTGGTGACAACCCTTTGGGCCATACAGAGGTTCAAATAAAGGTGTTGAAGCACGAGATAATTTCTGCTCCTGAAACTTGTGGAAACAAATGACCTTGTTCAGACAGACCTAATATTTGGTTTCCCCTAACTTTTGTGGGAGCTGGGGAGGAGCCTGTGACCCCAAGAGCTGTGGGCTCATGGTCCTGCAGGTTCCCGTACTGGCAGGCAAAGCGAGGAGTCCCCACACTTCAGTTCTGGTGAAACCATTCTGACCTGCTTTTAGACGCTATGGAGAAAAGGAGAAAGAATTTTCTGATGTTTAATCTTTGATGTATTTATGCCTGAATCCCACCTGCCTTAATGTCCTGACATTGAGATACTGCACAGTATCAGTACAAACCCACCAGATTTGCAGGATCAAGTCCTCAGGGTGAGGAACACAATCTCCAGGTCCAGGTTATGCCAAATACTCATGCTCAGAGGAGCCCATTTAGACAAACAAACATTTCCAGCTGCCTTCCTGGCCATTGCCAATCCGCACTGTGCTGTGCCCTGGGTAGCAGGAGTCACTGCCTGATCCAATATTACGGCTCTGAGGATTTTCTAACAATGCAAGATGACACAGATGCAGCAAACTCTCTATTTCCTCGTGCCTCCTGTTACAAATTGAAAGAGCTTGCTGCAATTCCCCTCTCCTGACTTCAGTTGATTCAATAACGTACCAGAATTTAAACACAGACACCCTTCCCTCTCCCTCACTTGCACACAAAGCATATCAAAAGCATGGAATTACTCCTGACTTGGCCTTGAGCAGCCAACATGATGTCAATTTTACATGTTTTATAAAGCAACAGCATGTAGAAAGCAACTCAAATGCAGGTCATATCAAGCATGTGACCCACAGAGCAATCAAAGACTGCCTGAAACTGTCATTCAAGGTTCAATCATCTTCTTGCAGGAAAAATGAAACATCTGTGGCCCAGAGAATTAAGTTATGTATTGCATAATTCATCTGGTGTCTGCCACAGCAGCCATTTTAATGCTCTAGTGATAAACATGTTTGATTATTTTTGTTTTGTTTCCTGTTGCCTCCATGGTATTTCTATTTATCTACCCATACTACAACGCATAATGGAGATAACAAATATACAAAACAGTGTTATAGTCGGCTGATAAGACGTGGGAAATCAGCAGTCTTATTAATCACATTAAGGTGGCATCATTATTAAATGTTATTTTCCCTGTAACTGTACTCATTTTGGTTCTTTTGGGTACACTCTGTAGTTATATTTGTTGATGAAATCACTGTTTCCCAAGGATCCAAACATGAGCTTTAGAGGTCGTTCTATTAAAAAGCTGCTCTCCTCATACACAAACCAAATTTCATACTGTTTCCCAGGTTTTGCATGTTCTCATGACTTTTTGATACTGGTGTAAGCAGGAGGAAAGTGCATCTCATCCCAGACAACGCAGAGGACCCTCCCTCTTCCCCACTTATTCCAATAGTGGGTTTGTAGCCTGTGCTATGAGAAACCTTAATCTAAAGCGTCCTTTGCAAGCCATCTGGGGAAGTGATTGTTTCATTAATGGTAGCTTAGTTAGATTTGCTCTCAAACTCATAAACCGTAACGCTTTCCACCTACCAGGAACTGCACTTCCTTTCAGAACGTCTCCTGCAGATCAGGCAGGACCTTTAAAGCTCCAGATCCACGCTCTGCTCTCTGGGTGTTTATTCCTGATGCCCAGAGTTGGCCATTTCTGCAGTTTCTTTCCACTCACAGAGCTTTAGATGTTACTTAATTTGTTACACAATTAAACAGAGCAGCTATCATTTCTGCAAAACTTAATAGACTTGGTCAATACTGGCTTGCTCCAAAAAGGTGCTTTGCACTGGCCTGATGGACAAAAACAAGCAACAGCCTCTGAAGTGGTGGAGTCAGGCATATTCTTACCCATTTTCATGATTTGGAGTCCAAAGGATTCCCACAGCGAGCAAAATCCTCAATATAGAGCAACATGTCAGCACTATTACAAAAACTGATTTGGTAGGACCAGAGTTTACCTGATACCCTGAAAGCCTGCATGCCGTTTCCTGTGATGCTCCACATGGAGGTGAGTCAGTGGATAAAACAACACATTCTCCCGTAAGCCCAAGTACAAATAAAGTACTGTTTCCTATCGATTGTTCCTATAAAGTTGTTTAGACAGTATCTATTTTAATAATATCGTCTGTCCCATCTGTGCTTTGTAGCTGCCCCCCCATTGCTACTTCCTCCTGCAGTATGTCTAGGTCACTCCCTTATCCCCTAAATGTCCTCTCTCCACCTCCCAGCCCTCAAATGGAAATACAGATTATGGATGCTTTCCAGCAACGTATACGTGGCTGACCAACCAGCAAGTGGAGAGGCAACTGCTGCTCCCACAACCTGCAGCCCTCCACTCAAACAGACTATTTGTCTGTCTTTCCTCTCCACTCCCGACTCCTACAAGATTCACCAGAGCTCCCTGTGCCAGCGATTTCTAATACTGTTAATTTCTGTTGAAGTCCATCATTGGCTTCCAAGCTAATTTAGGAGGGGAACTGATGAACCGCAACCTGATCACCGAGCAGGCCAGCAGTCAAACAGACCACAGGCTCATGGAAGCTTCATTTCCTTAGGAAGTTGGGCTAAAGGCTGTGGCCATGCGGATGCTACTGCTGGCTACATGTGCACGGACACACAAAGAGGCTGCTCTGCTCCCGCTACACAAGAGCAGAACTTGTCATTTTTTATTTTGTTTGAAAAAATTGTATAACAAAGTATAAAATAAGAACTTCCTTAAAGACCAAGCCTTACCTGATTAACTCTGCTGCTCTCCAACTCTCATAAGCCGTTTTATAATTGTTTCTCCAAATAAACAATAATAATAACAATAATAATAAATAGTTTGGCATTTTGGAAATAAAGCACTTACAACAATTTGCTGATTTTTACTGATGGAGTTAAAATAGATCATTTATCCAAAATCAGATACCTTAATTGGAGGCATCATAGATGTCACTCATTTTTATTGGAATGCATATTGAAACTGTGAAGAATCAGCAGGAAGAATTGTCTGTGCTTTGATTAAAGATGCTCTACAAAGACACAAATATTTTAACTTACTCGATAATGTCACTGGAGTTACAATGTATAAAACCAGTACACATGTCTTGGCAAGGTCATGGTTTTTGGTTTGTTTGGTTGTGGTTTTTTTTTGTTTTGTTTTGGTTTTTTTTTTGTTTGTTTGTTTTTTTGGTTGTTGTTGTTTTTTTAATTGGGATTTTTTTTTTTTATATCACCATGTCCAACCTGAAAAATTACTCTAGGTTTTGAGTAGTGACAACCCTAAAATGAACAATCTTCCCTCATTCTACATCAGTGCTAAAATCACATATTTGTGTATGTTTGTTTGCCTTAAAACAAAAATAACCTCAAAAATTGGACACTGTTCACAGTTTTACCATAGCAACGTACATATTCCAGATTCATCTTTAGGAGTTTCTTTCCAGAGACACTCAGCATCTCTTCTTCTCCTTAACTGCAGTAAGAGCTGAGTAGCACAGTAATTTGGAAAATCTAGGTATTAATTTATCTCCTTACTTATCCTTCACCTTTGTCCATCACTGTAAGAACCTATAAAATGCTTTTCTTTAACTTACCTCAGTCTATATTCAGTGAAAGAGATTTAAGTCTGTTTGAAAATAAAACAGTACAGTAAGCAATTTTATATACAGGTGTCACTCCACAGGCATATATCAAGGGAAAATTACTGTTTACCACCACAGCAATGACAGACCATCAGCTCCTACCTTGTGGAGAATGGTAATTTTCCAGTGGCCTGAACATGTATTAGGGTAAATAAAACAGACTAAAGAAAAGCAAGCCCTACCTGTTTGGATCTTAGCTGCAAAGCTCAGGTTCTCTAAATTATCCATCCCCTCTCTCCAGTCTGACTTTGGTAACTGGTACTATGGAGTATATAAGACAACATCCTACATGGCCTTCTGAAGGATTTACTGGCATGAAACAAGATAAGTGTGTCTACCAGGCCAATATTCTCTAATTTAATATTTCTTACCAAGCCGCTTATGTATCCCTCCAAGCACATTTACTAACAAGCACCCAAATATGATAATATCCTGCTTCCCTACATTGCCAAATGCACCTGTAGCATCTGGTCAGTGCTTTATGATGGACAACAAAAAGGCATTACTTAGTGATAGAATCTGGATAAAAATGCAACTTCTTTTTACCTTTTGCCTTTATCTATGCAAAGGAGATTCACACTGTGCAAAAGAAAAGCTAAACGTTGACTCTGCGGTAACACAGCATTCAAATGGGAGACGCATTTGGGGAATGTTTTAGATGCTTTTGGCTTTAGAAGTGAATATAGGTGATGCGCCTATTCTCTGCTAGCTACTCAAGCATTTCCTTCCGGCTATCGAAGAAAACAGCATTACATAGTGTCTGATAAAGGCAACTGTCTTCCTTCTATCCAATAAATGGACTGCAAATAGCATAAAGCTTGATGGGAGACATGTTTACTGTACATCTTGAGTAGGTTTTACCTTTCCCATGAGCTATGCTGAAGATTAACAACCAGGATGACTGCTATCTTTATAATAATGTATCCGATTACCAATATGGTCTTCTCTCTTCCCGACTTGTTCCAGCTTTGCTCTGAATGGAAACACTACTTCTGTCAAATTGCAATCACGTCACCATTCTGCAGTTTCAGTTTATAGCTATCAATAGCATGAATCTTGCTGACCTGAGTGACAAAGCTGCAAAAAACGGGCAGAAAGAAACAAAGGAGGGAACAGGAGACCGCAGAATAGAGAAGAAAAACCAGAGGAAGGAGAAAAGGCAGGTATTGTCTCAATCTGTGCAACAAGCACCAGTTCATTATTAATGGGAATGGATGCCAAGACACAGAACAATCTCCTGGTCTTCAGATTTAAGAGCTTCCTTCCTCTCTTTCCCTCCCCTCCTCCAGATCTGCTCTCCCACCAGTGGGGCATCCCGAGAAGCAGACTCAGCCTCCAGTTGCCCTCAGGAGTTTTACTTGGTGGAGGAGCTGGATGGTAGGTTGGCCCCAGTCAGATGCTGTGCCGGTGTGAATCAGAGCGGCTTCGCTCGAGTCGCTTGTACCAGCAGAGTATCTGGCAGATTTTATTTTTACATCTTTGCTGAATATATAAAGCCACTCAATTCTTTTCTAACTTAAGCCTCCAGTTGTATCGGATTATGAGAGATGCTCACTAATATGATTGACAGATTGCCTGTCTACACAGAATCTAAACTAGATATATATTAGACAGCAAAATGACTTTAAATAATCCTTTGCGGCAAAACCCAACAACACTAGGTACTATTGCAAGCCCTTGGAGGACAACAGTGCAGTATTTTCTAATTTAGCCTTTTACAATTTTATTTACAGAAACACTTTTCAAATTCTCTATTTCCCCTTCCACAGTTGTTTACCCTTTAAAATACTGCTAAAGTAAAACAGCTTCAGGCTTGATTAATATTGTAGTCTGTGGTATGAAACTATTTGATTATTCTTTTTCAACAGCTAATAGAACAGGTTTAGTATTTCCACAGAAGGGGAGTCTGAACTGGAAATAACAGCCCATTGCTGATAACAATCCCTCAACATTTCTACTATAACCAAAGGATATGTGCTGATGTCAGATGCTTCTTCAGTGGATGACAACCATCTTTCCCAAACATGAGAACCAGCTGTAGCACAGAAAAGAGGTAAGACGATGCCAATCTACCTTTTGGATTTGCCTATTTTTTAATGCAGTTCTAACTGTGGTTACCAATGGTCTTACAGCCACAAGACAAGGATTTGCTAAATGAGCAAGTTCACCCTGTTTAGAAGTCTATTCCATGGCCAAACCCCCTTCCCTGGTTGTTCCCTGACCTCAGGAGGTGTAGAGGTAAGCCTCTAACTGTATCACGCGTCACACCTCCATCTCACTCCCCTCTCCCTCCTGCTGCAGCACCCATATTTCTACATTTCTCCAGGTGTGACATCCTCTGCCTGCTCTGTGAGCTGGCCTGATCCATAAGCTGCCGAGCCGGACACACAGGCTGGGTGCTGACCTACACACCAGGCTCCGTGCTCGATAGGACACCCCAGGAAGATACACCAGTTGCAAAGATGCAGCTTCTCTGTCCTCAGTTTAGTGGGTTCAGTTGGGTACTTATCTGGAGCATGAACTTGTACACCGGTACAGCCGCGGAGCGGGGGCATTTCCCCTTTTTTACCCTATGTGGACAGTTTGTGCCATCAGTTCCTGCACTGTATGTGTAAAAGTTTTAAGCTTTCCAAATAAAGTGTATCTAGTCTTCTGCTATTTTCTTTAGGCCTCGCTCCTTTTATGGCATTAAGTAGTAAATCAGTAATTCAGGGAACCTTACTTTGCTTCTGAAGTGTTATACAAACAGAGAGGACGGGGCCAGACTTGCTGGCCCCTCGAGCCGCACACAGCTCTGCCTCCTTCCCCCACCGCCGCCTTTGCCTTCGCTTCCAGGTTGTTGTAGCCGTATCATCTTCCCAAGCCACAGGCTGGAGCACACAACAAAAGTTTATTTGATGTTATATCAGAAATCAGATCACTGTGTTGTCACACACCAAAAAAAAAAA
>VXBL01001526.1:68032-164043 GCA_013400195.1 Aramus guarauna | reverse complement strand
AAAAAAAAAAGGGTGGTGGTGGGAGGGGCGAGTGTCTATGGGCAGGATGCACTAATACATTGTAAAGTTCACGAATTTCATCCAGGGACTTTTTTCTTTTCTTAAATTTGTTCCCAGGAATGGTCAATAATGAAGTCCTCCACAGGCCCTGACCACGCAACTTATTTTAGGGTATTCGGTACAGCTAACCTTACTACACCACCAATGCTATGTAGGTAGAAGATACAAGGGAACGGGAATTAACTAGAAGAAAACTGGGTCTGGGGAAACGTTAAATAAAAAAAGTTTAGTTAATACAGATGCCAGACAATATATTCACCAAAAAATTATAACAAAAAGCATTAGAGCAAGGCTTATCTACCATACATTACACAGAAAGATTGTTAAATACTGCCCTGGGTGAGAACCAGCATGTGCCCAGCATGTCTCACCGCTGCCAGCTAACTGCCTGGCTCCGCTCCACACGAACCCAGTGCCACACCATCACTGACGGCGAGGCGGTGACAAAAATCAATCCAACAGGCAGCAAGACAAATAAGTCATCTGTATCACAGCTAAAATATGTTTTTGATCAATAATAGAAAATTAACTCCTACTTCTTTGCCAAGAAAATAGATTATTTAATCAGAGTACGGACAGATAGAGATGTTACATAATCAAAAAATAGCTCACTCTGCTATATTTAGTGGCCACTGTCTTTCAGTGAAGAGGGCAAAAGTACACCCATTATCAGTTACAAGCCCTGTACTGAAATGGTTTTCTGATGAGTTAAGCTGGTCCAACATGCTTAACATCAAGATATTGTATATTTAAAACTACAACTACTGTGACAGCATGAAGGCAATGAATAGCAAAAAGCCAAGAAAGTCATTGCTGTCTACGGATAGCTATCCAACAGGGTTAGAAGGATCAAGTCCCAACTAAAACTTACGCACGAGGGGATCTACAACAGTGATTTCTAACCTTTCCAACTTTCAGACTATCTGGAGTTTTCCATCAAAGAACGAAACATTAGTACAGCACATTTACAGTTTATGACTGGTTGCCTTTCACAGTTATTTCAGTGATCTCCTGGCAATAACCAGTGGAATTGCAGGAATTTGCAGAACACACAGAAGATCACTGATCTAGGCCATCAACACAGAGCTCACTGAACACTCCTGCGGCCTGACTGGGCACACTGTGCGTGGCGAAGAGTCTTCCACCATTTCTGAGATCCACAGTATCTTAATTAAAAGCTCAGAGAGACGTGGACAACACTATCATCGACGCAATCGTCTTTCCTTCCCTCCAGGTTCCCCACCAAACAATAAACGCTAGGAGAAAAGTGCAATTAATGCCAAAGTCAAGCACCTCTGGCTGTTAGGGTTTCAGATATGGAAAAATTCAATAAGGCATCAGGAAAACCAACAGTTAAACTAAGGGCTGGTTTATAGGCCTTCCACACTTAAAATGAAAGAGAACGCCCTGTTCCTAACTGGAACATAGATAAAACGAATGTTTAGTAGAACAGCCAGTGACCAACATTGGTAACTACCATTTTTTAGATTGTTTTAGGTATCAAACCCAACAAGTCACTCCATCAACTGGTATTTGCATCAGGTTTATAGAGCTGCTTCACTCAGCGTGGGTGTTCTGCCACAGCAGCTCCCCGAGATGCTGAATGCAAAGAAATCACAGAAGACTGTGATTCTGCAGGGCCATGCCTTTAAGGTATATCTTTCCCTGGGTTGTCCATTTTAGATGTTCAAGAGAAAGAAAACATTCATGCAGACCAAAAATTCTTAGTGATTACAGTATTTTAGAAAGATAAGAAAACAGAAACTATAAACAGAAACCAAACACTTCTGCTTCAGTGAGAGAGATACCTTAAAGATCCCTCGGATGTTTAGGAAAGCTAGAGAGAAAAGAAAGCACTATGCCCATTAAAAATAATAATAATAAAAGATAATTATAGCTGGCTCCAAATGTTAACAATTTATTAGTTACAGGACCTAAGTACTGTAAATGACTAATGCATGCAGCAAATGTATTTGCAACAGCGTACAAAACAAAGCCCTTAAAAGTAGATAGCTCTGGAAAAAAAGGATAAACTGTTTTATAACATAAGCTCTGAAGCACATGACATTGAGAAAGTCTCTCTATTATCTTCCTTTTGTGACTGGCAACAAGAACATCTCCTTGATTTGCCAAGATGACGAAAAGCCAATAATGCACAATTTACGAGCTCCAGGTACCTGCCTGAATAGAGCAACAATGTTGTATCTTTACAATTCATGGAAGAATGAGACGTGATGGGTGAATTTTTTTTCCTATCTGCACAAAAAGTCACAACATATTTTAAGACAGTCAGCCATACGTAAAGCCAAGGAAAGTCTGCTGATAATCTGACTACAAACTGGAATGACTAACAAAACTCTACTAATTATTTACTATCTGCCACTTTGTGTGCATATTTTTTGCTAGCCATACTCACAAATACAACTTTAATCCTCACCCTCTTGCTGTGACTACAGTTCTATTTTTAATAAACAATCAGCATTTCTCCCAAATAATTAATGAAATAGGAGCATGGAAACCAATCCATTCACCCAAAAGCATGTCCTGTAAACAGATACTAATTCGTTGTTCATTTTCTTCAACTAAAAGACGCTTATGTACACATAACTGAGTAGCTATCAGTTACAGGTTTTAGCCGCTTATTAAAAACGGACGTTTCTCCCTCAATCCGTGCATCTTGCGGCAAAGACCAGAGTGTGACAGGGTGGGCCCCGTCGGCAGGACGGCTCGGCGTCCAGCCCGGCTCTGGATCGAGCAAGAACACGGAAACATTTCCTTCTCCAAACATGCCCACATGGAGACCATCACTTATCTTCCTAAACAAACAGCCGCGCAGGTCACTCCTTCCTGCCTCCGGTTAGGCACTTCCCACTGCTACGGGCTAATGAACAATGGCCTTCAGGCTCGGTGGCAGGGGCTCTGCCACCTATTTATCAAACAGGGAATGAATGGAGAAGTCACAGACTGCAGTAGCCTTCTGGCCCTCATTTCCTTCGTGCAGGATCTGCTATTGAGCTAAACCCAGCAGCTCTGCTAGCTAAAACTTACAGTATACTTTCTATTATCAAAGCCAGAAATTCTGTTGAGTAATGCTTTCACTCAATTTGCTCACAATGTTCTCTGTTGATGAATATATCCGATTTCACGTAAATGTGATTAAATAAATCAGACAATGCTGGGCTGTATCAGTCTCAAGAGGTTCTAGTTCAAGATGTGAAATACTTGCCCCAATAAGCACAACTTGAACTGAACCTTGTGCGTTCTGGATTTTTATTACCTCCTTAACCTCAAAAAACCTCTAGTCGTCTCCTTATTTTTGTTAACATGGGTTTAACATCAGAATTACAGATTTTGCATGAACTGCCACACAGATTCAAAGGCTTTCATATTATTTGAGGACTGAAGAGGAAGGGATGGGAAATGAAAAGGAGAAATAAAGAAGACTGAAAAGATTCTCGCAAAGTATTTTGACTTATTTGGAGCTCACGGCTCTTGGCACACAGAGGGATCAGGTAACAGGGAAATGAGTGCTGTGGCTGACACTTTCAGATAACAGAAATCAAAAGGAACAACGCTGAAATCCAGGCTGTTTATAATCAGTTGTCTACACATGATGTTACAGGTCTAATCTTAAGTAGTCTAAGTGTTAAATCTTCATCTGCTGTGCAGAAGTTCACGTTACACCATTTTCTTTGAGAAAGAAAAGAACATCAGCCAAAGAATACAGTGGTCCCACGCCACATACTCCTTGTAAAATTAAATAAATAAATAAGACTTTTAAAAAAGGTATCAGTTGAAAAGTGTGATTAAGAAAAGGAACTGCATCTGGAAGTAGCAATGCCACCTTCCCCACCACACTCTCATTCTGGAACTAGTAAAATGACTCCTGACACAGTTATCACCGCCAGCACAACTATCCAACAACTGGTTTCCAGCTTCCAGATACGAGGACATGATATGAAAAGGACATGACGTTCTTCCTGACAGTCACTTACTCTACGAAATCAGTTTCAGATGGACCACAAAAAGACCCCACTCCTCCTGCCACAGGTTAGCAGCTGCTTCGTCTTCATGTTAGGTGCACCTTCCGACAGACACAGGAATTTTACCCCCTATCAATAAGCTCCCAGCCCTCTACTCACAGAGCACTTTGCTTAAAGGGGTGAAGGATCTCCCAGCCTATACATTTCTGTGATGAAACACATCTGGAACTGCAGTCCATGGATGGAGCTCTTCCTGCCCAAGGAACAACCGCTGCCACCAAGGCAATGCTGAGTTTGCACTGAACTAACAGATTAAGGCTCATCCAGACCCCGAAAGGGGCTTTGTCGCAAATGAATTTTGCATATGAAATGGCAGACGATGCACCAGCTGCATGGTGAAACAGAGAGGCTGTTGGTATCTTCAGCAAGTCAAGGACAACTCAGCTTTAAGTAGAGCATTATTTTCTCTGATATCATAACACAGAAGCTGCTACTTAACTAAAACTAAGCTGCTCAAGCCATTAAACTGGCAAATGGCTACACCAAATGACTTGCCAGCTGTTAGCATCCAAGTAGCAGGGGTTGTTTGTCGTCACACTCAGATGGCAAGTTGCAATGCTAAGGCACATTTCCCTGTTGACTCCACAAATCTAAACCAACCCAGGACGGTGAAGTTATTAAAAGCGCTACTGTATATTGCTGAGGAATACTTTCTTACCATGATCTTCAAAGACACCAGTATCATGCACTCTGCTGCAATTTAACTATTTCAACTTCTGCCCTAAAAATATAAGCCATTCCAGTCATTTACTTGCATTTTTAAAAGTAGAACTGGTATTAATTCTGGCTTTGAGCCTCAAGTTTAAGCAAGTCCAGATACAGCCTCCTGAATCAGATCCTGCATATCTCAACATCAAAATCTGTAATTAAAAACTGTAACTTACTACAGTAGCTACTGTCCTCTGATCATATGCAATTTAAAAAAAAATAGAAATGAACATTTTATCTTGGGTCAGAAACAGGAGAAGATCATTCTGGCCATGCAGGCAAATTTCAAAGCCACAGAAAATGAGCATCACTGAAAGCGCCTAAGCTGAGACACTCTGGAAGACCCTGTGTTTGCTTCTCACTAGGATTTGGGTGAAGAGAGGGAGCATCAGGCAGAGGCGTCTCTGGAACACAGGTTGGGATACTCTGCCTCTTGCTCCTCTGCAGTCTTCATCCCCTTCTCCCAAGCGGGAAGGACAGTGGTGAGGAACTTGAAACAGTTAAATGTGCTGAATTTGTTGATCTTTTTACTTCCTATGAGTCATGCTCCTCAACTCCACCACTATGCATACAAAAATCTGCTACAACTCATTAAATAAATATTTCTTTCCACTTTGACTCAGTAAAAGCAGAAGACTCCCACATTAAAGCACCACACAGGTAAAACAATGAAAAATGCTATAATGATTAAAGTTGCCCATTCCAGTGAGTTATAATGCCCATGCTATGGGGCAGCCAGTGGTAATACAGCATTATTATTATGACAGATGCCATATGCGTCTTTTTTCCTTTGGTGTGGTCTCCAGGGAAGAAGAATATTTCCATTCATCACAGAATGACCTAATGGATGGCACTGTTCAAATGAATGGTCAGCAAATGCATTTTATGTGCTTCTATTTATGTACACTTATTTTTACAGGCTACAATGCAAGCATCAGAACAGCACTTCCACTTTTCTATCCAAGGACTGAAAGACTATCCACATTAATAAAGTCTTGCCTTACCCCGTGTGCCCTTTTTACATATGGCAAAACTGAGTCATCAGCCTTGTTTTAGGTAGCGTGCTTGACACAACAAAATAAGATGTAGAGCTAATTACCAGTACAGTACAAGAAAACAGGAGTGTCCTTTCCCTAAGACAAAGTCTTAAACTAAATTTTCTATTAAAATACAGTGCTTTTTTTATAGAAGTAAAGTTAATAGATGCCTAGACCTACTGAATGAAACGACGGGCGCGCTCTGCATTTAGCAACAAGCCTTGAAAACCTTAATCTCGTGAGTCAGTAATAACAGTGGAGGAAGTAAAGACAATCTTGGGTCTATAATCAATAAGACAAGTTGCTTAAAAGACCTCATCTGAAACAAATGTGCAAATGTCTCACCAAAGCAGAGATGCTGATTTATGATTAAAAAGTGTAAATGTACTTTCGTGGTATCAGTTAAGAACAACTTGCATGTCTCATTCGCAAGGGCTTAAGGCAAATGGTTTAACATCACCAGAGTACAAACTCCTCGCTAAGTCTTTCTCCCGAATGCCATTAACACCTCTGCGTGTTCTCTGTCCTGTCTAATTCTCTCTGGCTTAACCAGTCCTATCACAATTTAAATATATCAGGCTCCTTATCCATTATCAAAGTTAAACCTAGAAATGCTGCATTCTTCTCTTGACAAAATCCTGCCAGGATCCCCAACGAGACCAGTCCTGGCTGTGACACGCTCTGCTACCAAAACGAAGCAGTTATGAAAACCCCAAATACTTACACAGACGGACTTTAAAGGATTTTGAGAGCAACGTTGCTCCAGATAATACATTAGGACTGGTATTGTTTAATAAGTAAAGTGATGAGTTAGAAAAGCCAATGAATGGTATATGGCATAACTGCAGTAAAGTAGACTTATTCTTATCAAGACTGCAGAAGAGCAAAAAGCCCAGACGCTAAAAAAAGCCAGGTGAATTCGCAGCTTTATGACAGATGAAATTCAACACTGACAAACATGTGCTAATGCCCTCAAGAGCAATAATTTGGACTACTTACCTACACTGCTGGGCTCTACACTTCTTGCTAGGTAAATAAGAGGATGGACTAATAAGAACATCCACACCTAGTTAAGATCATATTCCAAACAGAGCAAAATCCCCCCAGATAAACTATCATGATTCACAGCGTAAACAACTAAATGATACGATCTGGAAGAACATTTCTATGGCAAATTAATCTACAATGATGCATTACAGGGCTAATTCAATTTTTTCCCCTTTTTGGACATCTAGCATACCAGCACGGGTCATTATCAGAGATCAGACAGTGGACAAGACAGTGTCGTTTTATCCAATACAGAATGCCTGCATCGTTGTTGAGCCCAGTAAAAATAAATAGCCTTAAAAATTCCCATTATTAGCAAAGAGGGAAAACATACCACAGATAATTTTGGGAGTCAAATTCCAAGTTATTCTGATACTTTTCCAGTGCAGGAGCATCTGGAATCTTTCCCCCCATGTGTGTATTAATCTACAGGGAAATTAACTGCTACACACTCAGTAATGTAGGGGTTAATTCTGACTGCTGTCGAATGCCCCAAGTCTGTGCTCTGTTCATCAGAGCATTAAATCTGAAAGCTCAAGAGAGTAGTGCAGCCGTGCTGCAAGGGCTATGTTATAAAGTTCTGCATTAAAAATTCATATCGTAGGCTTGCCACAGTACTCTGCTCTGGCTGAAAGGAGAGCTGGCGGGGAAATATTAGACACCCCACTGTCTTTCTGGCAATTGGAGACATTCCTCAACAAACAGCACCTCAGGAAGGGAATGAAAGGGCAAACAAACCGTGAAACAAATCAATGAGTTCAATTATCTCTCTCTCTCTCTCTCTCAGAAAGGAAACTTTTCATTTTTAAGGCTGTTTCATGAAATCTTTTAATGACGGCCCTGAACAAGGATGCTGGGCACTCTGGCTGCAAAACAGGCTGTTTGGCAGTGCTTTTTATTTGTTTTACATGAGACAGAGATTCCCAAACATAGAGGGTAAAACACAGAGCAGGGTATAGGAATCGCTCTGCAGAACAACTCTACTTACCCTTTACATTACCACGACCACGTGGGATAACAGGCTGTAGAAATTGTTCCCACTTTCCCTGAAGTGTTTCCAGCAAAGAGTGAATTTAGATTTATTAAGATGGTTAGTTACTCCATGGTTAAGTTATATGCTCCTCACTACTGGTTAAGGCTGTGCACATTTCACAGCAATTTATGGCCACCCAACTGGTAGATGACACGGTTCACAATGATGGAAATGGGTGTTATATTTCTATGAAAGCCATATGTGCTCCTCAGGTTATCTGTCTGATGTAACCACTGTATTCCGGCAGGTTAATAACCCACATACCATAAATGGGGAAATACACAGGAAAGGAAACATCAGTAAATACAATTTCTTGAGGAAACCATGCAAAGAAAGTTACCTGTTTCACAGTCGTCCCCTGCAACCCTACCTAGCACCAACTGTAATAGAAAGAGTCACTTTTCACAGGGCTGAATTTCGAATCAAAGGAAGGAAAAGAAAATGTAAGCCATTGGACAAAAGTTGCCGTGGCACTCCCTTTATGATTTTTTTAATATATACACATACATTGAATATACATGCTTGTTAGTGTATAGTTGGAAACCAGACCAACTTCACCCCAGCAATCCAGGTTGTGAGTGGCTCAAGCCCATGAGTTCATCCAGGAGGAGGTGTAGGAGGGCAGGTTTATCCTCTAGCAGGTGCAGTCCACAGGGAACCAAAGAGATTTATGCCTGGTAGCCAGGGCAAAGCAAATCAAGTCCAGGCTAGCCTAAAACCTCTCACAAATAAATAAAAAAACTGTATTGGGGGGAGGAAAAAAAAAAAAACAACCCACTATTCAGTTGAAGGTTTGCTAGTTTGAGGGATGGAACGAAGACAAGTTGTATAGTTGGTGATCACAAGTAACCAAAGATCATCTCTTACAAGCCACTGAAACACTGCTACAAAGGATTAGTAACCCTAAGGCAGTCCTTCAGTCAAATTTATTTTTTGTTCAAAACTCATTCCTACCAGGCATTTAAAACTTGCAAGCAAGATTCAATCAGCCAGGGTTTATTCTGGGCATCAAGAAGCTGTTATCTATGCAAAACAAGGGAAGAACTAGTCTTATCTTATATCCAATTATTTGACTTCCTAGTTTTGATCCTGCTTGCCCTCCGCATCCCTGACCAACCTCCCTGTGACTCAGTTTCTCACCATGTTAAAAAAAAGGGAGGAAAGGCTGTCACAGCCACAACATCACAGCCTTTGCTATGATCTGCCCCAGCAGAGTCACACTAGATAAATGTTAAGGGTTAATAATATCAGGCTTACAGGACTGTAAATGCATTTATTTAATGCTTTACGTGAACGTTAATGAAGTTATTAACAGGCCTGCATGTTGCCTATTGTTTTTCTTTGTTTTAGTGTCTGCATCATACTGCCTTATCCCTTCTGCTCCACAAGCTCGCCGACATCCTTCTCTTTCAAACCCCTGAATTAGTGCTCAGTCCCTGGTTCCTAGCTCCTTTTGTTTGGGATTCCTAGTTTCTTATTCAAAGATATTATTTTTTAAAACTTACTCATTGAAACATATTTTTTAAAAATTTCATCAAGATAATGAGATTCAATTTCATCATACCCAATATTTTCTGTGGTATACAAAACTGCAGCCCCACATGGTGTTATTGTCTTTTAATTGAGACTGGAGGATATGTAAATGAGACAATATTTCTTAGGTCCCATTAAGCAATGTCTCCAGGATGATTAGAAGGGGCTGAACCAGACAGGACACGCTCCTCTGGCGTCCGCACGCAGCAGGGCCAGCCTGCACGCTGACCTGCTCCAAGCTGCAACTGCTTCTCAGAGAAGTCTTTGATTTACTGGAAATGCCACCGTTTCTGGGCCACTTCATGAAATGGTTCCCTGTAAGCACCCTGTGCAGTATCACTGCCCAAACTGCTGAAAGTCTGCAGACCAAAATCCCTTTTTCTCCTGCGACCAGGGCACAGGGCAGATACAGAGGTGCAGGCGCACCACACTTAATGCAAACACGATTCTCCCCCAGCTCTGCTTCCACCACAGGCTTTGAGGATAAAGGTTAAAATGGCAGATTAACGTGGGAGTGGGCAGGAGAAATAATTGCCAGAAGTTTTAAAGCCCTCGTGAAGGCAGCAGGGATGACCTGTATAGCAATGCAGCCACAGCATTTCATTCTGCAGCCTTTACCCTGAGTAATGTGAACACCTCAAAGTTCCCGACGTCAACAGTACTAGTACAGATAATACTAAATAGAAATACCTCTTATTTTTAAAGCAACTGTGGAGAGGATAATGTCCCTGTTTCTGTAGTAAAGTGGCTTATAGCTGCAGCATCATAGCGACATTTTAAGTCAGGGATGGGATCAGACACATTTCGGTGTACATTCAGTGAGACGCTGACAAACCTGGCTAATGAGGAAACAGCACAAGGATACCTTCATGAAGGTTGTGCCAGATACAGCCAGATACAGCCTGCTTGGAAAAGGCAAACAAAAAAACCCAAATGAAAGCACTGGATGAATGTGGAAGCTGTCTGTATGGCACGAGGAGGTAGTCAGGAGAGCAGGTCCGCCAGTTCTCACGGCAAATGCATGGCTTTCCAAAGGGAAAGAAGATAAAGGCAGAAGAAAGAGACTGTTTTTCAGGATACAAAGTTTTGGCGCTTGGGACCTTACAAAGTTTCCTGAACTTCCATTCTCATTCAGGACAGCCATCTCTTTCCATTAAATGAGGGAGCACAACACACACTACGTGACTCATTTTTTCGCCTGCGCTGTCATCGTGTGGGAGTGGGAAAAGCAGCTGGAATCCATCTATAGAGCACAGGGAGAATTTCAAGTAAATGCCTGTAAAGAAAGCCTACACATTAAATGCATGGCTAGGTAGAGATGACTACTGCAGTAACTGCCGGTTTAAGTTAGAGCCTGATGGAGAGCTTTGCTTTGTGATTGGAAATAGGTAACCCTGCATACTATACAGGGCAGGTCCCGATTGGAAACAGATGAACCATTTGTTTCTGATGATTCAACGATTTATCCTGATTGCATTCCCCATGATCCCAGCCCAGCAGTAGCTGCGCTGAAGGAGCCACAGCAGAACCACGTGCCCTCCTTACTTTCACAGACAAGACCTCACAAGGAAGTGGTGCTGTACCAAAATAACTCTGTTGCTTCGCTACTTTGCATTAAAAAAAAAAAAAAGAGAAGGAGAGAGACTATTATAACTTGTAGACATATATGAAAGGGCTGCAAGAAAACCAAGCTCAGCTGACTGGGGCACAGAGACCCAAGGACCTTGTGCATGCTCAGGAGCAGATGTGCCTTTGGGAGAAGGGTGCTCCTTCCCTGTAACTCATTCCTCTTCTTCCTCACAAAGCCCTCCCAGGCACTTTTACAGAGTTCGACTGTTACCAATAAAAAGAGCTACCATGGCAAGATGGCTCAAAGAATTGGACAGTCCTTTTATCAGACTCACATGGAAAGCCAGTTCCTGCGGGCAGACTTGGACTGCAGGAACACGGTCATGGTCCCTCTGCTCAGCGGACTAAGGCAGCCTGCAGTAGCCTGAAGAGGTCTGGCTCCAGCAGGAACGAGTGAGAACAGACAGGACAGGGACGCTTCTGCCCCTGTGATTTCATACAGACCCATGTACCAAGGATGCTGCAACCTCTCCCGGGCGGTTTCATGCCCAGAGGAGTTGCAGTTGCAGCACGGTCAGCATGACCAAACGCACGGCTGGCATAGGAGCGTAAGACCCTTTGATGCAGTACTTTGCATTTATTTAAAGATTTCCATCTAAGGATCTCATGTCAACCCAAGGTTACAGATAACAGGGTGATGACTAGAATACACTGGAATACCCTAAGGCTATTTTTTTCTACTTTGGGCTGTTAAATAACACCAGCTTCTAGGCTATACTAGAAAAAAGAACTGAACAGTCTCACTCGAGGTTAAAAGCAAACAACAAAAAAAAACCAACCCTGAAAGGACCTAGGGCACTTTTGTGCTGTCCAAAAGCTACATTAACTAATTGCAAGCATTACAAGTCCAACAAAAGAGACAACGCAGTGCAGCTACAGCACTAACTTCTACAAACTCTAAATGGAGTTTATATGGAGTTCTCAGAAATGCACCCTTTGAAATAATAATTAAAAAAAAAAAAATCTTTTTACCAGTTTGTGGTTTATGATTCTCATGTCTGCATATTTCTAGAGTCCAGCCAAGATGACACTTGTTGGCTTTGAGCATTATACTTACTCCTCATGCCTCAGTTTCCCTTTACCCAAAAGTAAAGACAACATTTCAGAGCAAGCACTCATTATTTCGCAAACGCAGTGTTTTAGGATAACGCAGTAATTCACTCCCCACAGCACACTACCTTGCAACTTTTCTGGTTTGACTGTGGGCTGAACCAGAAATTTGACAAAAAAGGCCGGTTTGCACATGGGCTTTCAAGCCCTATTTCACACAAGAGCTTTAGATCAAAATAAGAAGCAGACCTCCAAAGTATTTTCATTCATGCACAGTTCAAACTTTTAACAAGTATCTCAAATTGTAGAATGCAGACAAAGTTTTCTATAAGATTTAAGACATTCAATTTTTCTTCCTTTTTTTTGTCCTTAAGAAAACACATGAGTTCTCTGCAACATCTCCCTGGTTTCTCATCCCCCCATCACCACTACTCCTGGAGTTTCACTGATGGCATTATGACTAGGAAATTCAAGAAGAAAAATACTGTAAAAGACATGGCCTATGAAGTTCTCCATCTCCTGTTTTTAGCGAAATCACTTTAAATAGAGCAATAATTCCAGAGACGAGCATTAGAAGTTGATGACTCATCAAAAGAACAGGAAATAGGAAACTTTAAGACCTTAAAGGCACAGCAAATAGAAGCTATTTCATGTCATGTACAACACAACCACCCTACCTACAGTATTTCATGCTCAATGGGGAGAAGCAGCATTTGAGACCATCTATCACCGTAATTATGTGATGCTGGAGGGAGCACGACTTTATTTTTTATTCAGTTTGACCCCGAGCACCGTCAAAATGGAAGACTACAAACATTTGAGAAGTGATATATTGGTACCAGCCAGCACTTTAACAAGAAAGATTTGTTAAAAAAAATTAAAGTAAATAATTCATAGGCCAAATTCAATTCTCACTATATATTGGGAATTATTCCCCTGAAGTCCCAGTTAACTGAGGTTTGCCCCAATGTAACAGCAGACTTCACATGAATACTCGAACTCCAATTCCATCACATAACTTTAGGCAGAAATAATTCTTCATGAATTCTCTAAAACTACTGGTCCCCTGTCCCCCAGCCCAATCCTACACTCCTTCCATGCAGAAAGCCACACTTTCACGATTTTATTCTAGACCGATGCCTGAGAACAGGTCTGTTTGATAATAAGTAAGGAAGAGGAACACCCTTCACCCAAACAGCCAAAAAACATAGGTATCCCCTTCTGTTACTGAATTTTTGGTGTACAATCCATGAAATCTCTTCCTTTCCCTACTCCTGGAGACTCGAGCACTTTGCGCTTACGTGCAGGTAACACAAGGAGCTGGTTACGTCCCGGCTGCCCTTCCGCCTGACACCACCGCCTGCCTCTCCCCAGCATCCCCATCTGTCACCCACCTCTGACTCTCTGCAGATTACTGGAGGATTTATTTTCCAGCAGGATACAGGGATGAAAATAGGCATTACTTTGTCCTCCCATTCCTGAGCTTCTACCTATTTGTTTCATTAACTTCTACGTTGTCATGATATCACGCTGTAAGCTCTTTAGGGCAGAGAGGGCCTTTGCAAGAGATCTGTGTGCAGTGCCCACCCCAGCATCCCCAGCCTCGCTGACCGAGGCCTATGACCACTGCAGGAAAAGAAGTATTAAACGCTGATACTGAAATACAAGTTTACAGATTCAGGCCTGAAAACAATGACAAACTCTCCTTTATCATAAAGCAGGGACCGCCAGCTCGCAGGCTGCACTTTCATCAACCCTGCTCTGTTCATTTCCAGATTTAGTTTTCATTCAAATGCAGTCCAGGATTAAAATAAGTCAGCTGGACCTACACGGGGTAATTTGCAATATTGCAGCAGCATACAGTCTTAATGATGCTACACCAATATGCCCTCCTGTGTCATCCTTAGCCATGTTGCCAAAAAAGATAATCATCAGTCTAGTCTATAAAAGGGCAACAATTCTCTGCTTCATATAGTGGAAGGCAAGATATTTTTCTACAAGTTATTGAAAGTAGTTGTTTTAGGGTGACTCCTTTAAGGAAACACAAAAACCTCCTTCTCCACTGCATTTATATGCATATGCTACTTTTAGAAGAACAAAAGTCTGCATCTTTCAGAAAACCATACATGTAACAAAACTGGTGGCAGAGCTGCTTTGACTGCCAACCTGAACCTAAACATCTTCTGCTTTGTGTTGTTTATGAAAGCTTTTTATTGCAGAAGGGGGGCAGCACCGAAAATCCTCACAAGACTACTTAGCATTTACTGGTGAAAATGTAGCATTTCAGTGAAATTCGATATTTTCTTTCATCAAAGGCAGGGAGTCTCAATCCACATGTTAACAGTAATGTAACAAGCCTACTGTATGTGCTACAACCGAAGATCCTTTTCCAATTAGAAATCATTTAGGTTGGGGAGAGGAGGGGTCGGAGCAAAGAGGTGGCTCTGGAATTGATCGAAAACTGGAACTCGACCATTCTGGCTGGGAGCATTAACAGCTCAGCTGGGAATCCCAAACACTTGCTCGGACTCTGCACCGAATCAGAAGCGCAAGAGCAACGTTAGCAAGGGGAACAGTTTGTCCCCAGAAAATGAAGGAAATGCATACAAGAATGTTTTCGTCTTCTAGAGGAGGAAGGAAAAAAAAGTCTGTTGCACTAGGAAAAAACCAAACCCAACATTCTTTAATTTTCCTGAAGCTCAAGTCTGAGTTTGCTTTTCAGTTCCAGCTCTGACAGAATCTCCAGATCAAGCTCATTAGTGTTGGTTGAATCCAGGTTTGCTGATAGAAACGTGTGGGACAGCAAACAAAATCAGTATCAGGCCTCGAGAGAGGATGTGCCTCTTTAATTGAAAAAGGCAGAGTAATCATTCATTTATTTAACCCAGAGATGATTATAATCTGAAAACCTTGAAATCCTCTTACACAACAACTGTTTTGGCAAGCCCCTCTGTGTTCCAACAAATATTAAACTGTGCTTGCCATTTGTCTAAGGAATCTTGTATTAATAAACATGAAGAAGAACACTTTTACCTCCCACACTCAATGACAGAAGAAAACAAAGACCAGCTGTATTCATCAATGGATCCTTGTTCTGCACATAAAGGCTAATTACATTTTACTTCAAGCCTACACATGGAAAACTTTGCTGCTGCCATCTTGTCAAATTCAGCTTCTGATATTCCAGCTGACAGACTGCAATGACTGCACATAATAAACTTCTTTTTGTCATTAACACCTTCCGCGCCCTGCACGTGGGGTATCTGTGGGACGCAGGGGCACGGGCAGCAGCTCCGCTCCCACTGTGCACACCTTACCTGCTCGCTGGGGAATTTTATAGACAGAGGGACGACAGAGGCTAATTTGACTGCAGATATTAATTTCAGTAACTGATCTCATTTGAAGATGCCTCGCTAGCATCAAGTTTGGACGGTACCTCCGTAACTCACTCTGCGCGTAGTGCTTTGAATGGGGACATTTTGAAAAAGATAAAGTTGGAAATCATGATGTCAGCTTGTCTGTTTAAAATCACAACAACCAGTCGCTAGGACAAAATCCAGACCCCTTAATGCTGATAACTGAAGACTTCTTACTGTGTATTTCTTTCGCTATTTTTTTGTTTTGTTGTTTGAAAGATTTTCAAAGTTACAAACAGTTGAAAGACAGCTTTATTCCAAAACTGAAAAATCTTAAAAGCACTGTTAGCTTTAAAAAATTGACAATTATCTTTTTTTTCCTGAAGGCACTCCAATTCATCTGCATCAAATAAGCATCTGTAAAACTAACAATTCTGGCCTAAGATAAAAATCACATGTTTTTAAAACATAAAATTAAAATTGGCAATACAAGTAGCTTTTCTGACTTAGATCAAAAGAGGGTTTCTTTTTAAAAAAGAATCAAACTGTCTTTCACCGTTTTTATTGGTGTTTTTTCAACATTTCTCCCAGCTTTTACAATTAAAAAAGATGACTCAATTTCACTGTCTACATTCAGTTCCCTTTTCATGTTTTTCTACATTTCCATATTGCAAAATTTGGGCTACAAACGCCACAGATGCCTGTTGTTATGCAAGAACTATTCCTGCCATAAATATCCAAAACAATGATAAAATATTTCTGCTGTTATTAGGTCCTACAAGTTTGTTTTCACAGTACATTAGTTTGGGAGATAAAGTATGTGCTTAATGTCTGCTTCAGGATTCAGCTCCATGATCACTGTATTCGAGACCCAGCCTTCATAATCATTCTGCCTCAGAACACAATAAACTTCTTGTTACTGCAGATGCTACTAATTTTACGTAATTCCATATATATTAGGTAAGAATCATATTCAAGATCACATGGAAATATTTCCGCGTGAATCTCTCTGAAAGAATGAAACGCATTAGAAATGCAAACAAGCATTTTAGAGTACATCTTTTGCTCAGTATAAGATAAATTACAGTACTTAAGGAAATAGTATTAAAAAATGAAGCAAACACTGCAAATAAAGACATTAAAAAGGGTGAGAGGTTATTAGGTTCAGTGCCTACAACCACTGAGCCCTGATCTCTGTTCCCGCAGAAGCGACTGCAAGGCAAAATAACCGCAACAGAGCTGCCAGTATCAGTTACGTGCAGAAAAAAATATAAAGGCAATCTGCAGTAATTTAAGGCTCCATCAGAAACATCGTTAGTATGCGTCTCTTAGAGAAGGATAAAATCAGTGAGGGAACAAAAATACTTCTGATCACCTTACATGGAACACAAAGGAAATTGGACTTACAGAGCAAACCCAAAATTTACCTAAAAGATTACCGTGAATGATTGTAAAAGGCGTTTCAACTCCAAGTGCTGATTCTTAACTACTATGGACGGAATTTTGTAAGCTCCAAGTTCCCCATGTACTCAGTGGGGAATCGGGTCCTCAATGCTCACAGAACCACACGCTAAGAGCTTCAAACCTGTTGCCAATTTGACTGGTTTTGAAAAACCTGTAGTACCTAGACTGCCATCAGCCACAGCAGGAAGCACTTACCTACAGACAAAACCAAGACCGTGGTGTTTCTCCCATCAAGCCCAGGCTACAGTTTCTCTTGCCCCCACACGGAGACTGCCCACGGCCCTCCCTTACCATTTCTCCTGTACCAGAATGGGTGGTAAGGGCAGGAGCAAGGGTTTTCCTCTCCGTTCACCTGATCACTGCCTACCTGGAAGCAGGGGTGAAGCTGGGGCTCTGTGGGACACAGGCAACGGGCACAGGGATGCGACGTGCGTCTTCCAACCCTTGCCCTTGCAGCAAGCCATGGATACCCATCCAAAATGGCTTCGTCTTTCCCACCCCATTTCCAGACACAGAAATGACCCTCTGGGCTTAATTGTGCTGATTGTGAGAATTCCTTCTCATTACTAAATTTCCTTAAATATGAAGGGTTCAAAGAAAACCAGCAGAAGTCTGTCTCTCTCTTGTCATTTCCCGCACCGAGTGTTAATAAAACCAGGGGATAATTGAAAACAGTAGCCATTAAGAAGACAAGGATATATATTTTTGAGGCTACCTTCAAGTTCTACTTGAAAACAAGAAAAATCTGCCAAAAATGCCACTCTCTGTAATTTGGGGTGGATTTGACAGAGTGATAACTGCTACCCCAGAAGCAGAAAGAACCAGGGTGCCTAACAGTGAAATAGAAATCCTTTACTAAACTAAATTTTATTTTCACGAAGATTGGAAGATCACAGTAAATATCTTATTTCTGAAATTGCCCTATTTCTAAATGAAATATAAGTGATACATAGTAGAAGAGGTACACAGTAGATGCAACACCTGAGAACAAAACCAGGAATGCAACAGCATGTGTGCCAGGAAAAGTGTCTTGTTGGGTAGAAGAAAATATGAAAACTAACAGTCTGTCTATAGGAGGCCAAATTATGACCATGTTTTCCAACAAATTTGGACTCCTGTACCTCTTCCATCTTGTCTGTCTCCAACAGACAGATGCAAAACAAAAAAGCAGTGATACCCTGAAGGAAGACATAGAAAGAAAACAGTGAAATCTTACTTTGCAGTAGTTTCTTCATCGTATTTTGTTTTCAGATCAAACAGTTCTGTTCTGGTTTTTTCCAAGGCTAAAAGGCATAAACATGAAGCATTACAGCACTGTAACAGCAGTGAAAAGCAAAAAGACTACTCCTTTTTCTTTTATTCAGCCATAAATAAAACTGTACACCTCCTGATGAAAAATTCTTTATCTTTCAACCTAGACAAACCACTATGACTTAGAAAAAACATAGCTTTTGATTTTTCACAATTTCTTATGGTATTTCTTTTACATTGCAAAAATTCCCAGTTTCTGCTTAACAAAGCTAGACATTATTAATTTCTTATTAAGCTGGCTAAACCGCTTATTCATTTGAAATATTTATTGCAGTAATTCAGGGAATAACGTTTCTTGTGTTCTCATAGTAAAGAAACCCAAATGTGTCCAGACCTGGAATCTCTCAGTATGCAGAGATGAAAATTAATGGTAAGCAAGTCACAGCAACAGGCAAGACACACTGGTAGAAACTGGGTTCGCACTTAACCCAGATCACTACATGTATTTATTATCGTTCAGAAATGTGTGAAACCAGAGCAAAAGACAACACGGGTGAAGAGTTCCACTGCCTGCTTTAATTGCAGCAATACTCTAATGCCATCCGTGCTTCATGCTTGGCCTTGTCCACACCGTATTTACCAATAGACTGGCTGCAACACAACCATTCACTTACGGTGTGAAGCCCCAAAGAAGCTCCGATTCAGAGAGCACATTCCAGCTCTGGTGGATCTCTCTGCCCTTACAAGAGCTGGTTCACACACAGTCCTGATGCTCTCAGTGATCTCTATCCTCTCACCTCCAGCCCCATCACGGATATAGGTCAGAATAGTGATGCCAAACCTGTTTGCAAAGCTTGAACTTTGTGTTCGGCTTCTTCCAGCTTTGAGGCTGTCGACATCTGTGTCTCCTGCAATTTTCTATAAAGGGAAGAGAAGAAGTGAGAACAAAGCTCATAATCATGTTAAACAACTTATTTGTATATTGCAAATTTAGAAGATAGAGTGATTAAATGTCTCAACTGTAATCAGACAACTGACAACACCACACAGACTACGAGGTGCTTCAATGGGACCCATAAATCATGTCACATCGCAGTACTGTTCATACTTTGCAGTCCCACTTATTAAAATTTTAACAGTGTAGCCACCTCATAACATAAGCTGTGAACATTATACAAGAGTTGACTGGTATATAAATGACAACTTTAGTGGAAGGTTTTCTTGAGCATAATTTGTTTTGGAAATGTCACACACATTAAGAAAATTGTCACCAAGCACCCTCTGTTGTACAAAGTTAGTACAAGAAGAATGATACATTTCCATTTTACTGTCACAATGAAGAAATTTGTTGCCATAACTGATATAGTGAATAGATGCGGCAGCTGTTTCATCATAGCTGTAATGGATGCCAAATGCAGTAATATTATTAGCTACTCTTTAAAAAAAAGACATATATTTCAAAACAAATCTCACATTGATGTTTTCTATATAACATAAGCAAACCTCTAATATGCTCACATTTCTTATGTCCACAGGCAATATTTTCTTGTTTGTGTCAGTTATGCACGTTTTAACATCATCTGGCCATACAGTCAGCTACACTCTTTGCTAAAGGCTACAGGAGTTATAAAACTCATCTTTGAAAGGAAGTTGCTCCAACATCTCCCAGGAGTCGCTGCCTTTTACGACATTGCTTTTAAGATATTCTGCAGATTTTAGAATTGTGAAATGGCTTATGAAACTGCCAGCATCCTACTTGCACTCCATAGGGTGCATAAATTTATTCTCCAACACTGCTGACCAGGTTAGTAACTATTTATAGCGAGAAACATGCGTCAGTTCCCTTCATACCAAATTATATACTTTGAGAACTCAAAATCTCTCTTATACATAGTTTTTTGTTACTTGCATTACACGACTTTTATTTTATTTTATTTTTAAGCATATCTAAATTGCACTTGTTAAAGCCACTGCTTACATGCTACTTAGCAAAAAGTAACCACAGATATCGATGAATTAAAAAAACCTTTGCTGTCACCAGTAGATTCTTCCCACTCAGACCTGAATTTAAACAACCAACCCACCAACTAAAAAGCTCACATAAACTGGTGGGCTTCCACACTAAGTTGACCATATTACAGCTTCAGTGTTTTTGCTTCACGGGAGAAGTAAATTCTCAAGTAGGGAACGCAGCCTGAAAGAACTCACTCTTAAGAGCCTGGGTCTTGTCCTGCCCACTAACTTACAAGATTCAAACATTCCCTGCTCATCTGCAAAATATTTGCAATGCATCCAAGATGCTTCCAATACTTACTAATAAATAATTAAAATACTTCTTAATTTTGACATGTAGGACTATGCAAAGCTTTTCAGGATAATTCAGGAACACAGTCCCCTTCTTACACATTCCATAGGAGCAGGGGTGATGCATCTTTTACCCAGGCTCTGGGGTACAGCGTTTCACCTTAAACAGCTCAGGGCTGTATGGATTGTACAACAGTGCTGCGACACACAAAGCGGACACAGCAGACTGAATTACATCGTCGGCTAATGGAGAAAGATTAGTGTCACAAAGGACAATACAGCTAGTGAAGAGTAAAAGCAGGTTTGCACCCTTCTGAACATGACATCCCCCACACAACACTACCGCGAAGAAACAATCTGTCCTTGTTTTACTTCCACACTTTCACAATTGTTTTTCTGTGCAAAGTTGAGTATCAAATGATTCCTTGTCAAACACATAAATCACCAGAATCGCTCAATATATAAGCTGTCTCAGTACACTGAAGAGTCCTGGCTGGGAAAATTAAACAGAAAAATACATCTCTCCTCCTCTACAATACCTACAGACGCACACATGCACACTCACCTCTCCTTCTCTGCAAAATCATTTTGTAACTTTTGTTCTTTTTCAAGGGCTATATTCTCCGCTTGGTTCTTCAGGGTCTGTTCATATTCTCGGATTTTCTCTTTAAGTGCTTTTATTGTAACCTCTACAGAAAAACAATAGGGGAAGAATGAGTTTACACAGCTCCACGTGGTTCCACAACACAAGGTTTTCTTTACCCTGTAGGCTCAGTGTGTTTTAAACTTTAGCTCTTCAACTCTGACACAAAATCAATGGATATGAGTCCCTTTGGAGACCTTTTACTCCCTAAATGTTAAATTGAACTTTAAGTGTTTAGGTTGAGAAGGATCAATGGAGTTTGCTGGAAAGCGGAGCAAAGAAGGTTCCCTCTAACATGACTTTACAAAAAAAAGATGGGGAAAAAAAAAAATCAATTGTAAAATATAATATCACCTTATTGACTAGTCTCAAATTAGCTTGCTGCTGAGTGGAGATTAATAAAGTCCCAGTATAGGCTTAAGCATGCATTTACACATAGGACAGTTAATTCACATAACTGTGCTCATGTAAAAAGAGGCAGTTTTACTATGGTTCATGCACAGATGCAATCTAACACTAATTGAACACATATCTGGGATACAGCTATGTTCTGCTTCACAACTGATGAAAAATACTGCAGTTAAGATTTAACTGCTGTATTAACAGCAGATCAGATTCAATAGACACTCTGAAGCCCTTCATATTCTAGTCGTTCTAACTGCTTTGTCATCCACACCGGGTTGCAGGCAAAAGCATGAACTGTTATAACTTTCTGAGTGTACTTGTAGCCTTCCAGGGAATTTGCAGAAAACCTTCTCTCAGATGAAGAAGCTATCTTGCATTTTCTCTGCCTGGTAATGGATGAGAGAAGATGCATAAATCTGCAGAGTTACGGCACAGCCTCTGACGGACAGCATCTTGTTACGTGCCCTGATCCGGTCCTACGTGAAAGCCCTTTGATCCCACCCACAGGAAAGGACGGAATCCTTATAGGGCTCACAGAAGGAAAAGCAGGACATTCACCAGAGTATGCTTTGTAACAATAATGGAATTTGGAAAAAGCGTTAGACTGCCAGAAGACTTGCAGCTAGCAATACATTTCAACGTACTTACACAGAGATGCGGTGCTTTAAAGACATCAGCTTATTAACAGATGTCATTAACAATGCTTTAGGAAAAAATACCCTTGGACATAAAAAGTTTCTCATTCTGCGGAAACATCATAGGAAGACAAATTCTACTACGAAAAGTAAAGCCTATGGACTTGGGGAAAAAATCTCAATAATATCACACAAAACCACGCATAATCCTTTCCAATTCTAGACTTTTAGACTTGACTAGAGAACTGTAAAGCCAGACAGTAGATAGCTGGTGGCTAGGTCTGCTGTCTGGGAATTACACCAAAGGCAGCTTGGGCCACCACGACCACAAAAAAGCAGGCGGGGGGGGGCGGGGAAGAGTGGTAAAAATGATTGCCAGCAAATCAGCTACTTGTGAATGAAGGAGCAGGATTCTGCTAGCTGTGCAAAAATCAGATGCTGTGCATTACTGAGCAATAGGCTATGAAAAGGACATGTCACTTTGTTTATTAAAAAAAAAAGTGGAATTCTTCTCTGAGATCCGGGAAGTAATACAAATCTTTTCCTGAATAAGCAAAGGATGCTCCTTCACAAAGACAAAAGGATGCTCATTCTTACATCCAAAGGACATACTCTTTGTACTGGAGACACCTTTGCTCCAGGTATTTTCAGACATAAATCTACAAAGTATTCAGGTATATGAAGAAACACAAAATTAAATAGTCTCATGGAAATGCATATAGTTGCATCTTGTCAAGGTTTTAATGTTTCATTTTAAACAAAAATGAGAAGGAAAACCAAAAGGAAACAAAACTACAAAATGAATACAAGAAGTGCACAAATATGGGAAAAAATTATTACTTTGGTGACAAAATCTGTTTTTACCTGTAGGCACCTAACCATAGATGTGTTGGACAAGCACAGGTTAATCCTTTAGACTGCTTGAACAACTAAGTGCCGCCTTTACTGCTTGGGTCAGCTAGAGCTTGTTAGCCACTGCCATTTATACCAGTTTTGGAAGAAGTTCTTACAGGAACCATACAGCTCTTGCACAGCCCTCCAAACAAAGAGATTAACTGATCAAAGCACCCTTAGCTAACAACAGGCTTTTCCCTGGATATCTTATTAATCCTTGTTTGAAAATGAGTGTAAAACTATTGCACTGGAGTGAAAAACAACGCAAAGACTACAGTGGAAAAACAGAAAGGACATTAGCTCACTCCAGGGAAAATAAAAAATTGCCAGTTTATGAGTGGTTGCAGCAAAAACCTCTGGCAGTCGAGAGCTTTTCCGCTTTCTGGGATAAACCCCTATGTCGTGCTGGATGTACAGGATGCACAGCCTCAGGAAAACTCTGAACAGTGAACTGCAATTATTCTACATTTCCAGCAAAAATACTGTCGAGCTTAAAGCATTATGGCTCCCACATGACATCTTTTGCAGTCCAGCCTGAATCCTTGCATGCTGATACCTGTTCTCTCCACAGGTCACACCTTCTAGGTTAAAACAAAATATATAACTGCAAATATGCTCCTTCTGCTGAAAATGAGATGGAATAGTACCACCTCAGTTGCCAGTGTAGCTTCCAAATGTTACCCATTTGGGTGCAACAGTTCCACAATATTTAAAAAAAAAAAAAAAAAAAAAAATTAAAAAAAATTCTCAAATGCCTACAAATTTACCTTTCCACCACCCAGAACTGAGTATTAAACACGGAAATGAAAAGTCCCATGTAAAGGCAAGCAAACGTACAACTGAGCAAATTTTGTTTCCTGGTGCAGGAAACTTTCTTCTGAATCACAGGAAAACTTAACAGTCTTAAACACAACAGGCTTTAAATCTCATTGAGATTTTCATGTACTCTGGTCTCATTAAAAGTTATTTAAATAATTAAACAGTATTAGCTTGTATTTACATTGCTCTATGGATAGTCTCTAGAGTAACTATCAAGTATGTATGCAGAATGTACTCCAGTAACACATTTCAGATTTAGATAAGGAAAAACAGAGTACAGAAAAAGTTCCATTTTGTACAGATTTGTATGTGTGTATAAAATACGGGGGTTTTGTGGGTGCCTGTGTAAAAGGTACTGCTACACACACCCAGCTTGATGTAAGCAGTAGCACCACCTCTCTTAAGACATCTATGTATAACCTCCATCAGGGGTGCAATTTTCGGGTATTGCTGGAGGCTAGAACCAAATATGCAGAATAACAGCTCCATTCTCTGACTTCATGCTACAGAAGATGAAACTTTTAAAGAAATCCAAAGAGTCTACCCAAAGTCCTACCCACACACATAAATACAGAAGTGGCTATAATAGACGATTATACTTCCTTTACTGAATTTCAATGCTACTGTCAACCCTACCTGTAAGAAATAAAACCGAATTTAATCCCAGTCTTCAAATTTCAGTATGCATTAAAAGCTGATAAACGAATACATTTGCAACCTACCCTGATTTTTCACCTCGGCGAATTCTTTATTGTATTCCTCTAGAGTTTCCCTAAGTTTCTGGTTCTCTGTTTCAATATCGTGCATACGTTGAACCTTCAGCTGAAGCTGCTGTCCTAAATCCAAGGCTGGAACTGGATCTGGAAAAGAAACAGTAAAATAAAATGTACAATAACAGAAACACTCCTGCGACTCACACAGTTCAGAGCACAAGCGTCCTTTTTTTCCCATTAATATCCATTTCAAGTGCCAGTAAGGCCCTACTTTGAGTTACTGTTCCTGTATGTTGCTCACGTTGTATCCTGCAAACTTCAAAAAACAGAGATAGTTCATTCTATCTGTGTTAGCCTTTAAACTGGGGTGCGCTGCCTTCATCCTGGCCTTAACCCACAGGGCAGTGTCCCCGGGTGCAGACAGTCATGATACGAAGGCACGTGGGAGTCTGAAGTTTCAGATTTTTGCTTGCAAAATGAGAATTTTTGGGTAAAAAGCAATCAAACTGCACGGCTCACCGACAGCTAGCGTCCCTCACGTACCTCTTCTTCTGTGGGAGCGAATTCCTGAAGCAAATTGTGCCCTTCTGCACAGCGAGCTCAAAAAGGTTATTGGATCATGGAGATCCCAGCTATACTTTTTCTAATTGACAGGTCAATAATAGCAAAAAATATTGTGTGGATGTAATTATTTCCATGAACCTTGGGTTTTGCGGCTCTTGTTCCCTCTTTTTCTTATACTACTAATTGAATAGAAATCAGGAATTATTTTGAACATCCTCTCAGTATTAATTCTCTGATGTTTGTCCCTTCTGCTAAAGAGAGACCTTCACATCCACCTGATGTGTGCACGCCTGAGATATTCTGGGACTTCTTCCCAGGCAGAATAGGAAAACGCTGGAGTCCAATGGACTTATAAAAGATTATTGAATATATTTCTGTTATGGGCGCCAGCATCTCTTGTGAAATGGCTGCAAAGATTTAGTCTCCTGTTGAGGAATGCTAAACACCAAACTCAGTGGATCAACAACAGTATATATTAGGGAGTTCACTTAATTTTCAACCACCACAGTCATTAATTTTTCAGACCACCCTCAGTCTCTGGAAACACATAATAAGTCTATTGTACCTCTGTTAACACATTAAGCATGAGCCTGTGTGTTTTTTCAATATGCCAGCGTTGTTTCATAGTTTATAAAAGAATAGTACTGGGTTATGTTGAGCTCAGAGACATTATAAGTAGCAGCCTGCTGCATTTTGTTACTTCGGTTCTTCAACAGCTTATGGCATTACCCTGTTCATAATACAAAATCTAGGTTGCTTGTCATCTGTTCTCTGTACATACATAGTTTATGACTACATAGCTTTTTCATTTATGCTTTTTAGGCCAAATACTTTTCGTTATTATTATCTGTATTAAAATATTTATAATAAATCAAACTTAAAATGTTACTGTGGCAGAGACAGGGGGGTACAGGTAAGGAATTAAATATAAAGTTTAAGTCACAGCAGTAGCACGAGTTAAAGGGCCTGCAATATTTCTGTATGGCCCAATTAAGGTAGGGGCTGTCACAACATCACCCCTCTCCCACGGAGGTCTGCCGACCTTTATCTGGGATGACCGTTTTGTCACACTTCTGCAGCTCAGCTTTTCTCCAAAAGAGCTAGCCCAGGACATTCGTCTGCTGAACATAAAGAAAGGCTGGATTGTCTCAATCTAGCCGCGTCTTAAATCGTCACGGGAACTGCGAAAGATACCAGGTAGGGATCTCAAGCTTCAGCTATGATATTTCTACGGCATAGGGTTAAAATGCCACAATGGAAGAAATTGAACTTTACAAAATTGTGGGTGCACTTTCCCGCCTCGTTTTAACATGCCCATTGTAAAAAGCCAGGACACCCACAAGAGGTATTTTGCTCCAAATACACAGTGCTTTTTATATTTAAATCAGTAAAGAATTAAAAGACAAAAGTAACATGGGCATTATAAAGTGAATAATGACTCAACCTTTAGTCAAATTTGCAATCCCTAAGAAGCTTTATGTACAAAATGAAAATGCTTGCAATCTCATAATTATTCATCAGGACATGTATATTTAATTTAGCTCTATTAAAGGTTAATGTTCAAGAAGCAAAACAGTGACAGAACAAACAAAATGTAAAAACAGTCTCTGCGCATTACACTTCAAACTTTACTAGAGCCTATTTGAAGGACTAATGGTCTGCAGCCACTAAATACTGCTTAAGGACATGTAAAAAAAACCCCATGGCTGAAGCACCTCTTAGACCTAATTTTTATAAACTGCATTAAAGAAAACTAACCACTGCATGACAATAAAATGACCAAGACATTTTGGGCAGAGAGACAAGCACTTCGGTTCTCACGGCAAGCCCCAACATGCTCTTTAATCTCAAAAAACCTAAAACCCCATGATTTCTCAAGTATTTATAAACACAAATTAATCTGAAACAAGTATAAACCTTGCAGCCAGAATGACTTTTTTCTTACCTGAGTGGATTTAAAAATAAATAAAAATACTCTTCTTTTCCCAACACATGCATGCATGAAAAAGCGTACCTTTTTATATTAACCAGGCTTACAAAGTATGTTTCATGTCATTTAACAGGAGGTCACTGAATTTTTAAACAAGCAATGGACCAAAACTTTCGATTCATTACACAAACAACAGGCATACACATTTCGAAAAAAATCACGTGGCACTAGCTTATGGAGAGAGGCAAAGAAGGAAATGTCTTTTCTCTAATCTGTAAAAGAGAAAAATCATCTCGCTTAACACTTAAATGTGGAAAACTCATCACAAATTATTCTCTTGGTTTGAGTCGTCTCTAGCTTGAAAAAGTTCAGAATCCCTGCTAGGCACAAGATAAATAAGAAATGAGAAAATTGGTAAAAGCAATCTGCTCATCCAGAACTTTAAGAAGTGTTTAGCAAGATCCTTATTGCCCAAGAGTAAACTGAGATGTCTATTTTTTATACCAAATGTAGTATATTTTCTTCTATCGCTTCCTATTCTCTTCTACTTTCCTAATCCACTTGTTGCATACTACGCCCACAAAGAAGCCCTTTGCATCACGAGTTTGTGTACAGCCCAGCATGTCTGGGTCCAATCCTCAATGCGGCTTCCTCCACGTTACCATACGAGAAATATTAACTGCCGTATTTTAAAACCAGTATCTGCAAAGCCTGTTCCTTCCCAATGAATCACCCTTTTGGTACCGTTTCACAAGGAGCTACTGGAGCACATCCCTGTGCTCACCGCTGTGACACGCCACACCGGTTCCCTTGCAGACGAGCTTCTGTCCTCATCAAGGAGGTAGATGGACATGTCTCAGTGAACGCAGTAATGAAAAAAAATTAACAAGTGTAATGTTATTTTTATTTTCACATCAAACAAGCTAGCACAACACAGCCGCAGTAACACCTCTCAGACTATTCTCCCACCACATGCATGCCCTGATGATAAATCTTTTTTGAATAGCAGCACAAGAGAACCAATTTTTTTTGCCGCTGTGCACGCATGTAAACTACATATTTTACGAACAATTTTAAAAGGACGACAAAGACGGATTTTGCCAAAACAGCACATGACGTGACTAGCTAGAGGCAGCACCTCACCACCTGCAACCCCACGCTGCTCAGACCAAACCCAACCTCAACCCGGGAGATAAAACAGGACGATCGATGACCAGCTGAATTTCCAAAGTGAGTTTTGTTTAAAAAAATACCAAACCCACTCCTCCCTCATTCTACAAGCTGGAAAAAGACACAGATCTTAATAATTCAATATAAGTGTTTACACAAAGAGCACTGTGGGTACCGTTGCCCTCCCCTGTCATTAGGCAGAAATGAATGCACCCCCTTGTGAGCGCTGCTCGTGCAATGACATCACGCTCCTGCCTGCGTTACTTTTCGCCAGGGCACTCTAGGCTAATGTAATCATACGATTACATAATTAACCCAGCTGTCTCATTAAGAAAATCAACTGGAATTCAGGGCATAATTAGTCATACAGCAATTAGCATGCTGATGAGCAACTGATGAAAAGCTGTCTCGATATAGAGTATGCTGGGACCACCCTCGTTATTTAAGAAGAGGGGGGAAAAAGCCCACCTCAGCTCAAGGAAAATAAGCTCGGTCTGGGAAGTTAACGTTTAAAAGCCCTTGGCCCTAGCTGGTGGGGGTGTGAGAGGGGAGAAGCCACCTTCCCCCGACCAGCTCTGCTTCCTTCACCTTGCCGTTTGAACCTGTTAGCTAACACAGGGAGACTGAGGGAGGGATGGGCTGCGGGAGGAAAATTTGCCAAACGAAGTGGAAAAACTATGTCATTGTTTAAATTTAAATGTACAATTTACAGAGCTCTGTGGCCAATTAACCCCCCCCCCCNAATGCGCGGCCTGGATCGCGCGGGGCGGATCGGGAGACGGCCCCGGACCCGCGGGCGGCAGCGGCGGTGCTGTGCCGAGGGGAGGATGCTCTCCCGTTTCAAACCTATCCCAACCGGAGCGATTCCAGGCACGCTGAGACGCTTGGAAATGTGTCAGGTGCCGCAAAGGGCGAGGGGCGGCCGGCTCTTCCTCGCCCGGGGCCAGCGGGGCTCGCTCTTCTGCTTAATTGCAAAATGGTTTTATCTGGTATCTTAAAATGGAGCTCCTGAAGAGACTTTTCCAAAACAAAGGACTTTTCCTAAATCCCCTCCTCCCTCTTCATTACAGGCCTGTAACACTGGAAACGTTCGGAAAGCAAGTTATGAAACAGTGCCAGAACTACAGAGGCAATTAATATTTTATCACTAGAAATGTGTTTCCTAAGGTTTGAATCTAAAAATAATTCGTCGAAGGCAATGCGTTTCAACAAGACCGTATTTCTGTTGCCTAAACCACACTGTAAGCAAAGCTTTCTTAGCGACCGCTCACAAGAAACGCCCACACAAAATGATAAGGGAGGGTAAAAAAAAAAAATCCTCAACGCAACTTTATTAATGTAATGCAACTTTTTGGGGAAAAAAAAAAACAAAACAAAACAAAACAAAAAACAACAAACAACAACAACAACAAAAAAACCCCCAGAAGTTCAGCTCTCCTATGTCACGGGTCTTTCATTGCAAAGTAAAAGAAAAGTTTGACTTTCTAAATGCACTGGTGCTCAGCCCTACCGCTGCTCTTTGCAACGAGGGTTTCTCTTGGAGAACGGGCTCTGGGTTACAGGCAGGAAGAGCAGGAAGAAGCTCTATTAGCTTTTGATGCAGTAAGTGCTTTCTTGGGAGGCTGCGTATCTGAAAATAACCTGAAAATGTGTTTTAGAAAAAATAATAATTACATTGTAGCTTTTGAATATTCAAACACCTCACAGCGTACTTAATTAATTCATTAATTATTCCCCAGAAATTTCAGGGGTAAATTGAAATAGCCTAGAGAGACTGAGACAAAGATTTCATGGAATAAATCATAGCTTTCCTCCTTTTCCCCCATGACTCCGGTAGCCCAGGGACAGAAGAGTTATAGCCGTAATTCCATTTGAAACAAAGCTCATCATCTCTGCAACTCCTCACTTCATAAAAAACATGAAAAGGTTCTTCCTTCAATCCAGAAATATACATATTTTCTTAATCTCCCATCCCACAGGACTGGGATCTCTCCCTTCCATTTATTTCCCCCCCCTTTTTACAGTGTTCTCACCCTCCTGCCGTCAGAGCATTTTGTAAGGGCTGTACCAGGGAATTCAAAGTGCCCACAAGAGGGTGAGGGACTCTCATTTTCCTTACCAGCAAAAAAGCAGAATCCCAAATTCTGCTGACCCCTGAAAGCAGTAAAAGCAGCAAAGCAATCCTGATGCGACCCCTCCATACGGGGCCGGGGGGAAGTCGCAGCAAACCGGCGCCTTTCCTCCCCATTAATCACAACAAAAGTTCTCCGTGGCAGCACCCTCCAATGCTTGCAGGGTTAAGTGAAAGGATGCGAGATGGTATATGGCCAATTTGACCACAATCATATAGATCCCTTTGCCAGAACGTGGTTCTTAGATCTCATGGGCTATTATTTAAAAGCATCCTTTATTTATCTCCCAATTCTAGAATGGCTACTGCCAGAAAGATGCTCTGGCCCTGCCCCAGATCATGAGATGCATCTCTACCTTAGTATCCAAAAAAGTCATAGAAGGCAGAGTAAATAATTGACTCCTTAATGAATCGCATTGCAGTTCTCTGTATTTTCAAAGGAGTTACCAAAATAAATCTTCAGAAAAGCTTTTAATATTAAAAGTGGGGTATGCATAACAGGTGATACAATATTTTATAGCACTATAATATGCTGGCTGAGAAAGGACCTAATGAGTTACAAGAAAAGCCACTATAAGTGAAAATGTTCCAGTTTGGTCGTTAATATTCTAGTAATGGCTGAAGACACTGGAATTTACTGCTTGTACACTGAGCTCAGTGCAAAGCAAAGGACAGTTACAGAAAATCACTCGTACTCTTAAGTTTCATTTCTCCTACTTTGAGATTATAAAAAGAAAAAAGAACCTTCCACTACGTTTGAAAGCATTTCTGCCACAATCATTCCTTCTTTCTCCTAAAAGCTTCTGAACAGACTTAGCACTAAACCCTCCGAAAGCTGGGGTTTATTCTAATTCCAGTTCACATTCCTGCAACCCAGAAAGTCCAGTATTCCCCATCACAGCCACAGTCTGCCTCTTCTGCTCCGAAAATGCAGCGCTGCTCCAGTCACCGGGGTTAGGGCTGCTCTAACTCCATTCCCTGAAGCAGCAGCTTTCAAAGGGTGCAGCAGTTATCACCTGCAGGTGAACACGACCAGTGCCCGCAGGGATATCTCCTCTCTTATACCACACATTCTTCCTGCTTCTAGTCATTGCATCCTTCCCCTTATCTGCACCTCCCCTCTTCCTTCCGTGCCTCCAGCCTACCAAGTAAAATAGGGCTTGACAACCACACAATAAATTTTTTAAAGTGTATGCTTTAGGGATATTTCTTCCCTCGAATATTTATTCCAGCTTTTACAAAGGAATTTATCCAATTATTAATTCAGCGAGAAAAACGAAAGAAAAAAGTATGTGATCAGACAAGCCCAACTTCAAGCCACATATTCAGGTAACAGCTATTTTTAGTTATTTTGACATCAGTTTCAAAACATAAGGATAAAGTGAATGAATACTAAAGATGAGAATTGGCCAGGACTTTGCGCTTCATCTGAAAATCACTATGTAATGCTAACAGCCTGCCCTACCAGTGTGCATTCATCCAGTACAGATCCAAAATTGTATTTTATGCTGTGTCTCTGAATTCAAACCCCAGAGGGAAGGAGGCTGAAGTGATTACGAGCTACTTCTACATTCCTCAGCGTTGGACTACCCGAAGGCGGGAGCAGCATCCCAGGCGATTCAGACTGTTCTGGAAAATACAACGGTAGCAGCTGCTGACCCTACCAAAACGCTGCTCCGAATCTCCCGTCTGCAGCCTGGACTTTAGACTGGCCCTCTCACCCCACCTCGGGCGTTTCTTTGTGCAAAGGTTTGCAGATCAGTTTGGGGAAAATCATCGATGCCTATGGTCCTTCATTTTTTACTGTACAGACTTCTCTTCCAGACCCAGCTTCCAGAACTAGGGCATTTTTCATATGTTTATGCAATTCCAATTTTTTACCTTTTAAACGTGCTGGTGAAGCATCAAGGATCTTGTCTTCAGATGGGATACAGTCACATATCACTACCTGCAGCCACAGGGCTTTACAGGTTTTCACTCTTTCAAGTATTAACAATGTTCAAGTTTCTGCTTAATTCTATCAGATTTTCAAGTGTGTTTAGAAAAATACCCTACTGCTTTCGTTGAGGGGGTGTCTGCACTACTTCTGTTGTCTGTGAGCAAGGTCATTTTGCTTCCTTTCCTCCTAAGACTACTCACTGTAATACTCTTTTTTTTTTCCTTCAAAGGTTGAGAAAAGGCACATGCTATGAATATTCATTTCCCTTATCAAGTTAGGGTCAGCAAAAATATAAGCCTTTTCATTTTATGCGTCAACCTTCAATTTTATTCAAATATATTTTATTTGGAAAGGTGCGACCATTTTGACACATATTATTAACAAACCAGGAACTGCTTAAAATTTTTCACACTCTCTGTAAGGATATCAAACGCTTCTCAAAAACTGTCGGTGCTGATCAGTCCTGATACACCACAAACTCAGGGTGTGCTATAACCTGATCTTACTTTTCAGGCAGAGTTTTGCCAAGCAATTAATGATTAGCCCAATGAAGAGTGCTCTATTAACTTTTTCAAACTATGGTTTTAGTATTCTGGTTTGGGCTATGCTTAATGTGGTCAGTTGGAGTGAACTTCTTTTCTGTCTCCTCTAAATTTACATTCAACCAGCTCTCCTCTACAGGCACAAAAGGCAGGGTGTGCTTATGTTGCGATTGCATCATGGAACTTCTGGGTCATCTGGGTATGTAAAAGTCTATACAGACTTTTCTGCTATCGGGGCTGGCATTAACCTTTATGCCTTCTGCTTAACATTATGCTTTACAAAAAAATCCAAACACGTCACATAACCCATATAAATACAACAACTCCATACACATTTATCACCTCCAACATAAGCAGCAGATAATTTTTCTGGAGGAAAAAGAAAAAATAATAAAATCTGTTTTTTTCTCGTATCACCTTTCACCTCAGAACATTGATCAAATACACTTTAAATGGAAGTCTTCGCTTAGCCCAAACAGCAATACAAGTCTGCAGAGTCTTGCTAAATTGTAAATAATCAAAAGCAAATGGAGCGACAGCAACAAGCCCTTCATCTGACACTGCTGTTAGCATGGGCTCCGTGGTGAAAGCATGAAGCTCTCTTTATGCGTGAGAAACAAATTTTTATTTCTGCCTTTAGAAGTAATTCCCTAACACTTAGTTTGTGTTTTACTGATTACTTATTTTAAAAGAAGTTTGTGTTTCCTGGGCAAAATCATCCCTTGGAAAAAGAAGCCCTGTGCAGGGCAGTTTGAATTTGCAAAGCTGAACTGTGATCATACATAAACAAAACTACAACGTGTATTGATGGGTGTGTGGAAAACTCCCTTGGAACCAGCCTGCTCCTTTAAAGCCCTTAGTAAGATACAGCCCCCATGGCATGACATGCAATTTATGACAGTAAGGAGTCAGGGAAATATAAAATTTCCACTTCAACCATCTTTCATTGTTATTGCTTTTAATTGTTTTGACAAGGCACATTCAAGAAAAAAAATTCTTGTTTTTACCCTCTTTGTTATTTTATACTTTCCTTAGATAGTGAGTCCTCCAAGTTAAAAACCACATCATACACATTATATAGCACCAAACTTAGGGCAAATCTGATCACAACAGAAGAGTATCCAATAAAAACACACACATCCCTTTTTACACTGCAGGAGTCATTTAGTTTCTTGATGAGAAAACTCCCATTAAGCAGAAACGAATACCATTTATGGCACAACCCTAGAAGGCTGCAGAGTCCCCACCAAACTGCGAGCTAGTATTTGGCATTAACCCACCCTGATTCTCAACCGTGGATACGCTGAAAAAGTGCACCACTTTTTCCTATTACATTTGTACAGGGTCTCACTGAGATGCACTACTGTGCCTCAAGCGAAAGGCAGCACGGCGGAGCGAGAGGGTCAGGACTACGGTTGAGCGAAGCGGAGCGCGGGAGGGGAGGCAGCGGTGCCTGCGGAGGAGCAGCGGCGAGCACGGGATGCCCAAGCGCGGGATGCCCGAGTATGGCCAGGGCTGGCACTGCTGCATACCCAGCCCAGGCACCCGAATTTTCCCCTGGAGTAAAGAGAGAAGTGGGAAGGAGACAAACTTTCAGGTACTGCGCTTTGGTGGTAAACTCTTAGCAGTACTGCAAAAGAATATACAATCAGCTTCTGTAGGAAAACAGCCGCTCCGTTTAATTGTTGCCACATCAAGATAGCAGATTTTCTGTTTAAAGGCAGAATTATTTCTTTGACTATGCAGGAGCCGTGCTTAACAGCTGACAACTGAGCAAATTCAGCCGTGGCATTGTGCAGTAATTTCACAGTAATAAAGACACAGCATAAAGTGAAACTCTATTTAGCCAGTTTACCCAGCTACTGTCATCTGGCATTCACTCTAAGTCTCCACATTTTAACTTTTACTTGAAAATTACAGTGAAGTTTTGTTCACAGAAAATTATGTACTGTTCCTTTTTAAAATATTTTTTATTATTTTTAATGCTTAATATTTTTTCTTTTAAAGGTTTAGAAAAACAGTATTATAAATATACCGTTTCTACAAGGCAACCCCGCTCCTCCAAACACTTAAACAACAGGGTTCTAATTTCACTTGAAGTGTTTGCAAGATTAAGACCCTAAAAGCCAAGGGTGCTAATATAATACACTTATTTTGTAAAACTAGAGAGAAAGAAATCTTGTACAGATGGAAGAAAGCTTCCTCAAAATACAGACCCAACCTCCCTTTACTTCAAAATAAACATATTCACATTATTTTTAAAGGTAAGTTGTGACAACCTTGTTGATTAGTGCAATTCATGTGGCAGCGTTCACTTTTCTCTAGCTCTCTACTGCATACTGAAAATAAGGCAATTAAAGGAGAAAATTAATTCCATTAATTAAAAATATTCAGTCTCAAGCAAGACAGAATGATCTGAGTGAGAATTATAGCTGTATAAATGTACATAAACCAAAATGTTTTCCTTGACATGTACTTTCCTTTAGGAAGGATAAATTTTGCAGCACAAACCAATGATAATGCCATTTTAACAGTATCATAAAGCTGGAGAGAGGTATGAAAAAGTCTGTTCTATCTTTTAAAGAGAAAACCCCTGAAGTATATAGGAAAATTTACAAGTAAAATACCACCCTTCCCACAAATTCCTTACTGGTGAGCCTGAGTGAAAACTCTGGTCAAGTCAGGAAAGAAAATCGTTAAACTTTGCTGAATCCATAAAGCACCGTAGCTGGAGTTTCAATACAGATCATTTTATAGTAAAATTAAAATAGAAGCCCTTTTTAATTATATAAAGTGTGCACATTATTACTGAGGAGAGGAATACATGCGTTCCTCAAGAACCATAAAATAGGCTGCTGGGAATTAGACCTCAGCTGCAATTATTATATGGTCCTATAAAGGATATTGAAAGTCTGATAAAATTGCACCCTTGTCATGTAACAGTGATGCTTAATGCTAAATAACCACTCTGCAGCATTCCAGCCATAGCTTTCTCAAAACATCATAGCTCCCTTCTCACACCGAAAAGAAAACATAGCAGGATTTTGAAGCTAAAAGTATACCTAAATATTTGAAATACCAAGTGGACAGGTCGAAAGATATGTAAAGCCACATAGAGGCAAAACAACACGTGATAAATGACTACTGATGGTCTTTTATAAAGGAAAGCCCTCTATGGATACATACCCAACGTAAAAGGTTACATACGATGAGAAGGAAATATAAAAAACCCCAATACAACGAAGCAAGCCCCTAACTGCATATGCCTAACTCACCCCTACCACATCCTGACAGATACCAGTGCCATACATTCCTCATGGCTGTTTTCCTTCTCTTTGCAGTATTTGTTATGCCTGCATACAGCTACAGGAGACTGGCCGGACTTCTTTAGAACCTGGAATTTGCTTTTAGCAACGTCAGTACGCTCCTCATGTGCCTCTCAGGCCTGCAGAGAGAGCATGGGACTAAAACTGTTAGATATTTCTAATCCTACAGGCTCTATCAAACTCACAACGTAGCCAGGATGAATTTTTCACATGTAGTAGGAATATCAAAGAAATATTTCTTTGACACATAACATAAGGCATGCACAGGGGAAGGGTGGACAAGACAGAGGTTGTGGAGTGTGGAAGAAGAGGTGTAATTTTTTCTCTTGCAAATGAAAGTAAGGAGAAAATTCTTTCTCCTACAAAGTACTGACAAAGTCTCTCACCACTTGGATCCTACAGCACAGGTGGGGTATATGTCCTACCTTCTCCATAAGGCTTCGGTCTGACTCTGCTGTTCAAATTCCAGCATCTGTGATGATGCCAGGCTTCAAAAAAAGAGCCTCTGCACGAGACCATGAAAAAGATCCCACACAGCTCTTGTTTGACACAACTACTCAGTCATGAAAAAACCCAGACCATTAGAAATCAAACCTACTCGTTTCCCAAATAATGGCAGGAAACAAGCACCCTGGGCTGTGTCAGTATGGAGACGGAGGGGCTACAGCTTCTCTCCTGAGCACTGAGCAGGGGCCTGGCAGGCTGCAGGTATGCTGGGTACGGTTTCATGGAGGGTTTTCCTTTGCACACCAGAGCTGTGAGAGCCCGTCCCGTGCCCGCACTGCTCCTGCCCATGCAAACTGCCCGTGTCCCGTAAGCAATGGTCCAGAGCCTCTCCCGAGTTACCCTCCTCTTCCCACGGCACAGGCAGACACGCAAAGGAAGCTGTTTGCCTGTGGAAGGTCACTATGAGCAGGAAACAGGTAAATGAAAACTCACAGACCATAGCTGATTAACCTAAACCTCAACATTTCTGAGGCAACTGCGGTCTAGGATGAGCGTGGTAAGACCCTGCGTCTCTCTACCTACGCTGCACTTAACACAGCAGGAACTGGCCACCGGGCCCTACTCAACTAGAAATGTGAAAGCATTAAGAATACATATATATATTTATATAAATATATAATTATAAATAAAAATTATAAATTTATTATATATTTATATATAACTCAGAGTGAGCATCTGAGAAAGACTGACCTTTTAACCAGTTAAATTGTAAACAAAACATTACAAAATTAATTTTTATTTGAAGGATGCATGAAATGTGCTTCTTAAAAGGTAAAGCAAGTAAAGACTAGGGTGCACTTTGCAATGAAGCCTTAAAAGCCCTTAGAAGTATTAATTATACCTCAAAAGCTTTCTTGAGGCAAGTATTTTGAATATTATATTTATATATAGATATATAATGTAAATGTTTTATAAAAGTATCATACACACGCAGAATCATATGCCAACAGCTCAGGGCAAGATTTGGAAGTACACACTGGCACTCCTAACTTCTCATCATCATTAGGTACAGTTGCAAAAAAGAAACATCTGTTCAGACAATATTTCTCTAACATTGGGGAAAACAAAAAAAATCAACTCCTAAAATGTAAAAAGAAATGAACTGGAAACTTGTGATGCCAAACAAAAAGGAATGTAGAAAACACATACATTAAAGGCCTTGGATTAAATTTATGATCAAACTTATCCTGAACAGAATTGAAATTTTTCATAGTGATTTACTTTTCAGTAAGGCTTTTTTTATTTGGAAGGTAGGACAAATTTTCTCTGTCCTTCAAAAGTGCAAATACTGGTGCTTCCTGATGAAACTTCAAGATGTACCTTTTTTTTTAAATGTCTGAACCCTCTAATAAATTACTGAGAATCACACAATATTGTAATAATATAAAATGTTTCATATAAACATTAAATTATAAAAGCAATGAACAGTTTAGGAGAAGTCATGAAATGTGTCTTAGTTATAGCTTGTTCCATTACAAACAACATTGGAGCATATCAGGTTCCGAATTAAACCATTGCTCATATTCAGCTTATCGAAGGTAGAAAAAATGCCTGGTAGCACTCATACTAACAGTTATAATCATCAGTTTTGCAGAATAAGGAAATAATTTGCTTACCTGGAACATCAATTAATCTCTTATAAACATTCAAGAAGGCTGCCTCTGCTTCTTTGCTTCTTTTACCCAATGCGTCAATCTAGAAGGGGTGATGAGAAAAGAAGGCTTTTAGAGTTTTTCCAACACAACTCTTACACTCAGAGCTGTAACAATAAATGAATATACTTCATATAAAACTCGTTAATACATAAAAAGGGAACTCAAGTCTCCTGTGTAAAGCAGTGTAAGAATTTTCCTGGTACGTTCATACTGAATATAATTTAAAATCCTGTTTCAGCACAATAGCAAGCATCAATATTTTTATGAACACTACTGTCTATTGTGATTCTTTAAATCTTTATAAAAAGCATGGTATTTGCCAGACAGGTTCTCTCCTCAGCAACTGTTTTCCTTTACCACTTATTAAGGTCTAACACAACAAATTGGAACCGCGTGCACTTCTGATGTCATGCTCTGCCTTTATTGTGGCAAATATATTTTTCTATTATTTTCACTAAGCCTATAAGAGGATGAAAAGATGTACTTGTCAGGTACCCTGTGATACTTAACACTAAACTGTGAAGCTTCTACATGCAAGTAAGTTTTCTAATAAAGCTGAGCCTAGACTGTCTTGCACTCATGAGCTCAAGCCAGACTCCTCCGACTAGCTTCTCTTCATATTTTATAATACACACAGTACTAATCTAAGAAGCTGTCTGCCCAGGTGAGGGAAAATACTACCTCACACAACCTCTTATTTTCCTCTAAATCTGTATTTTCATCTAAAACTTCATTTTACAAGGAAAGGCAGCTTTATGCCTCTGAGAATAAAATACTTACTCCACAGCAACCTTTATTGGTAAACATGTTTTTTCCTAACGTACTAGAAAAAAGAGAATTTGCAATTACTAGATATTAAAAAAACCAACCAAACCGACCCAAGACCAGGTCCATTGAATTAATTCTCCAAAGCAGAAAGAGCCAGAAAGGGAAACAGGAAAGCCTGACACAGTTCTGCAGCAGCTTACCGAAATCAGGAAACTAAAAGTATGGAGATTATCGTTCCCATATTTTAATAAAAAGCAAGGAAGGATCTGAAGAACTACGGATACAAAGGCCTGATATAAATTCTTCTGTGTCTTTGAAAAGCAGTTAATATTATGAAACCATTTAAAGGTGTGTACGTCAACATGTACTAAAAAAGGAAGGTCCTGTCTGAAAAACGTCCTTGAATTCTTTCACTACATTATTGATTTGGTAGATAAGGCAGAAACAATAGACAGAGTTTACTGTATCTGTGTTTCAGGAAAGTATCTGATATTTTATTAGACGGGAGGGAGATTTGCAGAATTAGAGAGCGTGCTACAAACCCGCCGGGCCGCGGTGGTTTGCAGGGAGCTCTGGCGCAGGAAGCTGAGGGTGCCAGGGAAAGGAAGTGGTGCAGGGAGGAGGAGAGATAAGCAGGAGGGTGCTGCGGGGTCAGATTTGGTGCCACTTCTGTTTACTTTGTATGAAAAGAACTTTAGGGAGGGAAGNTGGGGGGGGGGGGGGGGTGGGAAGCCTACCATGTAGATGATTAAAATAATGTTGGGAGTCAGGCGCAAAGTGCACAGGAGCTGAGAGCAGACCACCACGTGACTTGTATAGATTGGTCTTATGGCTGATAAGTGACTTGTGGAGATCATTACGGAGAGGATTAAGGCCAGAAAACCAAAGGGCAAGGACAATCGTAGAAATTACACGGAAGCACAATGCACAACATATAAACTAAGAAAAGACTCGAGGGGAAGGGTCAAGGAGGAAAATAAGGACACCGAAAGCATCTGCACAGCGTTTGGCAGCAGCAATGAAATCTTGAGAGATATGGGAAAAGGTTGTCAAGAGACAAGTTACTGTAACACAAAGCTGTATTTAGAGAAACAAACCAAATTCCTATTTTGCTTACATCCCCCTGAAATCTGGATGAATTTATGTAGCTCGGTGGAGGTGTAGTGTAATGGAAACCTGACCTATTTGCACCTTATTCTTATAAATTAAGAAAAAAAAAGTATTGGAAAAATGATAAACAAGCAGCAGAAGACAAAATGATGGAGGATGTGGAGAGCAGACATAAATTCTCAAGAAATGCTGTCCATACTTTTCTTTGAGTGTTTACTAAGAAAGGCTATGGAAAGGCACTGGAATCTCACGGGGCATGTGACATGCGGGAGAGTGAGGGATTGATGGTTGTGAATAACCCATTTATTAATTTGAATTCAAGCAATCACAGATGGACCGATGCTCATTAGGGAATGAGAACATAAGTAATTTGGTTAGAACATTTTCACACAAAGAGTATTTGAAATTAGAATATGGAACAAACTGCCAAAGGCAGAGAGGCACCGGGTAGTGTAAATCAACGCTTGGGAGTATCAGACACCGTTTGTGAACGGGCGAGAAAGGAGGGGGCAGCCATCAGAAAGACTTTTGCAGTTGAGATATTTCATGGGTACATAAAGACAGACTTTGAAGGCCAAAGCACACCATATGTTAGACTTCTGGACTTTAACGTTCCCACATACAATTTTCTCTCGCTGCTGCTCAGCACAGTACAGCCAAATTTAAATTACTATTATTAAATACAATTAGCATTACAGAAATGATTCTGTACTGTATTTTGAAAAATTCATTTGCCCCTTTTACAAAAACCAAAGCATTTTAAATGCTTCTATTTCTGTGAAATAACAGGATGGATTTGTTTTCCTATTACAGTTTTTTCACATTTTAATAAAGCGCATTTGTACTTATATTCTCCCTAAGTATTACAAAAAGTATGGTTTGTTCACTCCTCACCAGTCATATAGTGATTGAAATATAAAACATAATTGAAACAACATCTTCCAAGGGGATCAGAGAGTTTCTGATAGAAGCAGTTTGTAAATCACAAAGTTTCACACCTTCCCCTGCTCCCGAAATTCAGAACCAAACAATCGTACCAGGCAGAAAGATATTTTTTTTTTTTAAGTTTTAGTTGTTAAAAAAATCAATCAATCTGTCCAGTTTAAAGTTCTACTAAAAATGAGCACCACAACTATTTTATATCTTAAAATAAAATATAGAAAAAGCACCAGGACAACTTGAACTGGAATGAAAAAAATAAGTGTGCCAGCTTCCAGCTGAATAAGGAAACACGGGATGAAAAAGACATCAAAAATAGCAAAATATAAATGAAATCCAGAAACAGAGGAAACAGAGCACCAAAATGATATGGAAGTAAGCATTAGGAAGTTCACTGAAAAATTTTCAAATCAAACTAAAATTGGTTCGGGAGCCAACAAGGATGAGCTGCAATCAGCTCACATTAAACCAGTTGAACTACATTATAAAACTCTTGCTGAACATTTTTATTTGACTCTTAAAACTTCAGAGACCCTGAAAGTAGTCAACTTATAATTACACTAGTGCAGTCTTGACATGAGTTTAGCTCCAAATCTTAATTTATCTAAAGCAGGCCCCATTATGTCTTCTCTGACTAGAAAGAAACAACAGTGACCTCTGTATTCCCCACCACCCCCATAAACATATGTTCACTTTTAAGTTTTGGCATACTATTTGTCTTGATAATACCACTGGCGCTATACTGAGATAACAGAAATGAGACACTAGGAATCCTCCCTCAGCACACTTTCATCTTTAAAATATCATATGGATATGATATTGGAGCTATATGGAGGGAGATGCAGCAAGACACCAGCGTGAGAGCAATCTTTCCTTTATCCACCTTATTTTTCCAGGTCAAGTGCTCTCGTGAGTATTCACTCAGGGTACCAAGTCCATCCCTTCCCTTCCATAATAATGTCTCTCCAACTTGCCCATGAAGACCTCTGTGGTCTGCTCCCATTCTCCACTGCCAGACTGCCAGCTGGTTGCCTGATATTGCTGCCATGCTACTCCAGTAGCACGGACAGCCTGTTTTAGGAATGCTTGGTCACCAGCTAACAGCTACTATACCTGGCTAAAATCAAAACACTACCAATGAAATCAGCAGTTTTATTTCCATGTTTAGGTAAGCACCATAAATCTGTCCATCTATGTCAGGGAAGATGCTGAATGTAGTTTTATCTGAACGTTGACTCTTTCTTTTCAGCATGTCCAGTCAAGTTCAAAAACACAAAATTCAAGTCTGTGGCTTTATTTTGGAATCTGCCACTCTTTATGCACTAAGAAATTTCAACATTAATGAAAGTCTGATGTCTAACTGCCCCACAAATCACCTGGATTCTGTCTTCAGGTTTGCAGAAGCAGGATGCTCCTCTGTGCTGTGCTGTATGCGGTATGGTCTCATCCGCTGCAGTCAGACACAAGACTGCACAATTGTATTTCTGAATTTAAAGATGAAACAGGAAGATAAAGCTCTTTGCAAGGAAGCTGGGATTACCAGATGCCGCCACATTCTGCATCAACACTTAAATTCTCTGAACTTACAGATAGCAGCACATTACCACATTTGCAGACCATGAGACCGGTACACGGCCACGATGTGTTGCTCCTGACAGGTTGACTCAGATCTTTCAACACTGCTGGGTTTTTCTTTTTGTTTTAGACCACAGCATCCCAAAGACAGCTCCTTAGCGAAGGGATCACGTTGCTTTTTGTGTCTGCACGGCATTACCAAAGTATTGGAGATTTACTTGCAGTACAATTAACTGCATATCAAGTGTCTCAAACAAGTGTCAAGTGTCTCAAATTCTAAATGCAAATTTTGTAGTCCAGACTCTTCTACTTATCCTCATTGTTCCTCAGTCGCAATTCTCACTCTTGTTAGCCACCTTAACATGAAAGATATGTCTTTTACTGTCCTGCACCCAAATCTGGAACTAACTTATCAAGTAAAAATAAATGACTTAAACCAGAAGTTATTTTTCTGTTCTGATTTTTAATAAATAGATGCCTCAAGGAGACACCCACCCCCCTTCATTCGCACCGCTCCCTTACACATCTTTCGTCGTATTGGTTTGCATCACAAAGTTTCTCCATTTATCTTCAATTACTTCCAGCTACCGAAATGCCATTAAGAATTCTAAGACACATATTAAACAAAGGGAAAAGCACGATAACAACTCATTAAGGCACCATTATTTTAAGCCGTGCTATATTCTTGAATAGCTGCCCTGGACTCAAACGGCGGTTATAGCAAGCATTATTAATGCTATGTAATGACATCGGTCTCGCTTTGAAGCCATTACAACAGAGCTTAGCTGCTCTTTCGTATAAAACAGTCGCTAAGGTGGAGCACTGCAACAGCTCTACAACACACTCTGTGCATGTGCATGAGGAAGCCCACACGGTATGTGCACACTTGGCTTGATTTCCCTTTCTTTATACCAACAGGTATCTATATTAATAAATTAATTAATAAAAATTTACCGATACAATTTTGCAAATTAATAAAAATATCTAGTTCATTGGCCCAGTTAATTTTTTTTGCAGCTGACACAAGAAAAAGTAAAACTACTATTTTTTCTGTTTCCTGCAATTAAAACATTTTTGAAGCAAAATTAAAAAGAAATTATTCCTGTGCAGCTGCTTAAAGCATATGGTGTATCTTTTAGCTGTGCTATAAATTCTTTAACAAAAATAAGGACTTCACGGAGTGGATACAATAGCAATCTGTTTAACAAAGCTGCCTGGGTGCAGCGCATAGGTATGCTGCTACCGGGACAGAGTTTGGGAGGAGCCTGCCCGCCTCACCAACTTGTTGGTTTAACCTCAAGTTAAGAAGAGAGCTTTAAGGAGGACTCACATCCTTCAACTTCCCAATTCTGCTTCCCTCCACTGGGAAACAGCTGCAACCTTGAACCCTTAAAACCTTCTCTTCCTTTCATGCCCAGATAAATCCCGATTTTCCCAGACACACAACGCTGCCATCCCCTGAGGAAAGCTCAGCTCCCTCGTTCTCACAGGACAGCTTCTTGTTGCTTTTCCAATCTTTGATCTTCCTTCCCAGTAAAACAGCCCAGCCCAACATGTGCCTCCAGATATTGACAGCAGAACCACGGCTTTGTTTAAGTAGCTTTTACTACTTGCCACCCTGCCTTCAGATCATTGCGACAGTGGGTCTGCTATCATTGCTGAACCTCTCCTGGATCCTTTGATAACCCGTGTGTCTCCCCCCTCACGCCTCTGTGTTTCTGAGCAGCGTTTCTCAGTCCCTGCTCTCACTCTACTCCTAATCCCTGCGTCAGGCCGGCACCAAACAGAGCAGCCCTGCTCCCTCCTCCTGCCTCAGGCCACGGGCTCCCCCTTCTCTTGCATCAGACCTAGCGATCGCACTGTTGCGGCATGATTCAGCTCACTGACTCGATGAAAAACTAAGCATCGAAGGAGACGAAGAATTTATTTTCCATCATGCCGGCAAACTGAAGTGACTCATCTTCTGCGTTTGCTAGCCTCAGCAGGAGGGAGAAGGTGGGCACCCAGGGCTGGGGCAAGGACACGTGCCAGCGTCAGTCCTGCACTGGCATGGATTGGGTATGGCATGAAACCAGAGCCACAAAATATGGATGGCAAAAGAGGGTCCAAGTGCCAAATGTCACGAAAATTCCCTTCTGTAACTGTTCTATCAACCAGTCTTTATAGTATGAAAGTGTGTTAACTTTGTTTACATATATATATATTAGTTCATGTTATACACTGTAATGTAATGAGGTAGTAGAAGTTTACTGGAGACTTTGGTATTGTTCATGCTTAAGTAAAACAAACTAAAAGGACAGCCTGGCCCTGGAAATAAGGACTTTGCTTCTTGGAAGCTTAGAGCTGTCCCTGGACAACCAAGATAATACCAGCATCCCAGCCCCTCTAACGCATTATTTAAGACCTCCCAGTGTATCCTGGTGTCATAGATAAGTAACTCTAGCAAGACTGACTCCAGGGACATCTGGATCAATTGACAAGCAGCAAGAATGCTGCAGAAATATAGTTGATTTGCAAAGTTTTACTCTGATTAGTCATCAGTAATGTGGGTGCNGGAAATAAGGACTTTGCTTCTTGGAAGCTTAGAGCTGTCCCTGGACAACCAAGATAATACCAGCATCCCAGCCCCTCTAACGCATTATTTAAGCCCTCCCAGTGTATCCTGGTGTCATAGATAAGTATAGTTGATTTGCAAAGTTTTACTCTGATTAGTCATCAGTAATGTGGGTGCTAGTGATTAATCAAATCGTGTTGTACCGGAACGTTTGAAGAGTCTAAGAACCCGGTATGAAACCACATTTAGGGTGCCCCAATTTGGCTGGGGCACCTCATGCACGTGAATAATTATTTACGTTTGTAATTCTATACTTTGCATCCCAGCCTCTCTCCTTGGTCGGCACGGGCCAGTCACAAATTTTCGTAACGCAAGAAAGGTAAAACACATGGCAGGAAGTAAGAGAAAGACAAGCTCCAAACAGGGGATGCGTACTTCCCCCAAAATTGAAAGAACATTTGTCTAGGGAATAGATCAGCAAATTATTTGCTATGCCACTAACCAGGGAGATGTCAGAGCTTGCCACTTTTGATCGTCGGGGTTCTGCAAGAGCACAAGGCAGGATGGAGAACACCTCCTGCCGTGGCCAGCACAGCCACGCTGGTGTGGCAAAGCGGGGCAGGGGAGGAAGGAGAGAAAGCCAGGGCAGAGCAGCCTCTGCTATTTGACATCACCTCCAGTTTCCCAGCAGGAAAAGGAGCTATGCGGTGACGTGAGTGGGTGCTGTCACCTGCCCGTCAGCCTCTCCTCCTGCCTTTGTGAACAGTGACCTAGAACCTGCAATCACTTTTCTCCCTTATGGATGATCCAAACTTTTGCTTATGTATTTGAAAAAATTAGGGCAGAAGAATCCTTGCAAGAAGGAGCTCATTAACTGCCTTTGTGCAAAATCCACCTGCACATAAATACCAAAATGTAACCTTTTGCTAATACTTTATACTGAGCTTACCCTCTTGCTTCTCTATTAACAACAAAGCAAGACCAGACACTGGCTTGTATAGAGCCTCACAGTAATTTTGTAATAAATACAGAAAGAATTCTGTATTTGGAGAAACAGGGACTGGATTATAATGACACTCGGCAGAATACCGCGCCCGGCACAGCCCTCCCATCCCCATTCCTTCCAGCACACTTCAAGCTCTCTTTTTTTAAAAGGATGAGAAGCTACTCCTGACACTGCGAACTGAAACAGTGCTGCCTGTCTGAATTTTGCATAAATAGTTTCCCACCACTGTTAGCATTTCACCCAAACGCGTGGCAGCGGCATAGCGAGCCTTAATATAGACAGCCCACCAGCTGCCAACAGAAATTTCAGCACTTTGTCAATTATATAAAAATAAGAGGATTTGGGCTGATCCTCCCCAAAGTTACCCCAGCAGTAACTGCTGTCTCAGTACGGCTTGCCTGCACACTGCATGGGATGGAGATGAACCTGCAAGAGCTTCAGAAAGGTGCTCAGTGCCTATCGCTTCCTTCTGGTGACATACGTTAAGGTTTGGGATCTTGCCTGTTATCTCAATAGCTGAGGTTTGTCCCAGACAGGGATCAATATGGGAAGGAGAAAGAGGTACATATAGGAGAGGCTCAGACTATATTTGAGAGTTTCTGTAGTTCTGTCCATCAGTCTGGAGTTAAGCGTCTCTTCTCCCATGGATGTTTTCGACCCAGCACCCCAGAGCCCAAAGTCGGCAGCAGACATCTTACATACTCATCAAGGGAGAGTGCATCTGCCTTTGAGATGCTGAAGTATAGTTAAATCACCTTCCTCAGGAAAGATGTTGTTTAAACTGCAATCAAGCCAGCCAAAAATAAATAAATAATCATTTACACACTTGTGTAAACAAAGAAATGAAAGGCTGCTGTGCTGCTGTTACCCCAAAAGCACACTGTGCACCTCTCTCATGTCCCCACTAGCATCAGAAAACAGAATCGAGACAAAGTGCAAAACTGTCCCCGTGCTCCTGTTACACAAAGGAAATTACCCACCACCCACGCCCCGTGGAGTGGACGTTAAAAGAAAACAATTATCTGCCAAAAATACTACATTTACTCCGTTTTGTTACACGGAGTGGTTTAACGGGACTTTCATTGAAAAGCAGGAAAGCTCTGGGCCTAAATCAGCACAACGCAAGCTCTGAATTTTGATGTACGCTGTTGACTTCCCCAACACAGAGCAATTTGTAATAGCTTTGCCACACTGTTGTTTTCAAAGCTCCTGCTACATCACAAGCATTTATTTCTGACCACAAAATTACATTTATTCAACAGAAAGCAGCTCAGGGTCTTTAAGAGGTTAACTTCTGGAGTGCTTGGCTGCTCTCCAGCCTCTGTACTAGAATCAGTGCTAACGCAACAGCACACAACAGCACCCAGGCTAGCCGTGATTAATAGAGTGCTGAATACGCTGCTTTCCACATACACACACTTTTCATTCCGTTGCTTCCATAGATCATGGACTTATCCTCAAAATATCTGACTGAAATTGAATTTGGCTTCTCTCTCAACCGTTCATTTCCTATGTTATGCAAGGTTATATCCTTTTCTGCATGAGCAGAACCAAACCAGCTGCAGCTTTTGAGAAGAAAATGTGTTTTCAATTATGAAGCTGGCCTGAATATTGAACCACAGTTCTACTGCTACTCTAATTGAGCCATCATGGAGTGAACCTACAGGAAAGAAATTGTATTAATTAGGTTTGTAAATTTAACATAAGGAAATTAAAGGGGTTAAAAAAAAAAAAAAAAGATGACTATCAGCTCAGGAGTACTCCTTCAAAATGCAGACGGAAAGTAGGTCTGAAGTTGTTTAGGCAGACACATTATTCGAGTACGCCTTCAAAGGCATGATTAGTAGTTCCAGCACACCAAACTGATTTTCAGCTTCTGTTATCTGCATATGGAAAATTATTAAATTACTCTACTGACCAAATTAATAGTTTAAAGAGCAATTCAGCCAAGTGGGGGGCCAGAGTGGTCTCATCAGAGTGGCAACACCCTTAAAAGTACTTGCTCTGTGAGAAGAATATGAGAAATAGTTCTCACAGAAACAAAGTCCAGTGCGTTGTTTTGGAGTATGTGCCTTAAAGGGTTCTCCAAATGAGGGATTACTGCGTTACTGTTGGACAGTACTGTTATGCCACATGAAAAGAATGCTAATGACCTCAGGAAATCCTTTCCCAGCCTTAAAATATCTATTTGATGACTTCACAAATATGGATTCCAACATTAGATTTCCATACCACAACTTTAGTTCTGTAAATCAACATAGCCCAGGAACATAATTTCTTTTTTTTCTTTTTTTTTTTTTAAGACTTCATGTACAAATACCCATCCACCAATGTAAACATGATAATGCACAATGACCTATTTGGAACACAGTTTATTTAGATGGTTGCTTGAAGGAGTACCTTACCAACTTGCAAATGATATATATAATCATTTTATGATTGAATGGTAAAGCTCTTTAGCCTTTTCTGATTCTGTTCTGTATTTAGCCCAGCATAATGTTAGCAAACCATTAATAAGTTGCATCTTCAGGTTAATGGGAAGAAAAAAAAAAAAAAAAAGAGATTTAAGATAGAAACGAGAGGAATTTTAGACCTCTTGAATTAATGACTTCTGTCTTGCTCGCAATAGCCTATTTACACCATCCAGACCTTACATCTTCCAGGAAAGTTAGAAAAGTTACCCACAAAAATCAAAAGAACAATACCATCAGCTTTGAATCAGGCACAACATTCTGTTCATTTAAAAAAAAAAGCCCTGCATTCAAATTTCCATCAAAATCCTAAATAAGGAAAAAGCACTATAATAAAATTATACTACAGTGATGAATTAATAGTCTCATATTGAACTAGGAATGCATTTTAAAATTTGTAGCATGCTAAATTCCATTTCATAATGCTCTTACTTTAACTGTCATCATAAAAAATCCAGTTACTTAAAGCACTGAGATCTATACAAAAAAGTTATTTCCAACTACTAATGGAAACTGCATATTTGATAACTGGAACAGTTTTCATCTGACTGAACAAGATAAATATCCATGGAATACAGAATGTTCTGGTTTGGGGGGATTATTGCTAGATTCATGTTATACAAAGGGAAAATACAAGAGAGGGAAGGGAAGAGTATCAATATCCATGCTCAAACTGCAAAGAAAAATTGGCTAAAGTGACTTGTGGATTTATTTAACAAAAAAGTGAACTAGCCACAGGTTTACAAGCAGATGTCCCATAAAGCATGCTTGGGAGGATATTTAAATATGTGAGCTTAAGTTAACCTCTCTCCAAGTCACATCAGGCTCGCCGAGGGTACAGTTCAAGGATAGTTTAAGTCAACCTAAGCTGGCACAGTTGCACTCCTCCTGCCTTTGGCTTTGCTCTCCTGGCCTCTCCCCTGCCCAGCAGGAGCCTTCAGTGAGCTGCTTCAGCAAACCAGCCTGGCAGAAAACTAAGCCAGCAAAAAAGGGGAAGAAAAAAGAAAACTTTGTGCTCACCACAGGATCACATGAGCAAAAGTGCTGAGGCAAGGCAGGAGGTGGGGAGCCAGTCCTGAGGTAGGCAGGAACACAGCAATATCCATGTAAAACTACTTAAATACCTTTGCTCATTAGGGAACTGTCTGTCCCTTCTGATCTGGCCCTCCCTAGTGCCTAGAGCCCTGTGGAGTACAGTCATCCCACAGGGGATTTGCCAAAGCCCGCTTCCCTTCTGAGGTGGAATTGTAATTTAATATTACTTGGACATGCAAAAAGCACCTACTTAGTTCTGTCATTAGGGATCAAGGGAAGGATGGGGCAATAGCAGTAGGGGTGGAGATAGAAGTCAGAGGCAAGAACGTGGTGGAAAGAGTAAATGGAGAAGCTGCATCACGCGAGAATCTTTTTTCCTAGCTTCCGTATGAGAAACCAGTGAGAAGAAGGTGGTGCTCCGAAGTTCAGTAATACCATCCACGATGCCCCTGTGGAGGTGTGAACCACAGCACTCCCTGCTGCTCGAGGACGCACTCTCTCCAGCAGAAAGTACTCTAGAAAATGTCTATTTTCACTACTTGTCTGCCTACCTCTGTTTTATTTACTTATTTACTTTATTTACTTACTCATCTTTCATAAAGCCAGCCTTAACAATAAACAGAGATCAAATCTATATACTGAACAATAAAATATAACTCAACGGAACAGGCTAATATTCTTGGTATCTTGATTTGTCTCCAAAACAAGATACCGTAATTACATCTATAATCAAATACCACAGTTCACAGTTTAATGTTCTGCATTTATGTAGTCAATCATGATTAGTTCAGGTTTTCTTAGGTTTCTAAAACCCTGTCCAGATTAGGGAGAGTGGAATCACCGGCTAAGAGATTCAGCAGCACAATCTTGTAAGGTATTCATGCTTCATTTACGTAAGAAGGGACTTCTACCAACAAATTTTACTCTTGTAATTTGTGAGGTTGAATTGATATCAACATAAACTTCACTTTTACATTAGTGAAGCAAAACTACAGAAGAGGAGTATGTGTGAGCCATACCAAGGTAACAGTGAGCTGTCTCCAACAGGCAAGGTCTAATGGGAGAATCTTCCTTCACTGTAGCCAAATTTGGATTTATGATTCTTACTTGATCCTCAGACATTTCCTTCATTAAAGAACAGTGCTGAAAGCACACATACACTTTTCAGCCCGTTCACTGCAAGCTTGAAACTAAAGTGAAAAGGTTTTAAGAGCACTGCAATCCACTTGGAGCAATTTTAAAGTGTAAATTTCCATTGGCAGACTCACACAAGTCATTCTTTGTTGTCCACAAATTACTATTAGATATATCAAGGACAAAGTTGTTCTGTTTATTTATTTATTTCTAGCAATACTTGGGAAATTTGAGTTGTAAAATAAAAAAACATCATACTGCTTTCAACATTAGGAATTACTGCCTATTTGGGATACATATTTAGCAGGACATACAAGCAATCAGAAATGCAACCCTCGTTACAGATAACAGGAGGGCACCTAATTCCCTACGCGGAGTTCTGAAAACATGTTCCTGAATTTCTCTGGGCTCTGATGGGAACTGCAACAGCATAAAATCAGCCAACAACTTACAGGTTGAGAAAGTAAAAAGCGTTGCTGCTTTAACACAGATAACTTCAAGAGCAGAGCTCTACAACATGTAACAGAGTGTGAGTTAAAGCCTCAATCTACCACCCCACGCAGGCACTGATCTTTGTAAGGAGAAATATAATTTGCAGACTTCATACACGGCATTTTCCTAGAGGCAGTACAACAGCTCCCATCTGGCCTAAGCACTCACGTGAAGCGAGCGTTTCAGTGCTGTCCACAGCTAAAATGTAAAATTCTGTAATTGGCCCAGCTGCCTTTTGCTATAGAAATTCTTCAAAATAACAACAGTTGGCTTTTAAACTTGTGATCACTCTAATCATGTGTTTCACAGTGGAGTGGTGTGAAGAGAAATCAAAGTAAGAGCCAGCACCAGAGCTGTTAACGCTTTCTGTTGGTTTTCCAACAAGCACCTGCCAACTTAAGGTTTTCCATCGAGCACTCTAGAATACAATGTTTTACAGCTGAAAAGGTTTACAGTGAAAACTATTTGTAGTATCTTCATATTTTTGTATACGTACATTACATTGCATTCATTAAGCGTTCAAATCATCAGTCACTGAGGCATAGCGAGTTAGCTTGTGCTGCCTGAGTCACTGCGGCGGTAGGCTCAGGCTCAGGTATGCTGAAGGCAAAGTGATTTGACCAGTTTAGCTTGTCCAGCACAAATCCAGCGTATCACACACACATCCTGGACGCAGCAAAATGCAGAGGGCTGAACCCCTGCAGTGCTCTTTGCTCAAGGGCTCTGTACCGACCCGGCCACACATAAAGACTGCCAGCGTGCCAGACTCATCTGAAGCAATATCAAAAGCACCATGAGAAGTATAAGCTCTTACCTCTCCCTGGAAACTCTTCAGTAATGGAGCTACCTGTTTGCGCAGGTCCTAGAAGACAGAAGTAAGATATTTCATCAGAAAAATTTGAAAGGACAAGTCATTGTCAAGTTTTTCCTAACGCTATTTTCAGTTCTGAAATGCTACTTAAATCCTGATCGCATTTTATGGGAGCTTTGATGGCAGTAAAAGTATACCTACAATTCATTTTGAACAGGTCTGCATTTCCAGTCTGACATATACCTGTATCTGTTGCAAACAGTATTAATTAACAAAAATGTAGTGATGTTGGGTAAGCACTGAACGCCTTCAATCTCGTAATTCAGCTGAAACACTAATGCGATTAGAAGTAAATGCCTCTATCTACCTAAACAGCAGCTACACCTCTGAACTTACGCCAAAGAAATTTCCACAAATGGAAGCTAGGCTTAATGGAAGATGACTCTGGACCATCATTTCAACTAAGAGTGTTGCCATTTTGTAAAAGGTCTATTTTATTTATTATTTTCTCAAGAGCGAGAAATTAGCCATCAGAGAACTGGAGATAGCCACACTGAAGAAGAGAGTATTATTTGTTGGTTTCTGTAGAACTCAAAATTTCTTCTTTAGAATTACAACACACAGTGCTACAAAATTCATCACAATACTGTCCATAGAATCACCATAAAAGTTTATAGTATATTTTTACTTCGCAAGATAACAGAGGACAGCAGAGGTATATCTACCTTGCATAAAATTCTCAGCGGCTCCACGTTGAAGCTGGTTTGGGTCTAATTCACTTACAAATTGTCTGAATTCTCATTATGTGCATGCCTGAAGAATAAAATCCTCTAACTTTGCAGAGGACAGTGTTACTGGTGCACAGCCAGGAAGCTGGACTCCTGTTTTCGCTGTGGTATTCCACTGACAAGGCACAAGCAGCAACTTCATAGTACACTTACAGCTAGAAGTAAATTGGTAAGAGGTGTAAGGCAGTAACATGACGCTGCATCGTTTAGGAGGGCAGCACTGATGTGGGTTACCCAGGAAGGAGGGGGATTTCCCATCCTTGGAGATTTCCGAGGCACAGCTGACCCACAGTGCAGGTGTTAAGACCCACTTTTAGAGCCAGGTGAGATCTAGTCAGCCTCTGGACGTTCCCTCCAACCAAGAGTCCTGTGATGCTCTGAGAATTCTGCTCACAACGGGGACAGTCACGAAATGCTTAAGTAACCGTGAAACCTTCCCAGCTTCACACAGGCCACAGTCCCTTAGCTACCCTGAACCTCATGCAAGAGGTCATAAAGGGGTCTTTGAAATATTTGCTCTCTATAAAAATGGTCTGTTGAAGCCTTGGGCCTTTCAGAAAAGAAGGTGACCTTAAAAAGTTGGGAAATTCTCTTTTCCAATGCATTTACTTTTACATCTAGAGTCATGCAACATATTGGACATTAAACCACTCACCAAAACACCCTCAGCCCTGGATTTAATCTGATTTTCCTGAAGGAAAAGTAGGCTTTTGAGAGAAGTGATTTTTGTCATTTAAATGACAAGTCACGCAGAGTCGGAGTATCAGGAGTTCTCCCACTCCCTGAGAAATGGCTTAGGGGGCCAAACACAAATGAAGCTATCAGAGACAAATGATCAGCCAAATTTCCCTTTTACATGATTATTGCACTAACATACAGTTAATCCCTACCAAGTTAAGGATAATGTTGCAGCTTTATACGCTCCCTTTTCGGCACCAAACCAAACAACGCTTCTGTTCTTAGACCTGGTCAAGTCACCTAAATGCTTGCTCATATTTTCTGCTGGTTTAGGACAGAAAAAGGGTAGATACTGTCCTTGTATATCACAAACATCTACAAATTACACCTCTACCAAAGCAAACGGGCAGGTTGAGCAGCTTTTCCCCACTTCCTGACTACCCTGGGAGACCAGAGGGCTGTGCACGTTTTATAACACGTTTTCTTTGTAACCTGATGATGATGACATTGAAGAAAGTAACAATAACCATCGATAGCAAAATAAATGGCAGCATTCAGGGCCAAAATCTGGCACAGTAAGTTTTAATGCAGAGTGAAATTACAGAGACATTAGATTTACAGTCAGGATACTAGCAACCTTTAAAAAAATCAGGAAAACTTATACTATCTAAGGAAAGCAACAATTCTTGAAATAAAAATCCCAGCTGGTAGGAAATCATTGTGTTTAAGGCTTCTGTCCCTGGTATTGCCTCTGAATTTACTGACTGGTTTGGCACCAGCCAGCAAACTGATGTCAAAACTGAAAGCAGAAATACAGGCGATCTAATTCCAGCCCAGCCCCAAGTCTCTTGCTTGCCCAGCTCTCAAGAGCAGGGCATTATTCCCACTGACTAAGCACATGGCGTGAGCATCAGAAATCACCCTAGGTACGTCGGCAGATGACAAAGCACCACAGTGGCATTCAGTGGAATAAAGCATGGCCAGTTCTGGAGGCAGGAGAACGTAAGCCCTGCTCCTCTCTGTGTGCGTGGCGAGCTCTAGCCAAGACCCTGCAGTTGAACTGCATCGTCTGACACGTACTAAGTTTTGAAAGACAGGATTTGCAGTACTTTTTATTTCATGATATAAACTATGTCAGGACTTTGCCTTCATATTCATTTTTAATAATGAGGTATGTTGGTGGTGGTTGTTTATAGCAGAGAAAAGAGGGAGAAAAGCGGGGTGGGGTGTGTGTGGAAAGAATAGAAGTGGCATCCCAAAGCCAAGAAAACAGTTGGTCAAGCTGTCAAAGGGGGAGAAAAGCTTTTAAGTACAAAATCTGATTCCCACACATCCTTCATTTAGCAAATTCAGGATGCTAAACACTCATCCCAGCAATCAAAACGTTACCAAGCAAAATTCATGGCATAATGGGAAAACATGTTGTGCTCGATTTAGACAGCAGCTTTTGTTGGTGGTAAAACTGTTTTTAAAACATTTCATGATAGAGGAGAATGCAGCTCAAAGTGATTCAGTCCCACTGGCAAGCAATCGGTTATTCCCATAGTAATCAATCTGGGGCAATCCTGGGACACACCGATCATTACAGCACACAGTTTAACAGGGTAGAATGCTCTGACAACTTGAAATCTTGGCAATAACTTGAAATCTGTTGCAGCTGAACAACAGAGACAGAGCATCCAACTTCCATTATCTTCACCGACCAAACAGTCTAAGAAAAGTAACTGCACAAATTTGCTCCAGTATTTTAAATGCAACCAAATATGCTATGCAGGTAAGTGGATAAGTAGCACACACCATAACAAAAGGCATAAACACCTTCTTCTTCACACCATTTTGTGTTTTCTCTCCTCTCTTCCTCCTCCCCCTTAGAAAGAATTTATAGGCTACTTTTATAATTCCTTCCTTGGCTAAACAGCATCAAAACTTTAGACAGCTCACAACAAAAGGGAAGTAAAAATAAACAGACAGAAGTCAGGAATACATACGCCTCGAGTCACTAGCTAAAACTCTGCTGGTGAGATTTATTTTTGGCAGTTTGGAAAAATTCCTCATCAAACTTTGTCTCAAAATACTATGCTAACATCAAATAGAATTTTACCTTCTTTGCACTAAACTGAACAGAAAGAAGGACATTCAGTTCAGACCCAGGGGAATCTGTAATGTTGGTTAGCAAGGACACCGTATGATTTATTATCTGTTTAAAGTGTAGTGGCCTTTACTGCCTGGACTGTGATCAAAACAGGAAAAGCAACCAACTCCAGCACTTGCATACAGCTAGCAAATCATTCCGATCAAGCAGAACAGCTAAAAAGGGTTCATGCAATTGAACAGTAAAACAAATGATAATTTATCAACACAAATGCATTGAAATATTCGAGTACTCCTATACAATCACATTATTAGCCTATTTTTCTGTGCCATCTAAATGTGCGCATTCTCTCTCTCTCTCTGGATGATTTATCAGGGTAGAGCAGTTTTCTGAAAAAGGCTCTATCACAGACAAGCTCAATATCTGAAGTAGAGACTATGAATTAGGATGCTGTATCATTATCTGAATCAAATCTGATAGCTGAAAGCTAATATAGCATTTTCCCTTTACAAGAGTATAAACAACAAGTTTATATTTTGATCAAGTAGCTACACAGTGAAATCTGAATCCAAATAATTCTTAACTCCCTTTCCATTCTCATTAAAAATAACTCTATGGAAAATAAACCGAGAATAAATCTATGCCCAGTAGAGACCGGGGCAACAAATGCATCTTTCTGACAACTAAACTACATTATTTATCTATTGCTATCTTAATACACTGTGTACAGTACAAAGGACATATCAATGGTCAAGCTACCAGTGTTGTATTTGTAATTTACGTGAGGTCTGAAGCTACACGGCACCTTCTGATCGCCTTGCAGACTGCTCCATCTCATTTACCTCCAAAATGCTTATCTCTAAATGTCACAACAAGAGCCCTACGACCCTGGTTTGATAAAGTGGTCCAGCAAGGCTATGCTTGACCTGTACACCTTTATCATCTACAGAAGTATTGGGCTCTTATAAAATCAAACAAAACAAAAAACTGGGAAAATGTTCTATTGTATGTTTCCTGCGCCACATTTCCTATGATTTGTTCTATATATCGTCTACTCGAGACACGCATTGGCTGCTGAATGTCACTATGTCTGGCAGAGAAATCATAATGAGAAGCAGCCCACTTGTATCAGCATCGGTGACATCATTAGTTCAGCTGTCACAACCTATTTTTGAGCTGCCTTATCACCAGCGAGATGCTATGGCTTTCCTGCCATCTTACCCTTTCGCATTTCCTTCCTTGTTAGCCCACACGTAATAAGGAACTAACAAGTGGCCCTGCGCTCAAAATTGGCAGGGCTGAACATCGTGACTCCAGATACTTTCTTATAAGAACTTATAAAAAGAAGAGGGGAAAAAAAAAAAAAAAGGAAAGAAAAAAACAACCCAGAACAAAACCCAATATCTATTGACTGTGCGGGATGGTATTTGTCAGTTCAATCAACATATAAAGAAGAAATAGCGCAGCCTGAAGAGGAACTCTCGTGTTAAAAACTGGCAGCCAAGTTTAAGCCCCTCTTTCAATAGGCAGCATGCTGGTATGATGCATATGTGTTTCTTGCGACTGGGAGGATGCTTATCTGTCCACTCTCACAGATAGGGCTCCACACACTTTGTCCACACAGCTATTATCTTGATAATGTTGTTGAGCTTCTCTTTCATATAAATATAGCTGAAAGGGGGAGAGCTAAAAAGCAGCCAAGCATGAAGGATTTGGGAAGAACACTGGCATCACCTTCCGAGGTGTGTTTGATTATTATATACTTCAAGGACATGACTTGTCACTGTGAAACACAAAAATCAGCAAGTTAACTGTAGTAAGTAGTAAGCAGTTGTGCTGGTTAATTAGAGAGCGCCAGCAAGAATATACGCTTCACCCTGCCATGTGAACATGCCATCAGTGAACAAGTTGGGATCACTCAACCAGATGCTCACCTACCAATACAGAAGTTTAAAATATTATTTCTTTGCACTCACAATTATGAAAAAATACAGAACATGCAATTTTTCCACCAGAGATCCTGGGCACATGATTGAAGGCGTACTAAGGGAAACATTGAAGTCTTTATGTTTAATTAGTTCCAGCAAGCTCCACTTTGCTTTGCTCTGAAAGATACGAAACTGAAATCCCAGATAGTTGCCCAAACAGGTACTATACAATAGCTTAGATGACTTAGTTAATTCCTAAAATATAAGGCAAATTAAATCATATGAGCAAACAATTTATTGCTCAATTTACACTACGATTTAATGAGATATAAAACCTCTTATTGCTTAAGGCTGCTAAAGTATTTACTTGAAATCCGATCATTGAAGAATGAATCATGATGTTATCAATTTTCTATTATATTTTTAGTTATTTTAGTACACTAATATGCCAGTATTTTCTCTGTACAAAAAAAAAAAATAATCTGAAGTTACATTTATAGCTATGTTTCAACCTAGCACAGTGATAAATAAAAAAATCTTGATTTACAGTAGCAAAATGTACACCACAGTACCTTCTGAAACATTTCAGCTCACAGATCTTGTGCAAATTCCATTAGCTTTAATTATTTATTAGCAGTAGATTTAGATTACTGTTCTTGACCTATTTTTTCAGTGTATGGACCCACCCAGCAAGAAGTGAAAAAATATTCCATTTGTGAAAGGCTGATTTAGTGCGAGCAGATTTTAGCTTGAAGTAGAATATTAAGCAAAAACACATGCATTGTAATTCAGGGGAGAAGCTTGCACTTCAGAAAGGTTACCAAGCGGGGCATAACCAGCCTACAGAATAAACACTAAAAGAAATTCCTTGAAAAGAGACGAAATTTTTGCTAGTTAACCACCTCAGACCATTTTGCAAAATTGCAGGCACATTACAATCCCAGAAGGAAGTGAGCCTCCACAACAGACATACAGAGAAGATTCAAGACTTTCTTTGTGGAAATACCCTTGTTTCTACCAAACTCTGTAGACCACGTGTGTCCTAATAAGCCATGGGGAAATGAGTCTAGAGCGAGTAAACGTTTTGGGGCTGGTCCTGCGGCCACTTTCACCGGCGAGGGGGCAAACCGTGCTCTTCCTTGGCATGAGAAAAATGGGGCATCTGTGAAGGTATCGACTTGCCACATTGCCTTGGGTTGGGACTGGCACTTTACTTTCAATGGAACTACTCACTTGCGCGAGTCTTAATGGAAACCTCTTATAGCTTCTTCCAAGTTAAAATAAACAAAAAGCTAACAAGTTTACTCTGTGCCTATGTAGCAACGTATAAACAGACTGGTTACCTTCACAACTGTTTAAAACATCAACTGTGTGAAAGAAGAATTGTTGCACCCATATACACACACACATATACAATATATAATAGAAAAAGAACTTTTTAACAAACTTTACAAATTTGTTTAGTGAACTATGCTTTTTAGAATCATGTTAAAACCTTGCCGTCATTTATAAAACAGCAAGTTAACGTTGGCTAGAAAAGACATTGAACAGAAACAATTCAGAACTTAAAAACTAGAGTTGCTAGGAAACAAAAAAAATTAATTCAAACAAAAATGATTCAGGTAGAGCTTTGGAAGGAGCTAATTCTAACAAAATGAAAGTCTGGTCAGTAAAATTCCAGTAAGGAGAAAAAAACCCAACAGGATGACGTATTTAACAGCTCACCAATACATGCAGAAAATCAAGCATCATTTTTAACAAACATATTAATTTTAAAGGCTACATACCAGCTAATGGCCCTGTGGACAATTTTCATCCTGCTAACAGTTTGTCCTGCTATCTTGTTAAACCCTGCAGTCCCTGCTGAAGGCTGCAGGCGACATCAAAAACGCCACGACAAACCCTTGTCATGGGAAAAACCACACGTCCGTATCATCCCAGGTCAGCAAAACTACTTATTTATGTAATGAAAAACCATTTGATTAGCCAAATAAATATTTCAGAACCTCTGAAGCGGGCTGTTCTTGCCAGCAGGATAACTACATGTCAGCGACACCGAGAAATGCCTGTTCTTAGGGCTCAGACCAGCATCTCTGCATATTGAAAAGATAATTACCTGGTCCTGACCTTTGTTAAGTACCTGCAGATTTTAGAAGATGAGTATGCCTGTCCAACAAAACCGAAAGCAAACTGACTGCTTAGTAGTGCATCCCAATGAACTGCCTCACCTATGATTGTCAAGTTTTAACCGGGACCGTTCTGTCCTTCCAAAAACTTGGGTCATTCAACGAGCTCTCTGCTCCTGCAATTGAGGTTTCCAATGACAAAGATCCTTAACACTCCTCCCAAAACACATCCTGGAGGATCTCTTTCTCCATCCACTACAGCACTCTTGTTTTAAACTTTGAAAGTCTACAGAGTTCACAATCTTCCCTGATTATTCAGAATTACAGCCTGCAGAACAGAGGTTTCTCTTCAGTGTAAAATGGGGAACTTCTGAAAAAAAGGTAATTATTATGAGTCTTAAAAAATTAATGTGTCTAATGAGAAGCTAATGACATGGGCCATGACTCTGCAGAAAATGCATCTAAGTACTGTGGTCCAATTAACACCACCAGTTCAAACACAGACTAATGCTTCACATGGTGTATTTAAAAAGCAGAATAATGTGAAACCATAATTGCACCTGTAATTTTCCGTATTCACCACAAGCAGAGCTGTGTCTGAATCAGTGTGCACCCTACTTCAGCGCTTGGTCTCGCCTTCTGGGATGATGAAATTAGAACCCTGGCTCCTGCCACGCTCATGAGATTTGGGTTTCTCCTCAGTCTCAAGGAAAATATGGGTAGGACTATTCAGGAATAATTAATTTCAATGTACAGTTTTATTTAGGAAAAGTGAGAGTACTAAATAATATTATTGGTTTAAAACCTGTTATTGGTCAATTGGAAAGATTTCCAAAATAGAAGCATTTTGTTTTAAAATCAGGTGGTTTCCAAGAAGAATAATTTTGTGTTAAATACTGTAATAAGGAACAGGCTTTGTCCTCACANGGGGGGGGGAAGGAGAGCAGTCTATGCTTTGCTGAGACATCAGATATTGCAAAATTGTTTTCCCTACTTATCTTTTAAACAGAGGTTAAAAATCTACCTGTGAACAGATCGTACGTTAATCATACTCTGACATACCTGCATGTAAGAACACAGGTGTATTTACTGATTTATATCATTACAGTCAGCCTTTTTCTATGATTCCAATGCCAGAAAATCCAATACTAAGCAATCCTCTAATAATCTTTTTATAAGATTTGCTCGCTTAATCTTGATCCTGACTGTTTGGTTTCATTCAAAAGCCAGTTCCTCCTACAGAAAACAAGTTGCTTCACAAGGGTCAGAGTGAAAAGCCTGCTGTCCTGCAAATCCATGTCCTACATTTGTTAAAACTCTCGTGACCATCATCTTTGCTATGTTTATGTGCTTTGAAACCTGTTCTAGGCAAGGAGTCACTGGCTAGTCACCTCCTGCGGCTCAGGAGTTATCGTGCCTTTAGCGGGTATTGCCCTTTAAACGAAGCTACAGTGATAGCTTCAGATTTCTACAAAGATGAGAAATTCGAAAGAAGAAAAAAATACATTGACAACCTCAAAAACATCAGGATATAGACCAAAAGGGTTTACTACATCTAATTTAGCATATCTGGTAAAAACACCTCAAAATTAATATAACTGTCATCCTCCTGACCTACATAAAAAAAATATAGCACAGATCTTTTCATGTTGCTTCAGTAAGTGAAGCAATTCAGAGAAAACAAACTTTTGCTGCCTTTACGCTTCCTGGCAAAATTCCTACCGAAACACACTCAGGCCTATAATACATACGCTTTGGTAGCACACAGTAGATATAAATGAATCATCAAGAAGAAAGCAAGCAAAGCCTCACTACAGATGTATCCAACACGTTTACTGTTTGTTAGTTGAACTTAAGAAATAAAAAACCCACATAAAGCGCTTTTAGCAGCAGCATCTTCTCACAACTGTAATATATAGGCTCAGCTGGGACTAATTCCCAAATTCATATGCTGAACTGTGAACTGTTCCAATATATTAGGGGGGGAGCAAAGGGGAGAAAGAGATAAAAAGACCAGGAAAAGAAACCCAGAGGATTGAAGATTTAAAAAGGACAGACAGAAAGGTGCACTTTTTCCAGTGTTAAAGGTATGCGAGCCTAGTGCTGAATCACAATGAACTCAACAGCAGATTAAAATGAGACATACTTGTATAATAATAAATCAACAGAATTAATACAAGCTTATCTTCTACTAACTTAGAAGGGGGAGGTGACAAATTACACTTAAGGAAAAATAGTTTTACTGTTGCTAGCATAAGCTGAGCGTCTATATAAAACTGCTAAATTTAGAAAGCCAGCTTTTGATGATAGCAACGGAAATTAATTCAAGTTTTTTGTGGGTTTTGTGTGTGTTGTTTTTTGTTTTTTTTTTTAAAGAGCTCTAGAATGTTACTCATCTTCTTGAAACTCTTACCAAAAGCAGAGACTTCATAATGCACTATCCTCCCTGCCTACTCCTCCTACTCTTCCCCCTTAAAAAGGCAGAATTGCTCCTTTGGGCTACAGCAATTGAGGAACAGTTTAACAAATTCCCTATCTCTTGGCTGGAGCTGTTTGGCTCTGACAGATGAATCAGAGAAGTCCATAAACGTCTGGAGGATTTGAGCAGACTTTTTCTTGTATGACTATATATGGCAACTACAGATCAAGTTATCTACAATCATTTTAACCTAAGCTTCAAACTTTTTACCTTACTCCTATCTTTATGGAAAACTTTCTTGATCTGCAATACCACTAAATTTGATATAAACTATCAACTACTTTTCTCAAAAGCATTTTCCCACTCTTTACAAGATGGTAAAAATAAGATTTACTTAAGATACTCTTAAGTAAAAAGCAACTTTTGTTAACAATTTCTGCTTCTCAGAAATACATTTCTATATACGAGTGAACCAGAATGATATGCCGTGACACTCACATTTTCATTTACACTATTCTACTATTACTGAAGACATGCACCTTGCCAGACAGCAGATGTCTTCCATTACTGCTTACCTGAAATATCAATTAGCACCAAGTGTCATGAGAAGTCTAGCACAAACTGGTAAAAGAAGTGCAATCCACTCTCAAAAAAGAGGGGAGGTAAAAACTTACTAACTGATGTATGCAGGGACTTATAAACGAATTCCAACAATGTCTGCAACACCCTTTAATCCAGAAGAATACTCCAACTTCTTGCAATCACCACCTTTTATATATGTGATCACTTTTACAAGGTGCTTAAACAAATACATCAAAAACAATAGTATGTGATACAATATTGAGGGCTTCTTTTAGCTGGATCAAAAAACTTCTCTGTGCATCCAAAGTAAAGGGTATACCAAGTTCAGGTGACTTCTTTAAGCTAAATATTCCTAAACATACCTCAAAATGGACATCGAGTGCCACTGAGGGCTCAAAATGGATAAGATTGCAGCTCCTCAAACCCAGGACTGAAACCTGGGTAAACAAACTTGAAAGACTGAAAGTAAATATTGAGTTTTGTATGCACCAGGGAATAATAGGAGAGTATGCCAGTCAGAGGAGATGGTACCACCTAGAAAAGCTCAAGCGAGGAGCCACATGAAGAAACATTTATTTAGAAACATCTTTATTAAACATTTTTCTTTGGCGTCTATTATAAAAAGAAATACACACGCACAAAAACATTTTCAGAAAAAAATGTCACCACTAACCTCCAAGAAAGCAAACCAATAGACAACACTGTCAAATTGCAACAGCATAGTACTCATGAGAAACCGAATAAAAAACCCTGACAGTTTTGGGGACACATCCACAACAGCACAGAACTGGTATCTCCACCCCTCTGCTCTCCCAGGAGTTGCCTAAGGAAATAATATCACAAATGACAGCTTAGCTTACAGGCACAGTTGTTATTTACCATACTTGCTTCGATTCCTCAATATATATATAGATAACAATATTGGATTGCAAAGATTGTACAGCATTTAAAAGCCAGAAGGTGTTTCCTGGGGAAAGGAGATGGCATCTTCCTCTCTGAGAGATTTCCAGATGCTAATGTTGTTTTATTTCACAATGCCTAGTAATCTATTGAGTCCCTGACCTTCATGTTCAGAGTCACAGGAATGCAACAGTGATACAAAAAAACCCCAACAACCAACCAACAAACCCCAAATTTAAAACACTTTGGGGTTTTAGTGGTGTTTGTAGTCCTGCTGACAACACTCGAGTGAAGACTGCTCACAGGGCTTCCACAGAAAAGGCAAAACACTCCTAACTGAGCTGTTAAACTCTGGGGTGTTTCTTGCACATTTTCAGTACCTTACTAATTTTGCTGAAAGTTCTGAAATTCTCCTACTTCTTCTCTGGCTGGGTTACAACTGCCTGAAAAAAACATTAGCAAGAAATAATCCTAGATGCATAGCCCCCTTCGGAAATACCACAAGGGCTTGCTTTTAAATATTATTTAAAGCAAAGACCCGCAGCCAGCCTCTTCCTGTGCAAGATGTGTACACCAGTTAATTGCCCTAACGACCATGAGCTGCTTTGAAACCTCAGCAGATGACAAACGGTAGCACAGCCACCGCCCGGTCGCTGAGAAGTGTCAGCCAGATTCACATTGAGAGCATTGAGAACTGCGGGCACAAAATGAGAGCAGAGTCACACTTTGTCCCGTGAAATGGTCTTAGGAAATGCAGATAACAAAAGTTAAAGAAAAAGCTACTGTTCAGAGGAGATTATATCTTACCCAGCTGCTTATTAACACCAGGCAGTTAAAACATGTTATTTTAAATTTCTAAAAGAACACCGTATTTGGAAACGCAATATTTGAATAAGCACTCTTAAGACCCAAAGCATATCAAGTTTTCGCAACTGATTAGAGCCTTAGAAACTCTGACATTTCTGAACCACTGATCTCTTTCCCAGCTAGGAAAGGACAAACACTGAAGACCATCCTTAGGAGGGAAAAAAACTCAACCAAAACCAAAACCCAAAACAAAACCAACAAACAAACAAAAAAAAGGGCAAATTGGGCAAGTGACATCATGGACTCTCAGAATCTGTATTGATTAGCAACTTAACTTCACAACTTCTTCTTACCGGATGCTGATCATCTATGCTTACAAAAAGATGTAATAGTTCATTTTTTAAATTGATTTTGAATTTTCACCCTATTAAGACTTAAGAAAAATGCATGTTTTAGTATATTTTCTCTCATTTTAAAAGAAGGCTTCCAATAACCTAACAAAGCTGCATTTTCGTAGGTTACCTACTCAATTGGAGAAGACTCACGGCCTACTAGAAAACCAAGACAGACACTGGACAACCTCAGAAGGGGCTGGTGGTGATCAAGCCTGTTGTAAACCACTTGTGCATGAAAAGATGGGAAAACTAAATTGACTCCACGTTAGATTTAGATGAGAGGAAGGCAATTTTTCAGCAGACGCTGGGAACAGGAGCTGTGGGGCTGAAGGCCGCCAGGCCTGCTGCAGGTCTGGGGTCAGCCAGAGAGCTGCGAGCTCGTGGCCTAGCCCTTCCCGTACGTGGCAACGACTGTCCAGCTCGCTTTGGGAGCTCCTATGGCCACTCTATCACCGGGCATCTTTCAGGCTCTTACAAATTTATATAAATTGGAATTGACACCTTCAAATTTTTTTTGTGGAGCACGGAGCAGAGGTACAGGATCGCTCCCCAGTCCTCGTGCCATCCCGCACCATTACCTCAGCTCACGGAAGCAGTCTGCTGAAGGCTGAGCTTGGAGCGCGCCCTGATCTGACACATTCTTTGTGTATAAGAAGATATATAAAACATCTTTACCACATCACATGTAAGTAGATGGCTAGAAATAGCTGCCTTTTAAGTTAGAAAATGATGCTATTTTATTCGAATTCTATTAACACAGTGAAAGTTTATCACTCTGGATGTAATTGCAAGTTAGAATAGTGAGTCCCATCTGGGAAAAGAAATAAACATCTTTACTGTAACTGCACCCATACTCTTGTGTACAGTAAACTGGTAAACAACCAAAACCCCACATCCCCTCCCACCACTAACTGACATTTATTTCCACACAACTTTTGAGCGTAAACCAGCCTTGGGCTTCTGTGATTTTCTGAAAGACGGGCTGCCTCCTCCACGCACCCAGCCTGCTCACCCCTCCTCAGAAACCCCTGAGCACTGGCCACCTGAAGAAGCTTTTCTCCTTGACAATGAAGATACCACCTTGGCAGCTGGAACGGCTTGTGCAGCATTTGAACAGCCCATCGGATCTGAGTTCCAAGATAATTCACTCATGCCACAGATTCATCAAAGCAGACAAGAGTGTTTGATGCATTATTTTTGACACTGCTCTCCAAGTTGTTTTAAGAACAGGGAAATGTTTCATTTCCATTATCAGATAATGGAAGCATAAAGAACCGTTAGCTCCTATTGGAAGATAAAAGGTATCATTCGGTTATATTCCATGCGGTTTTTTAACAGTGCAGAATGTAGAGGAAGGACTGCATGACTCCTCGTTGTTCAAGTTCTAGATGAACTGGAGGCGAGGGAGATGACTCCAAACTAGCTGTCTGGATTGCAATCGCCTTTTTTCCAACTGTGTCAGACCCAGACCCCTAATTTTTATGGCTCTTCCTTCTCATCTGCCCGATGAAGCCCCAGTGCTGTGCTCCCTGCAGCCACTTGGCTCGCTTTCCAACATGCTCCCTTGCCAGCCTCGCAGCGGGGCTGGGATTTCTCACCGCAACCTTTCTGTTCCCTATCCCCCCAAATCCTCTTGTGTTAAGCACCCTTCTTTTGACCAAAAGTTCATTTTTTGGATAAGTAAGCCATTAGTGTGATCCAAACCAGCCAGTGTTATTCCTCCATAAACAACTTGTCCAGTATTTCCTGAAGGACTTTGCTCTCTTCCATTTTTCTGCTCAATTTTTTTGACAGTTCTAACTGACACTCTGGAGCGTTACCCATTAAAAACCAGCACACTGAAGTGTGTAATATGTTTGTAAAACATAAATATTTGCCAGATTGTCATACAGAAATACTTCATTATCTTCTCCTTAACTGGGTAAAATGCAAAAACTTACGTTGCAACAGCATGAAACACTCCTGAAAGTGTGAAAATTATTACTCATTTTCATGTAAACTGGAGTATTAAAATATAAATCATACTGTTTACATTAACTAATCAGAAGAATTTCAGTTGATGCAAGTAGGAAGCTACAATTATTAACATTTTTTTCCGAAGAACTAGGTCTGTTAACTAATGGCTTTTTTGTCCCCTTATCAGCTGCACAAACAACAATGGATTTTAAATCAACTAAATGACCTGTGAACTTCTCCTAAATGGGAGGTATATAATTTAAGGCAGCCAAGAAAGTTTCACAGGAGTCAAGAGGGCTCCTCACAAGGGGCACATGTGGAGAGAGTTAAAGCTTCAAACCATTATTTTTTTCCCCCTACTCAAGTGTCAGCTGTGATAAGCCAAAATTAACAACCCTACACTGTACCACTTCAAATGAAGGGGAAAAAAATTTCTTCTTGCTATTCTAGGTATTTTAAGTTGCATATGAGCATGGTAGCTAAATATAGACAGTGACAACAAGAGACAGCATTGTCCCTTTGGGCACATTGAATATTATCTCAGAATTCCCATCTTCCTGGGCTGAGCCTTGGTTTGGTTTTTTTGTTGTTGTTATTTTTCTTACTTAGCAAAGTGTGCATTAACCCCTACTTCATTTTTAGATGGATCAGTTCAACAAAAAGTGTATTTTTAAATTTAAAAAAAAAAAAAAAGGAAATCCTGATTCCACAAAAGCACCAGAAAGATTTCCAGTAATTTTTCCAGCTTGGTGTTACTGTCCAGTGCACAGAGAGCAGATGCCTTTTGCTTTCTGAGTGGACTGTCAAGCTGTTTTTAAAAGGAGGAGGGCAGCCATATGAAGTTTTTACAGCTTCCTAAAACAGAAAGCCAAGTTAATATTTTTAGATGTAAAAGTGTCTTTTTCTCCAGGAATCACACACACCACTTTCACGTTTCAATCAGAAGTGTAAGAAGTAAAATCAATAATTACTATTTTCAAAACACTTCCTAGGAGCACAACTACATTATTTGGAATCCAGCAGGCTCATATGAGCCTTTAATATTGAACATGACCAGACTTTCAAATGACATGGTTGCTTCTGACTTCTGAAGTATTTAAATACCGTTGAGTGAAGCGTACATTTTCGCTTAATGTACCCAAAGCACTTAGAACATTGACAACATTTCATTTTTAAGCCAGCTTCTATATAAAGTTTAATTTTTAAAGCCATCTATAAATTATCAATGACATCTGTTCTGAAAAATGTCAATTCCTATTCTTAGGTTGGCAGAATCCATCTATTTGTGTAACATCCTCCTCACATTCAAGCAATTTTAAAGCCCTACTGACATATGGTTTTCAAGTGAGATGTTGCTCTTCTAAGATTTCATTATTTAGACAAGTCCCACTCTAATGTAATGATGACAGTATGTAAACACAACTATTTCTAGGCTATATCCCATGGCTCTAACTACAAATGATGAAATGGTTAGGTAAGCGATAGGCCCAGATACCCCATAAATATGACTGCGTACGGCACCCCTTCAAAGTCATAGAAACCGATAGCATACAAGAGTAAGCAGCAGCTGGAGATACCATCTTGCACGAGCCACTTAATCTTATGATCAATGAAGTATAGTGACATTCATCATCACTAATACTTGCAACTCAGATGATCGTTTATCATGACAATCTACAAACATGGCGTTGTCACCACATTTCCATTTCAGCCAAAATCTGATTTTGGTTATTCTATTCTGTTGATCTAATTTTACCATACAGGCACAATTTAGCATGTCATTCCTTAATTTCTTCAGCTGTTCTGCACTAACATTGTGGCTTGTTAAAATGCAATTAAGATTGCATTTTATGCCCTTATGATGTTACAGAATGAGGGATAAAATTAATTTTCAAATGTCCACAGTAATCTTCCAAACCCAGTACAACAGACACTACTTTCACCTTTTAAAGACTACGGAGATTAAAACCATCTCATCTTTGTTTTCAAATCTAATATGCAGGGCTCTTTTTGCCTCTTTTCATTCTCTAACCAGTAAGTTACTGAGCTCAATCCTCTAAATTCAAAGCCAGGTTTCAAGAAAGTTTAAATCTTCAAAGTTTAATCTTGAAGCAACAGAGCAAAGCGCTCTGGTTCTATATGAACATATCATAAACTGTCACCAAGTCTTCTTACACAATTTGTCATACAGCAGGAAAATAGACACTGCCTGCCTCAGACTCTGTAATTGTGGAGCACTGTCTACTGGATGCTGAAATCCTGCTTTCTGGTCATGGCAAACATAAATCAAAGAAAAAAAAATCTGCTCTATTAAATCTATTTGCTCTGGGAGAACAGGGATTTATCATCCTCTAAAACAAGTGGTCAATAAGATTCAGAAGTGCTTAGTACAGATCTTGATGAATCAGGATGCCACAGGTGATGCTGTAATTGTATTTGAAAGGAATCCATGAACAGAAAGGTGAATGCTCTATTTATTTCAGTGTATAGACAGGCTGTGGATTAAATGCATCACAAACATAGTAGGATTTTCCCTCTGCATCCCCTCAGGGAGCATCCTTAACAGATTGTCCCAAGAGGCAAAAGGAGTAAGACAGCAGATAGGGCTGCTTTAACAAGTAAATCTAAAATGGATATTTCTTATACAGCCAACAGAGAAGGTATGGCTTCTAGTAGTTATTCAACATCACACAAACCTTGAGCAAGCAAAAAAACATAAGTTGCAGCAGCTAGGAGAAGCAACAAGACCGGGTCAAGTCTAGGGGCCCTGCAGGGAACCCATGAAGCTTGAAGACCATTCACTGGTGATGACTCAGGAATGGCTGGGGCCGTAACACTTGCCTCAAATCGCGTAAGGATTCCCAACACAAAAGGGAGTTTGGTTTCTCACCCAGGACAAGAATTTGGTCCCAAAGGACAGACAGGAGGCTTAAATAGCACACCCATGTAATCAATAAGGAAACAAACAGAACTATATTGCAATGACAACTTTGGGAGTTATTAAATTAACCTCAAACTGATCTCTTTTTTTCACTGTTTTTGAACAGAGGAATCCAATTCTGCTGCTTTACGTGTTTGAATTTTGTTCCAGCAACTTAAACGTTGTGTGGAATCAGCTTCCTTCCATAATGCAACGGCCAGTTTTAGTGCAGTGCACAACATACTTCCAAAATGATAAAAACGCCTATCTTCCACGGCTTTCCGCCAGCTAGAATCTGAACTTGGATGGCGAATCTGCATCTGGTTTCACTTTCCAATAACAAAACAAAAATCACAGGCATCATTCATTATCTATGAGGTCCAACATGAAGGCTTTCAAATACACTTTAAGAACTAATTAAATGCTTGTTTAAAACTGAACTGAATATAAATACTAAACTGAGACTGAACTGATTAACTTGCAACGTTTTGTGCCTGATTATCTTTCTGAAGAATGAGCTTTTGGCACTCTGGACGTTTGCGCTGGAGGATCAATTTCCTGTTCGCATCAAGACTGCTAAGGAAATCTTGCACACATTTGATTCAACTTATGTTTAAAGTGTCTGCTTAGCCTTGGACACAGGACTAGACAAAGATAATGTTTTGAATTCAGGGGCTAAACTGTATCAGTTTTGCCATTAGACTACAGGCCAAAATTCAAGGATGCTCAAGGCAGTCTGGCCAAGCTGTGTATAATCAGACCTCTCCCTTTCAACCAAGGACTTCAGACTCTACAAAAACTCCTCCTATGAGTTACCTAACGCCTAATTTTGGTTTAAATTTTCTGAACATGGCAAAACATGCTTGTGAGATAAACTCATCTTCTGCATTTGATATAGCTATGGAGGGAAATGAGATTCATAAGCTACAGCCTTTATTCAGTTCCAAAATATTATCTTAGTAGCTATAAAAAAAAGACATAGTTTACTCCTACTATTGTTCCTTTTGCCAGTTCCTTATTACAGCCTTTCTTGCATCTTTGAAGTTAGAAATTCATTTAAGTCATATAACAATCTTTATACACTGTTTATTTCTGTGCTGCTTTCACTCAAAGGTATGAAGCATATTCTTAAATTTTATACACTTGTATTACAGTAACACAAACAAAAATTCAGACAAGACTCCATCTCCCTCCATGCTGGCCTCTGCCCCAGCGAGGATACAGTCTTGTATCAGACAGGATATAAGAGAACAGACAAATGTAGTCTCAGGGAGAGGTACTAAACTGAATAGCATTCAAAGAGAAAATAGGAGAGTCTGCTGCTTACAAGAGCCAGGAGACATTTTTATGCAGCATACTTCACTAGAAACATCACAGCACAAAAAAAAAAAAAAAGTCCACTGTTTGCACTTCAATATATATCCAATTTCAGTCTGTGACAGAAGAGGCAGCACAACCAAAATTAAAAGCATTCCTAACAGAGACTGTTGCTCCTTTATTGTGATTGTTACACATTAGTATAAATTTGTGAAGTGTTTTAATGCATTTTCATTTGAGCTTAATTAATTTTCATAGAAGTTTGAGCTTAATTAATTTTCATAGAAATTTGTCAATTTTCTCATTTGTTGTTGAAATCACAACATGAGTTTTCCATATGCAAGGCAAATATAATAATATCAGCTCACAAAGTCATTTTTGGACTTGTTTTTGTATTTCACAACCAAAAATACTTCCAATGTAAACTGTTAACCGAAGCTCTGACAAGTTTTATTATAAATATTCCTAGCTTTAAAGAGAAATTTGAATAAATTCACTTAGTGTATGTTCAAGACACAGTTTAGGTCTGACAGCTTCAGATTATGCCTCATTTATATGGAGCAGTGATCAAACTCGTTAATATGTGAAAGAACTAAAGGAGCAGAGGATTGTGAATCAAATAGCATGAGCAAAGTTGTCTACTAACATGAATAGCTTATGAGGATTTACGTAAGGTGATAGTTTTCATGGTCCCTTGTGCCGAGGTTTCTAAAATAGATGAATAAACAGGGAGTAGCTTTGAGCAGCACTTCTTACAAGAGGCTGAGGTTGTGTCACTAGCAGTTGCTGCAAAGCCAGTGAGGTGTACAGCGCTGATATCGTCACCACGTCTGCAATTCGCTCTATACGCAGAGCTCCGCTGCATTAAGTCAAGGAGGAAGCATTTAATCTGCCCATAATTCATCCCATATGTTAAAAGCGATAGGGCCCTTTCTACTCAGTCAAGGTGAGTGATTTGACAAGACAGGTAAGCTGGTTCTAAACTTTCCTCCTTTTGGCTTTCGTACTGCCAAACGTTGTTTGCAGTACAAGTGCAATGGCTCGGTAATTTAAGGAGTGTTCTTGCAGAGGAAAATCATATCTCACTGTGAGGCACAGTCTCCTTAAGATTCATTTAATCTTCTGATAACACAAGCTGTGCACACACAATCACTGAAGATGATAATCTGCTGTATGTAACACCAAGTCTTCTATTATTCCATTTATTAAAAAGCACTATGATAATGTTTTGTGCAAAAATGTACTAAAAAAGACAAGTGGATTAGGAGATGGAAATTCAAGGTACTACTTTCTTACAACGTATGGCTGCCTAATACCTCTGATTTATTATGTACGAATGTGCAGCTTCGCATGTTTTGTTCGGCCTCCCCTGTATGAGAGCTCTGCCAACAGCAGTTTCTGCAGGAAGAGTCAGAGGCCTCCACATCTCAGACTTCTGGGGCAATGATAACCCGCAAATCAAAGACACGTTCACTTGTTACTAGTTGTGCTTTTTCCTAAGTAAATAACGCATCAACAGATATAACTATTAGGAAGAAAGTGTGCTGATATATTTGGCATAAACTCTTGTTTCTGAAATAAAAATAACTGGTTACTGCTGTCCAATACATGCCACAAATGACAGAGTGACCAAATTTAATCTTTAAGAGATATGGAGTGGTTTTGAACCAAAAAACAGAGGACTAAGAAATCTCTTATCAATATTCTCCATTCAACCAGTTCTTAAAAGAGCTGGTATACTCATCAATGTTCAAGTCACAAGGAAGCACTAACTCGACTAAGAAATCTCTTATCAATATTCTCCATTCAACCAGTTCTTAAAAGAGCTGGTATACTCATCAATGTTCAAGTCACAAGGAAGCACTAACTCGACTAAGAAATCTCTTATCAATATTCTCCATTCAACCAGTTCTTAAAAGAGCTGGTATACTCATCAATGTTCAAGTCACAAGGAAGCACTAACTCAGAACTATACTGTTCACCCAGAGACCCTCAAACCGATTATATGAATCAAAGAAAATAAACATTATTAGGAACATTTCTGTTTGCAATTTTCTATTCACACGCACTGCTTGGGGCAGCTGCCAGGAGAGAAGCTGGATCTACTGCACATGTGCTGCACACACAGTTTGAGGGCATGCAGTGAGCCTGGTGTGTTAAAGAGCCCATCCGAGACTCCACACCAAATCTACAACGCAGCACATACACAAGGCTTCCGCCAGGGACAAAACAGTCTAGGCTCAGGGTACATGCACTATCGAGTTGATCTGCACATGCGCAGCTGGGCTTTGCCTGGGATTTCCTGTTCAGACCAGGGCACCAGACAGTCAGAAATCCTAGGCAGAGAGCCAACCTTCTCAAATTCTGCCTGGATGAAATATCTAGGCTAAAAGGGGGAAAGAAAGAAAGAAAGAAAAAAAAAAAAAAAAAAGGTGGGAGAGCACAGTTGGAGAATACCAGGCTTATTTTAGCACTTCACATTACTGAAAATATTTGTTTAATTTTTCATGTAATTTATGTGAATTTCAAGGAACCAAAGCTGTAGTTAAAGACAATACACACATAAGTGCAAGTTACTTTTGTTTTGTCTGCAGGTAGGGATCTAGTGATCCTCCCTCTACCTTCTCTCCCATTTTTCTCCCATCTGGAAGTTAAACCTAGCTGCATTGGCACAATATTCCTCAGGGCAAGAGCTAGGAAATAAAGTTTATTAGCGTCCCTCAGCATCGATTTCAAAATGCTATGGGCTTTTGCTCACCTGTGGGCTGATCCCAGTTCCATGGCTGCTTATGTAAAGAAAACTTCACCTAACCATTCTTTTGTACCAGAAAATGAATCGCAATCATGTCTTGTATTTTTTCATCAAGTGATACTTAGAAACTACTGACAAAAAGTCCACTTCTAAATTATTCTGACTGTAACTTTCTCATCACACAAGGTTCATAAAGCTGGTCCCAGCAAGCTCTCTTTTAAATTATAACCCACACTACAGTTACTTGAGATAGGATTTCTATTGAATTTTCCTGCTTAAGCTCCATATTGCAAACTGCTAGAAACTGGTTCCAGGTAACTTATTAAACAACATAGTTGATATATGTGAAATGGCTTTCCCAACCATCTTAACCTTTTCTGACCTTTGCTGTCTTTGTCAACGGCCATACCGAGTTCCAGTGGACTCCGGGTGTTCTTAGTGCTTTATCTCTGTTAGCAATAGTGCCGAGCCAGACAAATTGCAGTAATGGGCCACTTCCTGACATTAAGCCAAAAGGGGAAAACAGTAAAGGGCAGGATTCCTGATGCATTTCTTCACTATTTTGAATACAAGCCATTAGCAGAACAATAGGAAAAATTAGGGTAAGTAACACTTAGTTAACCAACTCTGATTATTAACATGGTATTTCATTCCAGAAAGTTCATTGCTTTATAAAAAATATTGTTTACTATCAGCTTACAATCAAGGTATGCAATACCCATGTTCAGGTCCAAATCTTGTATGATATATAAAAGTCTTAGGACACCAAGATTTATAAAGAAGTGAGCTCACAACCAAAAACAAAAAGATTTTGAAAGCAGTTTCATCAATTCTTAGGATAAGAGTTCTTTTAAAAAATAGTACTAAAAATTTAATCCTATGATCTATGCAATTCAACTTTGAACAATTAATGTCTTATGCAATAGCTGCTGTTTTCAAGCTGAAGCCTGTGTATTTTAAACTTATGTTGATAACATGATTTATCATAGATGTCTCTGTGAAAAGCAAACTACCCCTTTCACCAGCAGCTGCCCACAGCAGCACTTTGGTGTCCGGCAACGGGGTCACATCCACAAGTTGTAGAGATGCACAGACGTGGTCGTGATCCTTCCCTTTGCTCACACCCTTTCACCCCCCTATTTTCTTCTTTCTGCTTTTTAACGGAGCTTAAAGTGACTCTTAATCCAAATATTACATATAAATCTTAGTAGAGAACATTTAAAAGTGATAATTACTAACCATTTCCCTAGATAATTAGCTTATAAAAAGTGTATTTTTAATTTGGATTGCCAAACTCTCTGCTAATCATCTCACACCACTTCCCCACAGTAACAATTATTGAAGAACAGTTTAAAAATGCATAAACAAGAGCATTTAGTGCTCATTTACTTTAGACCAAACGTCAATAAAACCTCAAGATACTGTGAACTGGATGCATTCAGAAATTCAGTATGAAACTACCACAAAGAAACCACTGGGCCTAGACTCAAGCTGCCTGTTTTAACTTCAAACTTACTTGTTCCTTTCTCCACTTGTTCCTTTCTCCACTCCTAAATTTTCCAAAACTTCCATCTCCAACAGCATCGTAAAAGGAAGCCCAGTCTGCCAGAGCACACTGAAACGCATGAGACTCAGCATGCCTTTTCGACCCGGTGAATAGCCAAGAACTTTTGTGTTTATACTACTTAACCGTTCATACCAAGTTTCAATCAAGCCATTTCAGCAGCAGGTTTCATATCTCTATTGCACCTGAAAAAATAGGTTGTGTTTCCTATGGCATTTACTTTCTCTTGCGAAGAGCGAGGAAGCCCTTTTGCAGAGGCGCTCCTTTGCGCTTGCTGCCTTTCGCTTTGGTCTGACGCAGTGACTGCGCGGCGCTGAAGGTGAAAGGATCTGAAAGCCAGCTCTATATACAGTACACACACAGCAATTTGTTACTGTGAAAAACCATCTGTTTCTCGGTATTACAATCCTCAGAGGGGAAATTATAGCTAGCGTTCAACATAAAACATCAATTTAAACCATCAACTATTCATAATTTCAATTCTTTATTGGAAACCAAGGACATAAATGTCAGGGAATAAAGCAATATTTCTTTTATTAACTGTTCCATTCATCTGGCTATTAAATAAAACCAGGACTTTAATAAATAGCGTTAGCCTTTGTACTGACAGCCACCCCAACTAGCACCATAATTCTAAATAAAATGCATTATATTTCTAGTATCTCTTGGTTTTAAAATAAAAATGAGGATTAAAAGCATTTAAAAACATATGTATAGAATACTTTTGCAGTGTTGCTGCTCCTGTATAGTTAAATGTTTTAAGAAACAATACTGACCAAATAAACCCCCCTCTATTTATATGCAAGTTTCCAGTCAACCAACTACCTTCTGCTAATATTCTGTCAACATTAGTATTACCTAAAGAACAGAAAGGATTCCAGTACTGATACTGCTTGCCTGTTGCCAAATGGAATTATTCTTTTAATGCCCTGCTCCTAGATATGATGCCTGCTGCAAAAAAATAATAACAATAATAATAATATTAAAGGAGTGGGTGGATGGAGAGTGGGAGAACGGAATAATGACAGAGACGAGGAACGTGTTCTTCGTACAGCATGTCATCACCCGTTACTAATGGCCAAAAAAAGTCTGTATTTATGTTGACAGTTATCGAGTATTTCTGCAGTTTGGTATTTAAGAATTACACACAAAAATACTGAAGTCCAAGTGACTGGGACAGTGAGTGCAGAGACCTGTTTGTAATTCCTTTGTGTGGCAGACCTCCATTTCCTCTTAGCAAGGGCTTGATTGAGAACTGCAAAATTTAACTTTGTATGATTAGATAAGACTATTCGGGGAGTTTCCCCACATCTTCGAGGAAGAGAAAAAGCAGCATTCTGTAAGAGCTGAGAAGTCCTAAGAAGTCCATAGATTCACTATTAATGTTCACATAATTGTCCATTATTCCTCCTTAAGAATAGCTCCCCTGCTCTTAGTACTACCAGCATGGGGTACTCAAGAACACCATTATAGGGGAAAGGAAGCACAACTGTAATCAAAACAATGATTACTATCACATTCATTTAAATGCAGAGTGAGAAATGAATACAAAAATATTCACTTGAAAGTGAAAGGTAAGAAATTAACTTTTTCCCCATGGACATCAGAAACCTAACCTCAAAACCAGGAATTACTTGTAAATTTTTTACATCCCTTTGGAGCACGCATTAGTTTCTCCTTCTGCATTTAAATGAACGTGATGGTAATCATTGTTTTGATTACAACTGTGTTTCCTTCCACCCAAAATGGTGTTCTTAAGGACCCCATGCTGGCAATTCTAAGAGCAGGAGAGCTGTTCTTAAGAAGTAGTAATGGACAATTATGCAAGTGTGAGCAGCGAATCCACGGACTCTATAGGGCTGCTCATCTACTTAATGCAACATTTCCATACAATTTCTTACAATTCCACATACAATAAAAACCATCATGCCAACATTAAGAAAAAACCAGCATGATTAAAATACAGTTGCCATTGTGGTTAACATAAAAACATCTTTCCCTTTCTTGTAAGGTTTATTCATGAAGATGGAAACAGGAGTGCAAAGTCAAAATTGGAGCATAACAAGAAAGGTTATATATACAGTTCTCATGTCTCCTGATAAATGCCCAAATGCATCTCTGATGCTAACTTCAGCATATATTCCATTATCTTCACTGATTTCTACCAAACCCACACCAAGCTAGCGTCTAATCTCATCCTTTTTCTGTCTTCTGGCAAATGGCTACCAACTCCTCTTTCTGCTTTCAGTTTTAGCTACTCTCTTCTATTGGTAGCTTCTTCTACCCTGCCCTGAAGTGTGCCCCAGTTCACGGTGCCTGGGCACCAGTAAGCAGGAGCTAAGCCTTCCATACACGTAGAAAGCTGCTTTCCAAACACCCGCCTCTTGTTTTTCACTGCTCCCAAGCTGACCATAGCAGGACTGAGTTCTGGTGAGGATGGATTTTCATTAGTACCTGGTTTGCAGTTGATGGCCAGACCCTTACAACCTGCTTTTTCCATCAACCTCAACACCATCTGCCTCCCAAAACAACTGCGTAACACCAGGGGCAGAAGGTAACCTGTTTAGCCACTTTGCCTATTACATTCCCAAACGTTCAAAAATCGGGCTTATTGAGGGAAAGTAACAATTATGCTGAGACTTCTTAAACAATGTTAAGCATATGCATCAGCCAGAGGGTTAAAATAAACTATTACAATCCAAGAAATTGCTATGGTATCATCACAGGGAGAAATGACAGCTATTGCCCTGCTTGAGAGCTGGGATTTTCTTCCAGATAACTACTCCTGGCTTTGAGACATTTGATATGGTTTATCAAATTTCTTATGAAGGTGCCTCCTAATGGCACCTTCACTGTAAGCATTGGGCAGCAAATGATATTTCAGGAATTGTCAGCATGTCTAGTTAACCAAGCTTAATAAGATACTTAATTTCTTTACTGTATCTCTTGCTAGCATCCCCCAGAAAGTTATCAATTCTGCCCTCCCACCCCTTGTCTTCATCAATTATGATCAACGAGCTTCTGAATAAATGCATATACATACATACTCCAGCTAGGTCTCCAATACGTACAGTCAGTATGTATTTGTATCAGTGAATTCAGTAAATTCAATCACAGTGTCAGAACCACCACCACAGACTTGACTCTGCACATTTTTAAGGAGTAAAAATCAGGGCAATCAACTTCTGTCACACCTTGTTACTGCTGCTTTCAGGTTTCATAGCATGTACTTGAGCATAATGCTGAACAGAGCGTGCCCTGGGACTCTGCTCGAAGAGGAGGGTGCCTTGTGCAAAATGCACCATGAGATGAAGGCAGGGAGAAAAAGGGGCCAAAAAAAGGGGAAGGATTGTTTCAAACATTAAGGATTCAATATATTTACTCCAAGATTCAGATACCTGTAGGAGACAAACTGGCCAAAAGCCTCTGGTCATGACCAAAAGCAGAAAATAAAAATAGGAACTTTTATACTGGGAATCTATTCTCAACTCCAGATGAGGAAGATTAGATACAGGAGAGGGTTTTGTGAGACACGCACAATTCAAGACAACAGAGTAACAAATTCAAATAACTGGTGGATTCAGTGAGAGAGGACAAAAACCTAAGGGCAAAAGAAGTTAAGAAGAGCTTGGCAGAATCTTAAATAACTGCAGTTAAGGACATAGGTCCAAATCCCCCTGAAGAAAAGGAGGAGTGTGAAAAGGGCCCAATGGCTAAAGCACAAGCTCTTCGCTGACCTCAAATGAAAGAAGAAAGCCTGAGGCATGAAAGATTTGGGTGAGACTGCCAAACACAAGTATAAACATACAGCATAAATATTTAGAAATAAAATCAGAAATGTTCCAACACAGAATAGGAGAAAACTAGCAAGAAATCCAATAAGCAGCAAGAAATACCTTTTATAAATAAAGGAACAGTGGAACGACAACCAAAGGGACTGTTGGCTTACCATGCAGTGGAAAAAGGACATCACCAAGAGCGCAAAGGATGTCTTTTTTCATCAGCTTTTACTAGAAGACCTGCCAGTAGATGGCTAACATTAGGAGAAAAGAGGGGAAGTTTTAAAACCTTATCCAGAGCACATTACAAAGATGTCAATTAAAGGGTTTAGGTATTTTCAAACTGGCTTGGATTCATACACATGGTTATGTATGCTAAAAAAAATGACAAATAATCCAAGACATTAGCTGTTACTTTAAAAAGGACCTAAAAAGGCCAAATATACAGCACAGTGGCAGAAAAAGGAGCAGTAGAACAGCAATCAAGAAAAATTCTCAAGCAAATAACCACCTGCTTGTAAGCACCTAGAAGAAAACCAATAGCTAGCTCAAAATCATCACAAAAAAAGCCTTGTTAAAGTAACCTGATTTCCTTCTGTGGGGTGCTAAGGCGCTTAAAAGGCTGAGAAAAAAAGCAGGAAATGCCACAATTTGAATTGCCGAAGGCTTCAACAAAGTCTCGCTTCCCACACTGTAAAGCTCGCTAAGGAAACCTGGTCTAGATCCACCTATCTACTCAGGCATCTGATGGGCTGGGTAACAAAGTAGCATCCAGAGAGAAGTTATCAGTAGCTGCTTATTAAACTGCATGGTGTGTAGAGAGAGGTTCCTCCAGTGGCTGACCTGGATCTGGCTCTATTCACCTGTGTCACCAACAACATCCTGACAGATAGAGGATACATTTATTTATTCTGCAAAGACCAGGAACTTGGTGTGAACAGACAGTAACAGATGATAGGATTACAATTCAAAGTGAACTTTACAAACTGAAAAAAGTAACTGGAAAAAAACCCCAACCAAAAAACCCCAAACCCCAATATTCAACATAAATATGTTTAATGTAAAAGACTACACTTGAGCAGGAACAACTGGGTACTCAGCAGTTCTGGAAAAAAAATAAATAAAAAAATCTAGGGATAATACTGGATCACAAGTTGAACATGACTCAACAGTGTCCTTCTGTTTCAAAGCAGGAAGGCAGCATACTGAGAAGAGCAAACCCATCGGTATAGTCAATAAGATTTGAAATAATTCTTCTGCTCTAGTGAATGTTGGACAAAGTATTCCAGCTGAGGCCTTGCTGGCTTTGGGTGTTGTGTTTCAAAAATGATATCGCTCAATTTGAGAGCATCCAAAGCAGTGGAAATGATCAGAGGCCCAGGAAACGTCATCTGCTGGAAAGACAAGACATGAGGACAGTTCAGCCTGTTCAGGATCATTTCTCTAACGAAACCAGTGTCCCTGCTAAGGTGTAAGCACAGGCCAGGTAAGGAAGTGACAGCAGCCCTTCTGCGATGAAGGAGGAACTGGAAAACAAAGCATAGGGTGCTTCAAGATAATTGCTGCTTTAAATGAATAAAAGAATTCCTCATTTAGGAAAGAGAATATGATGGAGAGGATGGTATTTCAAAATGTAAGACTTTGCTACATGAAGGCAGATGGTAGGTAATCTGTTCTCCATGTTGTGGGAATAATATGGAGAAATGAACTTAAAAGTACAGCCTCATGAAGGCTAAACATCAGGGCTATTCTGTAATGGAAAAGACCTAAAAGCACCAGAAACAACTATCTGTGACCCTCCATCAACACAGGGAATTCAGGGGAGGTAAAACAAACATCTGTCAGGTATAGCTGAACCTGACTCGGGGCAGCCGATGCACCAGATAACCTCCTGAGCTCCTGTCCAGCCCAGCTTTTCTTTAAAAAGTGAAGCAGTAGGTCAGTCTCCATTTAACACAGAGATGGTTAATTCAAAGTGCTGATTCCCCCTCTGCTCCACACCAAAGCCACGTGGTCTGTATGCACCCAACATCCCTAACCAGATCCTCCTATATTAACACTAAAACAAGATGCCTAAAACTTGTAGAGAAGAGACAAGTTTTTATGCAGTCTGCTAATAAGCTTTGCAGAAAAGTCCAACAGAAGCACAGATTTTTGCTCTTTCCACGGAAACTGTAATGCTTAAATACATAGAAGTACAGATCCATGTCCTGTATTCTCTACTTGATTACTACTGACTCACTATATTGGTGTTTCCAATTTCTACCACTAAAATGAAAGTTAATTCCTCAAGTGCAATATGAACCTCATTTATTTTCTCCCAAATGCTCCTTTTTAAAGCATATCACACTGCTTGGAGGAAGGCTCTAGACCCTAAAATTCATCATCATGAGGACAGGGCTGCAATTTCTCATGCCTTGCTCAAACAGGAATGGCTTTTTCCTTTAATTGGAAGAAAAATGAATTTGCTTGTTTTGAAAGCATTAATGTTTTGAATCTGGCATTAAAAACTCCCTGAACCTATCTGCTCTCAGCTAAGCAAGAGATAATTTGAACTTGAACCTGCAGTCACGTACAAGGAAGATGCAATGGAAGAATATGCACTTCTGGCAGGAAGCAAGATCATTAAGGAGTGGGAAGCTTCACACTTTGATACTTTGTACTTTCTATATTTAATAAACCTGAATTAAAGTTGAAACAATTGCTTCAGTCATACAAGAAGAAAATCAAGACCAATAGCATAATTTATAGACAGACACACTTTCTAGAATATTCCTTTCAATGTAAAAAGAAAGTTGCATTTTTAAAAAAACACAAGGTCTATTTTAAAGGTGGTTGGTTGTGGGTTTTTTTTGTAAACTAGAAAAAAAAAAATCAGATCTTATACACTACATAAAACACGCTTTTCTGCTCCAGCATGGGTAATGCATTTCCTCATAGAGTTTGTGGATATCCAAACAGCAAGAATCTCATTTTCCTTTGCTTCTAACCTAGAGCTTTCCAGTAAGTGTTTGTATCACCTAGGACCAGCATTAGGAACAACAATATTTGCACAAAGGTCTCCTTTGGTCACTTTTGCTTTTATTGGCACAACCTGACCTTAAGCTGGATAGTCAGAATTTACCTTGTGTTGTGCTTTGTTAAATCTGGTTGCCAAACTATAAACTCCTACTGTAGATAATTGTCATGATGTGGATGGAAAATTGAATAATTCTAGAGACAACTGAAGTGAAGCTTTTAGAGAAACAACATGTTTAGTACTAAAATGCATTTCAACATTATTTTATTGCACAATTGAAAAGGCTCTGAAAAACTAAACAAGAAGCTGACTCATGCACCTGTATAATAAGAAGCAGAATCTCTTGTTTGATTTCTCCATTTTGAGCCAAAGCATACGAAGCCGTAAAAACAATGCAGTTCCTTGCAACAGTCTCATAATGAATCTGGGATCATGCTTCTTTCTTACTTTGAAAAGCTGCTTTCACAACGAAGCACTTCGAATTCTGGCACAGAACTTGCTCCAAACTATAAAATTCTGAGCATGAATTAACATGAATATCTAAGGACATCATGCCTCTTGGAGGCTTCATATATGAAGCTGTAATTTCCTATGAGCATCTCACTCGTAGGAAAAAGAAAGAGAAGCTGTGTGACATTTATTACGTGCTCCAATTAAGCTGCCCATCATGTAGCATCTCTTCTTAAAAAGAGGAATGGCCACATTACTGGTCTGTATATTAATTCTCTCCACTTCCCCTTCCTCTCTCCCCTGCTGCTGGTTCTTGTCATGACTGACTGAGATAATACATGATGGCATTTTTAAGAACACAAAAATATTTATAAAATCTGCCCTAATTACAGTCTCCCAGAACTACCTGCTTTCCCTCCTTTCTCTCAAGACCTCTTGCTAATTGGGTTTTCTGCATTTCCAGGACCCTGTGTAGCACCTCCAGTGGTACTGCTAACGCTGCTGTGGAGAAAACTAATTTACTGGCTTTTTCCTTCTGAGAAAAAGACATTCAAGATGCTTTTAAATGCCAAAATATCAACAACTGCTTTGTGATCTTGAAATGAGCATGAGAGATATACATAGCCATTGCTATTAAGCAGGAAAGAACACGTACCTACAAACTAACCAGCAGGCTAGTAGACATGAATTTGAAGTTTTTGCTAACATACTAGCTTTGATCCTCAAGAACAAAAAACTGTTTTAAAAAGCATTAATATATGCATTTTGCACATGTAGAGAAACACTTTACTTGCCCTTATAACACAACCACACCTGAACCAGAACATGTTTGACTGCACATAGCAACTTGAACAGTTTTGGACCATGTAAAATGCAACATGCAAAATCTCTTTTAGGCAATGAATTAGTTGCCAAGGACAGCCACTGAAGACCCATTCACTTGGAAGATCCAAAGCAAGACTCTAAAAGACAACACCTCAAAAATAACCCCCCGACACACTATGCGTCATACAGTATCCCTTCTAACAGATCTCCATCTTATCCAGCCCTAGCACCATCTATTCAACTGCTATTCACAGAAAGCATTGAAAACTTGTGTGACTACGAGAGATCAGCGCTTCTATTGGAGGTCTTTCACATAAAACAAACTCCAATAGATCAGTAACTACTGCTGACATAATGAATCTATCCCCAAAATCAGAAAAAAATGCTTCCTTGGAATCACATATATTTTTGTGGCGTTCCTTCAAAGCAATTAAACCTACCCTAATTTAGGAACGACACATGATGGGATTGTAAAATGGTGTTTCATTTGGTGCTTCAAAAGCAGAAGATAGGTACAATTTCTAAAAGGAGATAAGCTATTAATGAAATGAGTTGTGAGTGCTTTTTAAACTTTCATTCTCTCATTTATCAGGTACAAGAATAAGTTAAATCAGAAGCATGGTTACTGCTTCAGGGAAGCCCCTACCCAGAAAGAAAAGTATTCCAGTTTGTGCAGTCCGGAGAAAAACCTCACGTGACAACTCCAGGCAACTCCCACAACCTCTTCAATCTCAGTCAGCCCTTTTATGAGAATAGTATTCATTTAACACGATACCTGCTATTTCTGAACCACTCCAATTTCAAAATGAAAAGTCATATCTTAATCTTCTCATACGCATGTGGTAGCACCTGGGAGACACTTAGGAATCTTCCACGAACAAAAGTGCTCTATAAATATAAAATAAGTAATTGACATCTCAATGACCCTATCACGACAAGCTATTGAGCAAAGGTCTGTTCTTCAGCTGCATGCAAGCAGCTCCCCATCATCCTTTTTGGTACAGAAAGAATAAGTTTTCATTGTCATTGAAAATAATGTACTTTTTAGGTACATTAATTCAGAAATCTGCTTGACAACCTTTAGATTTTGATTACAATACCCTTTCTGTAATTATATATACATTTATATTGGAGTATTTAAAAGTCTATTGAAGATGAGATGAACAGTAGTTAAGAAAGAAAGAAATCAATATGGTTGTCTATGCAGGTAATCAGACTTTTTCTTTTCTTTTCTTTTTTTTTTAACTTTCAGGGTAGGGTTTTTGAGTTGGTTTAACACTATCACTAGATAAAGTTTCTGTTGTAAGCTATGTAATGTCACAAAATTCCCTGAATGGCGTATTTCAATATCAGATAAGTACTTTTTAAAACACAACTGAAAAAATATATCAGAAAAATAATTCACCTCAGTAAAAGATCTTAGAAATGAGGCTCCTTGCAAACTGCAGCTAAAGAAGTGATGTTTGAACTCAGGTTTCTTCAATAATAACAAAATAATATACAACTAATTAAGATTTTGGTGTTTACTGCTGCATGTCAGTCTGAGTACTTCAACAGTAAATGCTCTCAGGGATCACCAAAAGGATGTTTTCCACAAATTCAACACATTTTTAAGTGAGCCTCACTATCACTGCTAGAAAAAAATCGGGTTGGCAGAAGGACTGGGATTATACAGAAACAGGAAAACTTCTACAAATTTTAACTGACAAAGAAACATGATTTTAATAAAAAGGGGATTTGCTTGATAAATTGCCCTTTTATCAGTAGTAAAAGTGCTATAATTTTAAGATGTTGCTCAATCATTTTAAGATTTTAGAAAACTGTTTGAAAGTACTCTCTAATAAAAATATAACCGATAATAGAAGGATGTTGTAGCAACTAAAAGGGTATTAAAATTGTGGTTTCGTTAGTTCTGAGTTAAGGAACAATGGCAGGATTAGCAGGAAACTATTACGAAATTAATCTGATTAATGCCTTATAAATAATGAAGCTATACTTAAAAGGGTCCACAAGCTCCACCATGTCAGAACATGGATCTAATATATGATGCAAGACTAAAAAGGAGGGTATTTTCCCTAGTAATTAAATAGCAAAACCTGAATCCTCCCAAAAATCAAGTAAGAACAAACAGGGAAGGGAAAAAAGCAGTGCAACTTGTAAAAACACAATAAAATTAACTGCAACGAACTCCACCCTCTTTGTAATCTGTTTCAGAGGAAAGAGTAACACTTTAGTCCTGTCCTGTTGCACACTCTCACAATTTCTCCATAAACAAATAACTCTTCCATACGATTTTTTTGTTAGCTGGGTGTGAAATCCTTCTCAAGAGAGCAGCAGCCTGTGGCCAGGCAGGCAGAAGGACCGTCCCTCCAAAGGGAACCACCGCTTTTGGCCGCAGCCTTCAGCCAGCTCTGTTCAAAGCAACGACAGAGCCACAGCCAAGGGGATAAAAACCCATTTTAGTTATTTCAGGTTCATTGCATGTACCATGGTCAAAACCAGTTAAAATCTGATCATCTCTTACTTGCTAAAATAAGGCTACAATCAGTGATTACAGCAATCATTCAAACTCCAGATTAAATGAGCTGGGATGAAGTTGACAGACCAGTCTCTAATCTTAACGCTGGTCCCAGTACTGAGTCTTGGTGCCGTTGTTCTGGCAGTTTGGCTTTGTCTGTGAAAAATACACCTCTGGTCTGAAAAAAAAACCACAACCAAAACCCCCAAAACCCCCAAACCCCAAAACCTCCTTTCCTTTTTTAAAAAGGCAAGATTTGTTGTGGACAGTAACATACATACCTCCTGTTCCCAGCAGGGGAAAGCTACATTACTTACTACTGAAAATATCTTTTGCAATGTAAATGGTTTTCAGGATCCTGAAAAATAAGACTGATTTTAATGACAGCCATAATAAATCCCAGCTACCCAAACTCATCTTCTGAATAAACCACAATCAGGAAAGAGAAAACAACTTAAAAGTTCCCACCATCAGACCACTGGTATGAGCAAAAGCTGTATTACTAATGCAACTGAAATACCAACTGCAGCTTCTCTCCATTTCCACCCACTGGTTGCAACTATCACTCCAGAAACTGCGACACAGAGGCACGGTCCTCACAGAGACCTATCATGCTCTTTACTACCAAAATGAGAAGATTAAATCAAGCTGTCCTCACATACAGACACAGCACACCTACAAAGCAGCGGATCGGAGCCGATATTAATCCCGTAATTCTAAATTCTGCTTGCTCACAGTTTATCAGCGTTCCGTACACACCCCTGGGCTCCATCTCCTGCTGACTCACCAGCAGTTTTTACCCTTGCATGACTTTTCTGGAGCTATTTGGCCTCAGCACCAGTCCTCAGCTGGTGTATCAGGCTGCTTCAACCAGGGCAGGGGGCAAAGAACCAGGTCACCTTGTCTAACCTACAAACACTGCGACAACAGTTCGAGGAGGAACTGCTTCACACCTTGCAATCATCCACCGCCCATGTAACATCCCTCATATCCCACTGTGGCTTCACTTGTTTAAAACATCAAGTTAAAAATAGGAGGGCAACCAAGTCCTGATCTGAATTGTCACCAAGCTACTGCCATGACCTCGGGTAGATCTTTTAACTTGCACATAAATATTTTATTTCCAATGAGATGGAGTTTAGAAGGATTCGGAGGGAAGGTAGCATTAAGCACTGAATACAATCATCAGTGTGCAAAAGTAATTCAAGAGATACTAAAACTGAAGAAAAATTACTCCTGCTCCCACAGAAATGTTATTTATTGACAGCACTCATTAATATCTGAGATACCACCTTCTTCTATCTTAAAAACATCTCTGTATTTTATGTACACTTCCTATTGTTTCTACAGTATGCTCTATTTCTACTGGGAAATTTCCTTTCGAATAAAAGCTTTCCATTCTCAAACATCATTAAAATGAGGTCAAAAAGAAAACAGTAGAAAGAACCGGCACTTTAAAAGTTATTTCACATTTTCAATCATGACCCTTTCAGCAGCCAGTCAGGATGAAATACTGCTACTCCGTTTTACGAAGTGTGTGACATTCTTTGCTGTTCTCAGGACATCGCACAGCGGGGAGGCAGCGATACTCCGCTGCAGGAGTTCAATCACCGGTGTTCGAAGCTTTCAAACCAAATAAGCAAATGGCTTCCCTAACGGCAGCTGGCTGGGCAAAGCTGCAGTTGGGAAAAATCATCTCCTCAATAGGTCATCTCAGGACCTCCTAGACTCATGAAGCTCAAATAGTTTATATATATATATATATGAAAAAATACATATTTTTTTAAAAAGCATAAATATATATAATATATATATATATTCTGGAAGTTTGATAATATTCTTCATATTCCTTGCCTTAAAATTCCAGTTATCAGTGAAAAAGATGAATTTGGTTAATGAGGACAAAATTATGACAATATTGGTAAATTCTATTAATAGAGAAAGACTCTTGGAGAAAATACATTAAAAAGAACAGAGGAATGTGGAAATACTACTTCAGAATAAACTTTCCTGTCATCTCTACAATATTTATCATGATGTACTCCAAAAATACTTTGCTAACAAGGAAAATGCCAATAAACGTACTGACCATGGCCAGTTTAGGCTAAGGACTTACCTTTATTGAAGCTACAACCCCAGTACTGTAACCTTTTTTAAAAACAGATCTGGAGCAGCACTAGTCTAGGTTTGCTTGAAAGGAACTGGTGCTTTACAACAAGAAATTACTCGGAGTCAAGCAAGGCAAAAACTGCACAACGCCGCTTACCAGAAACCCATCCTGGCTGCCGTGCCACTGGCCCTCTGGGCGTGAGCCAAAGGCAAAAATGAGGAGGTATAAAGGGGGTGTATGGTTTGGGTTTGTTTGTTTATATATAAAAACTATTTCTTTATAAGATGTGTGTATATGTGTGTGTGTGTGTGTGTATATATATATATATATATATAAAACTAGTTCTTTATAAGGTATTGCTATTGTGCCAATCAAAAAAAGTGAAAATATTTAATTTTGGAACCTTTTGCAGAACAAGAGCTTTGCATTTCATGCCCGTTCGATTCATCAACTCTGGCTAATGACAGAGTGAAAAAACATGGGAGTGACAGTAGTTATGCAGTTTCATTAATGGTAGTTAATGGAAGGTATAATCAAAATACAAAATTTATTTTTTGCTGTTGGAATTAAACCAAAGGATTACTCCTGAGGATGTTACCTAGGAATTCAAAGTAAAGCTACAACTATAAAAAACCGTCAGTGAATGTGTTTCAATGAACTACCAACATAACCAATCTTCTTGTCAAAACCACTATCTACTAAGGAACATGAAGCCACCAAATTAAAATACTTCCTACACCCAATGATCTAGCCCTTAATCTAATGTTTAGAGAAATACAGGGGAACACATTAATTCAGTTCTCCATATCAGATTATTAATAGGTGACAAACCAGGAACTCATTATGGGAGTGAAAGAAGTCTACAAAGAGATAATCACGTTTGTTGAATACTGAAGGATAGAAGCTGGATGAGATCAGCCTGGCAGGATCTTATAAGCACAGATCATAGAAATAACTCTGTCAGAGCCATCATCCCGCTCGAGGACTTTCCGAGCACATCGAACACTACAGGCTACATCCTCCAGATGAGAAAAACGCCAGAGGTTACAGAAGGTTTTGCCTCTGCCACCTGCACTACAAGCACTGAAATCCAAAAAATTCTTTGAAATCCATAATTCTGTCGGGTACGTTAAGTTAATAATTTCTTGTCCCAACTCCCTGTAACATCTGATTCTGGTTACGGAATGTTTGAGAAAAACCCATTCGAGAGAAGCAAAAAACCAGAAATGTAGGATTTAAATACGGAACTAGGTATCAGCAAATGCAACGATCTAAAGGCAGTACATGCAAAGTGATGAAGAAAGAGTTCGGTTTCTGAATGTATTTTCAATTGCAGTGCTGATTTAACTCCCACAAGAGTTGCCTTTTAAGTGCAGGCACAGTTTTGATCAATCCTAAATATCTTCTTTTTTTTGTGTGTGTGTGCCCTGCCCACCCATGTTAAACTGTACTAAAAACAAGCTGTAAAACTCTGGATCAACTATATTTATATGGTATCACTGCAATTATCTGATGGGAATTTTCCAAGATGAGTTGTAACTCTCTTTACAACAGTAATTTAATGGAGTCAAAATAACAGAATAAGAAGCAGAAAATAGAAGAACAGTACGAAAATGATAATTTTGCTCTGCGAAGTTGGGACTTGCCATTTCAAATTAGTAAAAACTGTGAAGTGGGCATTACTGACAACGTGAATATAGTAATTGGGGTTGATTTCTTGGCACTTTGCCGAATCCTCTGACGAGGGCCTTGGGAGTTAATTACAGCTCTCTGAACAGAGTGGGGACACTTCCCGCACAGGCCTCCAGTGAAGCAACCTGGAAGCATTGAGAGAGGCAGAAGAACTTTACTGCTCGGCCCATTAAGGGAAATTCATAGAGAAATTCAGAGTTAGAAGTGCAATAGGACATCAAGAATAAACAAGCTGTTGGGCTTTTGCAAGGAAACAAAAAAGAATGAATCCATTCAACCAAAGGGTCATCACTTAGTCCATTAAAACAAGTCACCTGTATCCAAAATTCAACAGATTCTTATCACTAACCTTTGATTTTAACTAGTAGCATTTAATTAATTTGGAAGAACTACACCACTCCTTCCTGAGCGATAACTAGCTAGCCTCTTGAGTTGCTTCTGTAATCAGTTCCTTTGATTAACTTTACTAAAATTAACACATGTATTTCATACATGTTACAACAAATTAGAACAGAAGAATAAAAAGCAGCCTGCCAACTTAAAAACTGAGCAAGTGGAACTTTTGAATTAAAGCAGAGTTATTAGCTGATTATTATATGGAGAACGTTCAGAAGAAAGAACATGCCTTTTCCATTTTCATTTTGTATTACTAGTGATTACATGATATATCTTAAATTATAATTTGAGGTAAAACTATGATTAAAAATAATTTAAATATTGCACAAGTTAATTGCTCTGGAATTTCTTCATCTTTGTTCCTGTTCTTTGATTCAAAGATTCTGCGTGCAGAGTATCTGCCCCACGAGTCTCACCCAAGGTGCAGGAGCCAGAACTTCCGCAAACACGTCGCTTCGTGGTCCTTACCAGGGACAGATGGTGATGGGAAACCATTAGGTACTACTTGTAAATACTCCGCATTTGTTGCAAAGCATTACCACATGCAATGAGGCAGAGATATGTGGCAGTTCTCCCTTCCCACAAAACCTTTCAGTATTAAAAAGGAAAAACAGAATAAAGGAAACAACAAAGGATTAGACTGTCTTTCTGAAAAAATCCAAAGAAGTCTTCACAACAAATTATAATTCAGGAGAAAAGGCTGTTCACGTCAAAGCCATAAGCTCTCTTTGCACTGCAAGTGGAAAAGCTTTCACAATAGAAACTAATTCAGCAGATGAGTTAAATACTCGTGCAGGGCATGGACGACTCTTGTTTAATTCCACAGTATCACTTAAGCAAAGGGATCCTGACCTGAATCCGCCTTGTTACAGACAGGCACTCAGATCATCAACCCAGATCTCATCTCAGATCATTTCCTTCACTGTTGGATGAGTTGTCTGGGAGCAACCATTCCCAGTTAAAACCTTATCAAAACATCTTCCCGTGAAAAGTCTAGTTTGATCAACTGGCACTTCAGGACAATTCTTTTATGAGAAACATTCCCAAATACCTCTACTTGGGGAATATTGCACTTCCAGCTTTGAGGCCAGTAACAGGCTTACACATGATAAGATGGAGCTAACCCAGAATAAAGCGGTTGGTGAAATTTAAGAGTCCTGTTTGGACCTGCTCACTTCAGTCAATGAGAAAAGCAAGAACTTCAGGCAACTTTAGTTGGGGTCAAATTAGGGGAAAGGAGAAGCTGTGAGGTTGCCTGATTTTTTCAATGCAACCACAAAGAATCAGTCTCCTCAGATGAAAAAAAAAAGACTGAACAGAAGACAGTCACTATGCCCTGGCTGCAAGGGGAGAAATCATTACAGCACAGGAACTCTACTGAAAGTACTTTTGTTAAATTTTTATAGGGAGTTTTATCCTGCAAGATCCGAGTCTTGAGAAACGTGTTACACAAGCACGTGCAAATAATCCCACGTAAGGATTACGAGTCGGTTTGCCAGTCTTTAAATAACTAACTTTTAAGCACAAGGAGAAATAAAATTGGATCAACATAAAAACTATCTGCAAGCATGGGGATAAGAATACACAGGCAGTGCAGGATGAAACCAACTCCTTTAGCAGCACTGCAGCTGGATCTGCTTAAACCAGCACGGAGATTCTACCCAGAGGTTTGTTTTTCCAGTTTTTCCTCTACTGTGCACCTCTATTTCACTGTTTTACACGGATTTAAGAGAACCAGCCAGAGTAAGTACAAGCTGGAGTATAAAAACTACCTTCTTGTATAAATAAGCCACCAAAATTATTCAGACTACCAACCTGACAAAAACAATACTAAAACTTTAACCATCTCCATGGAAAGAAAACACCACCATTAATCTTGCCAACAACAACAACAAAAAAAGCCCAAGCAGGTAAATGTCTGGTAGGAATTAACAGATAGACCCGTAAGAGACTCACAAAGATATTAATTGGATCAGTCATAATCACGACTCCAGAGGACACTGAGGAAAGCAATGGCAAAATGAAGAGCAATGTCGACGCAGCATGTACAGGCCAGGAGGAAGCGCTCCACTTCCCTGAAAACCCGATCATTTGTGTCCATTTGGTACGCACAGCACTCCTCAACCTCGCTCACGATTCCTAAGAGACAAGGTATTATCTTGTCCTGCGAGCTATGGAAAATTACATGTCTTTGTACGTGAAATCTCTGCCTTTTAAAATCTCACTGTTCTATATAGCGTTCAGCGCTATGACTTGATCGATAATATACCACACTCCAATCTTTTTCAGGTTAAGGGTTAATTACCACTAAGAGATATCTTGATGGTCAGCAAATAAAAATGAAACTTTTATCCTACAGGCATTTACAGTATATATTTTCAATTACAGTGCTACTTGTAGACAGGTACTTCGAAAGTTAAGTTTGACACTTCCCGCTCCTAGGCGACAAGAGCGAAACAAAAGGCCTATCAACAAAAGTTGGATTAAGAGCTACTACCTGTTTTTCAAAGTGCCAGATGCCAGAACTAGACATGTGAAATTTTAATTTATAATAATGCTAATACGGCAGCAAACACAGAAGAGTCTTTCAAAATAACAGAGAACTATTTTGCTGCTGGTACTTGCAGCCATCTCCCCTGCCACAGGAGCGTCCTGCATGCGAACTCTTCTGCGCAGCAAGTTCACTATTGATTATGCTGCCATCTCATTCTCCCTGCTCAATAATCACGCTCCTAAGCTTCAACTCCTGGTAAACATTTCTCTTTCACAGCTGAGAGGGAAGATTGGTTTTGGCTTTATTTATTTATTTATTTTCTGGGAATTCCTGGAGCCTCTGGCTTGGTTTCCCATATTGGCAGGTCCAACCTAAGGGCCAGAATAAACACATAATGTTCGCAAAGTGTGAAGTCGTCCCAGGAGAAGAATCAGTCCTGGAAGCCCAAACAACACTTTCATGATACAGATTCAGTGCTTTCTTCCTCCAAAAGAAGGTGCCAAAGGATACGGGGGAGAAAGCACTCTACTGGCATCACTAAGGACAGATTGGAAACAAATCAAGCTAAGTGGCTAAGAATCTAACATCCAGTTTTAATGTAGAAATTTAACAGTAAGTACAAAGCAAACAACAAAACAGCAAATTTTGTGCAACAAAATATCAACTAGGAAGTTTCCTCAAAGTAATTTGGATGCTTTTCACAATCAAAAGGATTTCTACATCTACTAATTTTTTGTAAATTCCAAATTCTATAAATTATTGATCCCTAGAATTTTGTTTTGAAGAAAGTAACTGATTTTGTGTGGAGAACAATCTATGATTTTTAACGTTCTCATCGACCTACCATGAACTATTCCTCATGAGCTCTTGCATGAGAAATACAATAGAACGTTGCAGCTGAAATTCTAAAACCATGAAGATTTACTGATGGCAAGGACACAGATTTCCAACAATCTGTTCTATCTGAAGCGTGTTTATCTACAAAGCATTTCACAAATATTAAAGCAATACATACTGCTATTTCTCCTTCACACACATGTACTATGTCACCTTGTATATAAAAATCTGGCATCTGCCCACAGCTTCAGCAGAACACGTAACACTCGACAAGAGCTATTGAGAAAAGTCAGGTTTCTCATACCGAAAAATGTAATGTTTTGTTATCTGAATATGTCACCAAAATGCAATTTTACACAGCCCAGCAATACAAAAAGGGAAATATTAGAAAAATATACTTTTCCTGAAAAATTTAAGTGAAAGTTTTAGATCCCACTTTGACCTTTCCCAGACTTTCCTTCGAAGTCAAGAGCCCGTGTTATACCGCACCTCATTTAATTTTCCATTTTTTTTCACCTCTCATCTCCCTTTCTGCTCTTAAAATACTAAAGAAATACCTAAAAGCATCCTATGGCACATCTACCATCGCTGTACAAGCAGAACATGTCTATCCTGATTAAAACAACTATTATACTCAAGAATTCTGGGAAACTATTTAAGATATTTTTAGAGTATTGATAAGTGAATAATCTTTGGATTAAGAATTCCAATTAAAGAGCAATTGTTTTCCTTTCTGGGAATTTACTGGTACCAGCCTAGGAACTCCACCCAGCAGCTTTGGGAGTTGCCTTTTCTTACTTAGTCATTCAGCTTTGGAAAGCCTCCAACCAAAGATCCCAACCTGCAAGACCCTGTTTTTAAAAAGATAAATGTCATGATTTTTATCCACCAAGCATCTTTTTTTTTTTTTTATCCACCCACTCATACTGAGGTTAATATTTCCTTTTTACCTAATAAAAGTCACTACAATTCTCAGAAATAGCTCTTTTTCATAGATTTAAATACCTTTCTCTTAGTTTGGCTCCAGAATGTTAAGTTTATAAAATGAATGTACTGATGACCAAACACCGAGGTTGTTGTTACTCAATCTTCTATTACACAAATACCACTCTGCTGTTGGCCCTGCTTGTGATTGTATATCATTGTATAGAATCCATACCACAAACACAGGATTTGTTCCTAAATAAGAAGGGGGGCGAAAGGGAGAGCACCAGCATAGCAGCCACAAACAGATCTACTTGTCATTTGGAAACCATGTTCCACTGACATTCAGAAGACAATCTTTGAGATTTTTAGAAACTCTCAACACAAGAGAAAACGTGCAAGTTTTACTAATAGACACTTCGATACTATTGTGTCCAACGATCTTAAACAACTGAATTAAAATCTAGGATGTTTCAAGCACAACATATTTACCAGTTATCCCTTTATCATCTTCCATAGTCAACAAATGGAGCTGTTGAATGTTCTGGACTTTAATTAAATCCAACATTAAATTCTTATTCCTTGCACAAATTTTAACAGCTCAGATTGAAGAATATCAAAGCATGGAACACACAAGGTTTTATATAATGTATTAATTACAATGTATCTGAAAACAGGTAAATCTTTCCATAAGACTGGGTTATTGGAATGCTAATTGCCAATGTTCCTACTCTGAGAGCAAGAAAAAGGCAGTACATTGGTAAAATTAAATTATTAGTTTCAATAAAAATACTTTATTTCTTAACAGCACAGATTTGGCAATAAGATTTTATCTAACGTCATTTACACCTGATTGTATTTCATTTCCAATTTTTTTAATCCTGCAAGGTAAAAAGCAAATACTTATGAAAGGGACCTGCAGCTAATGCCAAAGTTTCAATTATAGACTTTCCTATTTGGCAGCAACGAGTCAGGACTTGTAAGCCACTTTCTCTTCCTTCACATCATCATGCTAAAGGAAGAAAGAAACCTAGAGATGCTATTAGCACTTAAGTATCTGTGTATCCTTAAATGCCGTAGATGATGTGGCATTAGATGATGTCTAAGCATTAGCATTTACCTGTATCGACAAGGGAAGAAAACCCACTTTTTCCACCCTCTTTTAGAGAGCTGAAAATAATACAAACAATAGAAGAACTATTACTGAGAACAGACAACTTTTAAGTGTTAAAATTTTATCTTATATTTTTCCAAATTCCTCTCCCCTCCACATTGTATAGGGTCATACATACAGGCATAAAGTAGTGGTGCATTTAAAGAGGCTATGTTCTAAAATTTAACGGAGTTAAATTTAATAATTTAACGGAGTAAGTGCAGAACACAGGTAATGGTGCCCTGAGGCTCCCCCCCCCAATATCAGCTCCCTCTCTTTGCTGTATTCTGAAGCATGCAGGTATTAA
>VXBL01001526.1:0-67970 GCA_013400195.1 Aramus guarauna | reverse complement strand
TTGTGTCTAAGAACTTAGCATGTGATCATCGTCACACTAAGGACTTTTTAATTACACTGATTTGGAAAACAGAACAGCAATATTTAATTTTGGACCAGCAACTGGTTTTAAGAGTCAAATACCCTATAAAACACACCATTTACACTTACCTATTTTACCCAGCTATTGCTCATGTAAAAATTTCTTTATCAGATGCTATTTTCTAAGACTTATCTTCCATGTATTCACACATCTAAAAATGTGCTAAAGCTATTGTTGAGACACAGAAGCTACTGGAAAAGCATGTCCATTGGAGAGCCACTGTAGCGCACTTGCTCTAAGTCACCATTACCAGTTTCGTCTATAAGTAGAACTACTGTTATGTGCATACATGTACATAAATATATACACACAAATACAGAAAGCATCTGAGTGCCTTTTTGCTAGTTCACAGCTCCAGAATTTCAACAGAAATTTCAGTATAAACAGTAAGAATTCACAACTTGCTTTCTTTGATAAGTAATCTTGAAGGCTGAAGGGGGTTTTGAGCAAACTCTCACTTGCGGGTATCAGCAAGTAGTAGCCTCCACAAAAGAGAGTGGTGAGCAACTTCAAGGTAAAAGCCTTAGAGATGCAGCTCAGCATCAGCAGCACTTAGCTTGCACACTCAACTCTTCACACCCCAATGCTGACAAAGAACAAAGACAGCTCTAACACTAGTGAGCTGCAACTTTAAGTCTAAAGATACTGATTTTTTGGCAAAGACTGTTACTGTTCAGTAGAGCCTGTCTTTACGTGCCACCGTTCAGTAGGGAAGAAGCCCTCAAAGCACTAAGCTTGCTAATCTCCTGATGAGAGGGAATTGCTATTAAAAATGCTGTTTAGACAGACAGACTTCTATGAAAGTCTGCTACACAGGCTCATCAAACTCATTAAAACTAGCTTTAAGTCCCAGGCTTGGGAGTGTAATCCCTTTTAGAAACCTGCAGACTAGGCTAAGAGAATAAAGATATGGTAGTTAGGGAACTGAAAGATGTATGAGCTCTGTTCACCTCACGGTCAGCGTGGGTAAAGAATACACCATAGTGCCAATCTTCTCAGGTATCACCATTAATGTGCTGTTGCACACCAGCTCCTTCCAACCCTGAATTTAAACACGACAGTGGAGTAATCAGTTTGGAAACTACATAAAGACTTTGTGTCTTCCAGTTCAATAGCAGAAAGGATGTTGACCTGCAGCAGCATCGACCCTTCAGCCTCTACCCGATGTGAAAACACCTCCCCTTGTCACTTGTACTACGTCAAGGTGAAAGTTCTCTTTGGAGCTGGCATAGTACAAAATTAGTGACCATCCTTACTGACGTAACAGAAGATGGTTTAACTGTGCACCTCCCATTGCTGGCAGCAGCGTTCAGATAGGTAATGCAAGCTCCCATGCTATGCCACATCGCACAGCCTCATAAAAAACCTCCACCAGGAGCTATAAAATGCCGTGCCATAGTCGTGCATTTGGACAGTCCTCATAACTGACCTTCAACTTGCACACATATAGGTAAAGCAACTGGTAGAGCTGATTTCCAGGTTTCTTCCTGCCTACAAAGCTGTCGGTGCCCATGGGGAGACTGAAAAAACCACCCAAACCCAGTGCCGAGGCTGGGAGGAAGCAACGTGCAATGTCACAGGCATCTCATTTACAGAGACAGAAAAGCCGAAGCTTGTAACGTGAAAAGGCTGCCGGGTGCAGGAGGCGTAGGAAGAGGTGCTCTGCACAGGACAGCCCTCAGCAGTGCTCTGCCTTGGGGGATCTTCCTCGGGAAGTCATGGCATAGGGATGGTTTCATCCACTCCAGGTCCTGACCAGAGTGCAGGACTGCAAACCGCTGTGCAAGCTGTATCCTCTCAACTGACCGTCAGCTGAAGGATTGCTGGAAAATGCTGATTTGCAGCCTTCTGATAAAAGAGTTTTTTAGGTAAATATAACAGCATGTCTCTTCAAAACGCCACCAGGAGGCTGGATACGAAGAGTCCTAGTACAATGACTAGACAAAATGCAAAACCATGAAATTAGAAGCTTCCCGATGGGGTCAAAGCAGTAAAACCAGTTCTGATTAAGTTGCATTACCAGATAGAAGCAGGATCTCAATAATTTACAGCCAGAGACAGGGTAAGTGTCCATTAGCATTAGTATCTATGGATGTACACTTTCTTTTTTCCCCCACATTTTTAAGGCATCTGGGTCTCCGTCTTTCCCTCTTCCTGGGTCTCAAGAACCATTGAAGTAAAACGTGTTCCCTTCACACAGAAGAGGAGCCTTCCTCTTTGTATCCCCTACACCCCCAAAGGGTAAGTAAGGAGGCAAGATTATTTGATGGGAATCTGGACACAGTAAATGGTCTCTAATGGTATCTAGAACACAAAATTCAAGATAATTTTAAAAAGTTGACGTTGGATGCGATCCAAATTGCAGATGAACACATCAGAGTGGGATGTTCTTCAGATGTGTCAGTGGCTCTTAAGTTTAGGAACAAAGGAGCCAGATTTATTTATTTCTTTAATATAGTTGCCTTTCAGCATCAGCAATCTTGCAAAGGGCAAACTTGAAACCAAACAAAAATGTAACATGAAGTACTGACAGAAGAAGAAAAAAAATAAGCTAGATCAATCATTACAGATAACTGGTCTCATGATATTAATAGTGTCTAAACCTCCGTCAATGTGTTCTTGCCCTTTTTTCCTTCAGAAACCAATGCAGAGTGGCTCAGCTCATTTGTGCCTCTTCCACTAACGAGCAGCGCACATCCCACTTCAATACCTCTTTTCTCCCAGCAAAGAGTACCTCAAGAGTTAGAACTAATTTGACAAAAATCTATTCGATCGCCCCCAGTTTCTGGAGGTTTAAAAAAAACATTGCAACGCATTAAAAGACAGGTTAGAACTAGCTGTTCATCCAGGCTCCACCAGAAACAGAGGAGTAAGAATATGTCTGGAGGTTTTGGGTTGTTTGGTCTTTTGGGGGGTTTTGTTTAATTGGGGTTTTTTTGTTGTTGTTTTTTTTTTTTTTTTTGATTACTGCGTTATATTGAAGGTACCTGCATTTTCACATGTACGTTTTTGAAAGGAGTCATGCCAAGTTACTCCTCTTGCTCCCCCAAATTCCTGAGACTGAGGTATTTTTTCAGACTGAGTCCACTGAAATAAAAAAAATAATCACAAAACAAAACTAGCACTGGGGTTACAAGACTGTAGTGATGTTTTTTCTTTACCCTAGTTTTGGGGTGGACAGAACACCCCTGCACTGGTTCTAGCTCCCAGTCGCGGGAGATGAAGGTGCCATCCCCTTGGGATGAACTGGGATCATTTCTGTGCCTTTTACTTTTCCCTGATGCTTTTAAGTGAACAAGGAAGGCGAGGGTAACAAGCTGCCAGCCACTTCTCCAGCTGACTAGCACCAGCCACCCAAGAGGTGGTTGCATGATTTTGTACATATAAAGCTTGTAAAGCACTTTAGGAAGCTGCAGGATGAAAAGGACTATATAAACGTAAGATATTATTATTATTAAACTGGTGATCTGACAAGAAGAGACAGCTTTTCAAATCTGTACAACAGCTTGAGCTGAAGAGATCAGGGAGTCCAATTTGAAAAAATAATAATTTGAAACGAATTTGAGGATTAGAAGTGGCAGCTCTTTTGTGGATTCTCCATGGCAGGTAAATTTAGTAGGCTACTTTAATTTTGCATCGTTTTAACTCCTGGCAATGTCCTGTGCATTGAATCTGACAGAGAGACAGAGTGTTTGAAGCTGTCGTGGCTACGTTTTAGTCTCCCAATTTTACAATCAGTGTTTGAATCTGCTGCTACAACTCTGGGTACAGAGATCAGAGGCTTATCAAAGAGGCATCCATTTCAAAGACAAGCAGCAGCTTTGACTTCATTCCTTCAATGCTTAAAATTCCTGAAAAAGCAGATGAGCATACCACAAAACAAGTCTGAAGGAAATCTCTCTATCGGCTGTAAACCTATTTCAGTATTAATTTTTTAAGGATCTATTTTGGTCTCATGTAAAATGAGTGTGTTTAGCAGAGATAATCCTCTCAACAGGTGAGCTTAATATATGCCTTTTCCTGTAACTGAAAGTACATTTTAAACTGGCTTATTGCTTTATGAAGCATTAATTGAAGAACTACTTCAACAATCTACCTGATTTTTTTTTTTTCTTCACTAAGAATGTCTTCCCTTTCCTAACAAAGCAGCACTTCACTTCTTCACTGCTGCCCTTATTTTAACTGCATGGATGAACCAAGTGCACTGTAGGCAGTACTGCTGCTGGCAGTAAGATGGCATGGTTTAAAGGTATAGCACACAGGGAGTGCTGCATGGCTGTTCTCCACATTCAACTCTCGATTTTAAGCCGTTTCAGCATTCACATGATTGATAATGTTACTGATCTCATCAGCATCCCCTCCCATCACATCTGTAGTGGGGCTGGTGACGGACCCTGCTCAGGCGGGACACCAACTGCTCGGTACTGTGACGGGTCCCCACAGAGGGCACAGCATGACAAGAGGAGCAGAAGAGCAAGGAGAGAAATGCTGCCAAACCAGAATTAACTTTAACTGGTGTCCAGCCTTCCTTTTAAGCCAGAAATGTGTTTTGTCTGTATCTCTAATATGGAAGAGAAATGCGTTTCAAGAATCAGAGCATTTTTCTTCCTTCCCTTCTCAGAGATGCAGCGTAAGAGCTGCTCCCACACACTGCCTGTCATCGAGACCTTTGTCCACCCGCAAGAACCAACCGCTCAGTTGATTTTTGCTAGAAAGCACAAGCGGATTGCTACCAAGTGCCAAAGGGAGGTGCAAATCTGCTCGAGTTCCTCCAGCTGAGCACTGCCTTGCCCAGGAAAGCTCTGCAAAGCTTGCACGGGGAGCAATGAGAGCAGGTCAAGCAGTTAAGTGATACTGGTGTCCTGATGGGCGCCGCAGTGACGTAGGGTCACCCGGCTCCTGCAGGTGATTGCAGCCCCAACCCACCTCCAGCTTCTTGTTTTCACCGCAAACCCAGTGCATCTTACTTGCCTGCTCCAGTTCTTCAGCTGCTCGTCAGCAGGAGTTCGAGGCAAAGGAGATAATCAGCAACAGGTTAATTGGCCTGATTAAGCCTTCAGAGATCTGGCAATTTGAACTTGCACTACAGCACAGTCCCCAAAGCCGTGCTCAGCCAGCTAGCTTGAAAGGAAGCCGCACGCTTCTGACAGCCAAGGGTAGCAGCCAGGGAACACATTAAGCCGCATCTGAAACCCATGGTCATACCAGCAGACTTAGCAGAGCTAGGCTGCAGGTGTAGACATGCCCTAAAGTGCACTGAAAGTGCGTAAGAGTTCAGCTCTTCGGTGCTCAAATCACTTCTGACAAACAGGACTGAGAAGTCTTAACGCATTTGGGCATTTTTAAAAAGCAGTCCCAGCACTATCTTGCACTAAACGAAAGCTTCGGTTTAAAATGAGCTTTTAAAACTCAAGAATGTTTTCAGGTCCCTCTTCTCACAGAACAGCTCATGTATCGGCATTCAGCCTCTACACAAGCAGGTCTTTTGCGATATCCTGCCTAGTAAAAGGTCCCCGATGCCCCCCCCGCTCAGTCAAACCTGACATACACTTCATAACACTGTAAAGCACAGCTATGTACCCAGTAGGAAACAAAACATACAGAAAACCACAGCAGAAGTTTTCACAAGATGTGATGATGCTGTATCCACGTTAGCCAAAACAACACACCGGACTGCTTTTACTGGTGAGCTGAAGCAGGTGATATTTTTCATTACATCCTGTATTTCCGAGAATCCCAAGAAAAGACAGAAAACCACTTTTTAGGCAGAAGGCCATGTGCTCATGCTGGTCCTGAACAGCTTTGATCTTTACTAATGGATCACCTGATGCTCCAAGCCCACAGGTCTGCAGAAACCGGCACGTGTGTAACGCCCCTGTTAGGGAAAGCAAAGCACGCGGATAAAGCTCATGTCCAACTCAGTGGACCCGTCGGCCTCATCTTTACTGCTGAGCACCGCTCTAGTGCTGCTGCTCCCCATAACATACACGGACTTTTTAAAAAGAAAGTTTTTCAATAGATAAATAACCACCTCTGTACTTAAAAAAAATGCAGAAATGTAGCCATAAATAAGCGTTAGTGCTTAAAAATTGGGAAACCGCAGTTTTATGGTTTTAAACAGAGACAAGGTGGAATCGTGAATGGTAGCAATGTATTTCAGATGAAAGCTTTCAGGCAGATGAGAAATAGTTACAGGACTTGGAACCTGAGCAACTACAGTTGCATTAAATTATTCCATCTGCAAGTCCATTAAAAATTGTTAATGGTTTTGTATGGCTTTTATATTTATTGGGTGGGTTTATTCCTATGTGAGTCATACATATTTATTACCAGGGTCCAGATAATGGTTATTAATAAAACTTCTTTTATTTGCATACTGTCTTGATGCTGGCCTAAATATTTACAACTTGACTCTAAAATAAAATAAAAAAAAAATCCTCAAAATTTATAAATAGCACCAGGGATGCATCACAACTTTACTTTTTGTACTTCATAACTTTTTTGGTGTTTTAGGTTGTTTTGTTTTTTTTTTTTTCCAAATATGGAAAAAAAACCCCAACCTGGTAAATCCATTTCTTTTTTCAAGTTCAAAAAGCACTAATTCTTTCAAAGCTTTAAAGCACAATTTGTGTTGAGGAAGTAAGAGGAGATGCAAAGCTAAAGCAAGCTAGTTTTTATAATTAAGAAAATACATACATTTCTACACATAATTATGAACAGTAACAAAAGCTCAGTACTAAAATAGGTCCACTGAATCCCTGGAATTGTGCCTGCCAACTAAAACACCTACTATGAATTTAGTAATGGGTTATGCAAACATAAATTACAAGGCTAGACATTTTAAAAGGAAAAAAAGTTGATTTATTGTCACATTGGAGACATGGCAGGATAGAAGCACAATTTCATTTTTCCATATATTCATCAACACTGTAGATGCGTTAATGCAAAAAGAATTCTGAAATAAAAATGACTCTCAACTGCTCTAATTCTCATGTGTCATTTAATTTACTTACAAATGGTTACCAAGAAGCTTTTTCTTTTTAAGCAAGCAGAACATTCTAAAATGGAAGAAAACAGGTCTTAAGTGCACTTTACAAACATTTCTCCCCCTAAAAAATTTACCTCAAGACTTCATCCAAAACTGACCATAAAAGAGCAGTCCTGCAAGAAGTTGGGGTATTTGTTGGGGTTTTTTTAATAGACAAAAAAAACTTACAACTAGAATCTGTAACCTAGTCCTTTTGTTTGTGAGCATTTTCACTCAACATATTAATCGTTTCTGCTCTTGTTTCAAGTGGATCCAACTTTTCACTTATCCACTGTCAGAGCAATGAAAAGAATCTCTCATAACTGGCAACTATTATTAAGAGTTATTCATGACAACATAATAATTTTAATGAGAACAACATGTTCCTTTAATTACACCTGAATGACTTTGAGGTGGTCCAGCGGATGAACTGAAGGAGGTTTACAGAGTATTTGTTCACAAAATAAAAAGGAAAAGTACTAATTGAAGATGTTTAATTATTTCTTCTTTTGGTAAATACACACAGGAAGGAAGAACGAGCAGGTATCTTGCTTGCCTGTTGTAAGTTGAATCTTGAAAATAAGTCAAACTATTGTTCAAATGGCTCAAAGCAAATTTAGGAACTGAACTTGAGACTGGCTTTGAGAGTGCTCAGTCTAATTTTTGTGTGAGCTATACAGAAATTCCCAGTTTTACACTTACCTTTATAAGTAACATAACACAGAACGTAAGAAAGGCTGTTAATCGTTGGTACCACAGTGAGAAAAATCTCAGCTATTTCAGCTAAATAAATTGAAATATTTTCCCTTAAAAATACAGTCAATGATGCATTCAGTAAATCATGTCATTGCTCTTAATGCACACTTATTTAAACTACAACCATTCTTCAGGAGGAAGGATGCCAAAATGCTCTGTAAGATCAAGGTTTGGGTTTTTTTTTCCCTTCAAGTTCTGACCTTGAAACCGTTCTCCTCTTTCAGACCTCCACTCCCCAACCTTCCCCTACCCCGGTCGCTCGCCCTGGCCAGCTTCCCAATGGGTCACCGCTGAAAAGTTCAAGCAAAGGCAAGTACAACTTGAGAAACACAAACTATTTGCTTTGCATTGTTTCATTCGTAGTGACAGGCAAAATTCATAGCAGCATCGAATGTTTAACAAGAGAGATTAATCTGTAAATATTTGCTTACAAGCATGTCCCTTTGTAAACCACAGCAATATCAAAAATATCCCCTACCCTCCTCTTCTGCAATGGAAAATGCAGCACCCTTGACACGACTGAAATCTCATACCTGCAACTGATGTTGCTGGAAGAAAAATACATTCTTCAACTGTCAAGCATGTTTAACCAGCAAAATGCTTAAATAGAATAAATCTAAATTACTAGGAGCAAGTGACTTCAGAGTAATTAATTTCTTCAACTACTGTAACATGTTCACTTGAATCAGATTGGTCTCCCTCTTGAATACTTTTGGAAGTCTTGAATAAAGTAATCACCCATGTATTTTCAGCTCTATAAAAAGACTTTGGAGGTAAATGTGTTGTAGAAAATTGATTTAAGGATATTTTTAAAGAAAATGGAGACAGAGACAGTAACTCAAAGTGTCCTAGATCATATGGTTTCAGAAAAATGCTTCAAATTAAACTTCTCTGCCTAATAACATGTAATGCACGATCATTACCTCTGCAGGTCAAAGGCTTTATTTCCCTAGATTTCAGACCTTTACAAATGCTGCTGTACAGCCACCCAGTTATCCGTGAAATCCTACGTACCAATAATCCCCAAAATACAGACTCATTTTGTAAAAAAAGGACCTACTCAAGTCCTATTACCTCAAAATAAATTCCACAGGTTCCGCAACCCAAGAGCCTGCTGCCCACCTACAGCCTTTGCTGCCATCTTCTCCTTGCTGAGAAAAGCAAAATTGCTTGGGTTTGGAAGTTTAGAGGAGGTGAGGGGAGTATTCACACCTATACTGCAGCACAGATACACCAGGTAAAGGTGTACATGTTAAAAAGGTTTGGTCCTGCCTTGGACATGCTGTTCCTCACTGCACTGAGCTCCAGCAAGAATCACTGCGAGCATCAAGTAGTGTGTGCAGAGCAAGTAGCGGGGGACATGCCGTCTGCCAGAGGTTCTGGCTGAGCTTTTGTGCGGCCGATAAAGATAATCGGAAAAAAAAAAAGAAATTAATAATGTCTAGTAATTATAGTGGTGCAAATAGTCAACGTGCAGAAAAATGGAGGTCAGTTTTATGAGAATCCTAGAAAAATATAACTGTGAATTATAAATCTTTTATTGTTCCCTCACTTCCAATAAAGTGAAAAGGCAGCAAGAGATCATAATAGAGGAAAGCATGTCAGAAACACTGATGTTTTTCCTATTAGCAATTAGAATATGCTGAAGTCAAATATGTATTAAATAATGACAACAAAATTATTGAGAACTCATGAATAGGGGACCTCCAGGATAAGGTTTGATCTGATTTAACCTGACTCCACAAGACTAGTTTTTAAATTACATTTTAAGACATGGAGCTACATTATATTATTTTTCTGCAAAAAGTCACATAATAATAATATACTACTTCATTTAGCTTCTGAAATAACAAGCCCGTGTAGTCCAAATTACCATAAACATCATTTACCTTGCAAACAGAACCTCTTCAGAAAATGGTAATATTCAATAAAAACAGTGAAAGGGAAGACATGGTAAATATCATTATCCTGAAGGAGAAATATTTGTCTTAGTTCCAAAGCTGCCAGGTAAGTCATACTTCTCTGTTCTTAGAATTTTGGTTGTTACAGAAGGAAATGGTCGTGTTTGAACTCACTAAGGAGAATAACCTATGTATTTAGCATTCTGCTATGGTTTTAAATATATGAAGATTCCTAAAGATACAAAACAACTTTATAATCATTTTAAACAAACATTGATAATTGCATTTGAGTCATAAAAATTAATAGAAAAGGTTCTTTTTGAACAAGCTGTTTAACTGCAAATTCCTTTCTTCTTAACAAAAGTCTCTTAAACTCTCCTTTTCAAAGTCATGGGAAAAGAGAAGGAAGGGAGAACTTAGGCAGCATTTCTCTTCCTCATCTTTTTCCTGAAATAATTTTTAAGTAATAAGTCAGATAATAAATAGAAAGGTGGTATTTTTTTTATTCTCTACCATGCGCTGAGATATTTACTGTTTACCAATTGCATTAACTGCATTTAGTTGCATTATGCTAGCTAATTTTTACATTAAAATGTCTCATGTATTTTCTTCCATACTCAGGAACCAAAATTAACAGGATTCCTATATGTTCATGGTGAAATCCTAGTGAAAGGGAAAAAGGAAGATCCACACGCTACGTACTCTCAGGCATGCAAGGAAAGTAAATTTTAAAAATAAAAAAAAATAAAAAATAAAAAGGAGAAAACCCAGCTCTAGATGGCAGCAAATCAATATTCACCCCTATGTACACAGACACTGAGAGCATCAGCTATTTCCAAAGAGACCGTACATTTTTCAGTAGTTTTTCTAGGCATGTCATTATTTTGGCTTTGTTACACAAGGTAGACCAAAGCTGACTGTGTAAAGTCGTTAGGAATCAACCACAATTCACTACCGAAAATTAGAAAGATACTCCTCTCATTTCAAGAACTCAACCAGCAGAATTAATATTTTTTTCTTATTAAGCTTAATTTGATTACCTTTTACTGTAGACTGGATAATTCAATAGAATGATCCAGAAACACTGGAGACTAAGAATTTAAGAATTTTAAATTTTAAAAAATTGAGCCCTTGCAGAGTAACTGTGTTCATTTCCTTTAGCTAGCTAAGGCTTGCAATTATAATGTTATTTTCGTAAAACCCCACAGATCTTAAAAACATGCGTCACCCTAATATGCAATGTCATGAATAAAACTATTCCTTCTGTAACAAAAAATTCAACATACTCATCTTTCTTGCTCTTTTGCGGCAGCGGCACTGCAGAAGAGTAACGGAGCAGGACAGGGATGACGCGATGGTTCAGGTAACAAAAGCAATGATGGAAGCCCAGGTTTTAGGTGGGCAGGTGATGTCACTCACTACAGATGTTATTTTGTTTTCTGGCACCTTCCGATATTCCATTTTCCAGGGCATTTTAAAGCTATTTATTTGGGAACATACTTAAGCTGTCTACATTTCAAGGTTCTCCCATGTCCTTCCATAACTACCAATCTCATCTTTAAAGGTAATCTTGACTCTCTACATTTGCAACCTAGGAACAGTCCAGGGCACCAACAGTGCGGAATCAACAGTTCAACTTACCATCGGGGGGAAAAACCCTAATCTCGACCAAAGTCACAAGCTTGCAGGGTAAGCTCCTGTACCCAAACATATGCTTTATGCAGATGCGTCACCTCTGCCTGGTTTTTCAGAGCTCGTGCTCTCACATTAGAAACCTAATATCTTATTTTATTTCCCAAGAGCAGCTGGCCCAGGCCTCTCAGGCTGGGTTTTTGTCTTGTGCTCAGTTTAATGACCCATGTTTCAGGTGAGGCTGGTAACAACCACCATAGCTCAGCATTATCTAGTTTACATAGCGAAATCACAAAGGAAAGCAATGAAGAGTTATAGCTGAAATAGGTTTCAGTATTACTGTCTGCCCTCTCCATGAGTATTTAACAATTACATGTTACTCATTTACAAAGTCTAGGCTTACTCAGGTATTTGTTTTCTTATATTATTCACTATTGTCGTTGACCAGCTTAAAAGTATGCACCACTGGAAGTATTAGATAAGCTTTTCAGAGTTTAAAACAGAAACAAGCGAGTAAAAGCAGTTACTCAACTAGGAATCTGGGTAGAAATGAAGGCAAAGTTATCAACGTTCGGAAGCATCTTCACTTTGTGCCAAAAATTATTAACCTGTGCAACTGAAATTATTTAGAGACTAAAAAAAATAAATTCTCTAAGATGGTCATTCAAACATTTGCTTAGTCACACCATAATCAGCATATGAGGACATGGTGAATTACACCAAATTACTTCACAGAGGTTAAAATACCCCAAAAATATCACAGTTAGTCACAAGAGTTCAGGAATTATCACTATAAGAAAATAATCATCTGATGTGGGGTGGCAATTCCCATGATATATCGTGAGATGTCTTCCAAGTAACAGTCACGGAAAATTGATGTTTCAAGTAATCTCCTGACCAGTCTCAGCCTTCCACAGTAGCTGCTCAGTAGGAAACAAATTGAAACTGAAAATACCCCAAGACATCCATAAGCAGCAGGTCTGATATGACCTCTTAAAGGGTATGAGGAGGTGAAAAGTATTTTTGGAATAGCAGGAATTAAGAAGCCTTTCTAACAGTTTCTGCATGTAACAACCACCACCAAATTTTCTGTTCTCACAAGGTTCCCAAACATGAGATGCTTATTCCCAGAGCAGTCTCCCAGTATGCCAAGTCAGAAATAGTATTTTAACATTTTTAAATACCAAAAGCCCTAGAGTTATTCCTATAAACATGAAAATATTCTCTTTCTTTTGCAGCAATTTGATAATTTGCACAGAAGGCAGAATTGACCCAAATAGATGTGTCACATTTTTTAAAGTAAAAAGAAACAGAAGTATAAATATCCTCAGCTTCATTAGTAATTTTTTTCAAATCCTTTTCTGCTACACAGGAGATTGCTTGCAGCAGACATTACGGAAAGTCCAGGGGACACCCCGGACAGCAATGGATAGGAAAGTCAAGGCAATCGACACTTGTCTCCTGATTTATGGCGAGACTGGCTACAGCAGAGGAGAAGAGATGCTGGAACAAGCTGAACCACTACTGCACTGACAGGGATGCATGCAGAATGAAAAAGGAAAGTAGAATTGTGAAACAAATTATTACATTTAACTACTCCATCTTTGTGGCTTTTTTTAAAAAAAAATATATATATATACACCCACACCCACACACCCCCCCCAAGAATGATGTTACTTAATCATGGAAATTTAAAATAAGCTACACACTGAGTTACTTATTTATCTGAAGAACTGTTCTGCAAGCTGGTCTTCTACTACGGAACTCTTTTTTTGTTATCAAAAAGAGCATGTTTAACATTTTAGTAACATAAATGGATCCATTTGGAAGTATCAGCAGCTCACTGTGCTTTTCCTGACCACCTCAAGGATGTTTTCACCATATCGGGTAGGTTTTCAGATAACGTTGCAGTTTTGGAAAAAATCAGGTTGAGCAGTTATAACCCTACCTTCTAATGTTCAACTGTCTCCCAAAACTGCCTGTGCTTTGGGAATTATTCACAGACCTCTCCCCTATGGGGAGGGCAGAAAGCAGCTGCAGGAGAACAAGGTGCTTAAGCTTTTGTGTGATGAGGAATGCCAGTGAAGTTTGGGCACTGTCTCACTCAATTTTTGCCTCTTCCACACCCACACCTACCATACCAACGCCTTGGGCAGGAGAGGGTGGCACTATCAGACCTACTACATCTCAGCTACTTTCTCCATGCCTCTGGAAGCAATAACTGCATATCAAGTCTGTAACAACTGGCTATTATTACTGTTTGGATACTTTCTTCTAATTCTTTGATCCCAATTTCAGTTTTTAATTCTGTCAGAGAAAGTAGAAGAAGAGTTAGATTGTGTTGCTGTTCAGAAACAAAGCTGCGGAAAGAACATCACAGCAGAGAAGACAGATAAAGAATATAAAAAAATCCAGGCAAGCTTATGAAAGAATGTGGTTTCATAGGAGTCCCAGGTCAAGAGATCAGGATTGTAGAATCCAGCAGAGATCCAAACTTCCCCAAACACTGGGGATGTTCAGTTTTGGGAGACAGTTGAACTTCAGAAGGTCCCCGAATGAATGAAAGGCCTTCCGTATAATATTTTGGAAGAGAACAGAGGCTACGGAAATACATTTTGTAAAGTTATATTTAAAACCTTACCATCAAATGATTTAACTTCCCTATCTTGCTTACGGGAAAGAACTAATTGCATATTGTTTTCCCACCATGTCTGTTGAAGTAACTATGCAGAGTATATAATTTTCCTCTGCACATCAAGTCCCACCGAGATACCAAGGCCCTCTCACAATGCACTGCAAAGGGCAGTGTTGGTTGGTTGGGGTTTTTTTGTTTCTCCCCACAGTAACCTTCTGCTCCATAAAGATAAAACTGGCCTAAAGAAATCATCCTGAAACACATCTGTAAGCATGCTATCAGTTAGTAGCTGGCAGCTACAGCCACAACCTGAAGAATCTGCCGTTTTCCTTACAGGAAAAAAAGGAAGGAAGCAGGAAACTCAAGTAAGTCTGGGAGAATGAACTTAAGCTTCTAGCAAACAATTTGAAAACGTGGCCCAGAAGTCTAGGGTTTTTTTCCTGGATTTTGTACAATTTCCTATACCCCTCCATATTCTTTCACTTCTACCTCCTCTCCTTCCCAATAGTTTGCTCTCTCCTGCAAAAGGAACCAACTGATCCCTCACCCTTTCAGATACTACATTCACCCTCCATATTCTTTTGCTCCTTTTTAAAAGTTCTGTTCTTTCAAAGCTGCAGTCCCCAAATTTTCCTTTTTCACACAAACAGAACTGATTACTGCCCCACAAAGCATCCCTGTAAGTCCCTCCTGCTCCGACAGTCCCTCTCCGGGTCGGGCTCCTCCAGCATCTCTCCCTCTGTGCCAACAGGAAGCCAAGCAGCATCTGGTACTTGAGGACAGCAATGAAGGTTAGAAAAGCTGCCTGCTGCTTCTCTCACAGGAAGATACGTGGAAGGAACCCACACGTGTGTATCGGTTATCTGAAAAGGGCTTTGAAGCCCTAGAACATTCCTGGATGAATAGATTGCTGGCAATCATCAAGGGGGAAAAAAACCCCACCACAAAACAAACAAACAAAAAGCCCTACGCACTGCTATGCATTCATCACAGTTAATGAAATTCCTTTATATGTATTTTCTATACAATTATGTGTACATGTGCACAGGCTAATGTAAGCACGGAAGAGTTTAAATACTCCCAGCTTCCTACGAGCAGTAGTCACCTTCCCGAGGTTTGCCGAGCACCGGTCCCCACACCTTTTACACACCACCTGCTGCGTGTGATGCACGTCCTCCGAGGGGAGTTTGCTAAAGAGCTCAGCGCTGACCTTGTTGCATTTCCAGTGAAATCAACAGCAAAACTTAATTTGATTTTTGATGGAAAAATGAGCATCTTTGAAGTTATGCCCTTGATATAGATTTATTTAGGCAGTGAAATGTCACTTTCTACATCCAAGTGCTAAGAGAGTTTGGATTAGTGAAGAAGAATTTTTTTTTTTTTTTTGCGCAATTCTCCAGGTTTTACATTATTACAAAATTTAGAGCAAGCCTGTTTGAAGGCTAATGTTCATACTTCCTCTAAAAACCTCAATTCATATTTCATTATTTACAGAATGGAAAAATTGCCTGAAGAGAAAGCCATCAAAGACAAACAGTCTTAGTGAAGATGGTGGACTTAGCAATACGTATGAGAAAATCATGGAAAAAAAAACATTAAGAGAAAAAAAAACCACCCACACTTAAGTAGGCCTAATACCATATACTACTGCAAGAAACTCAACAGACTGGAATAGCTTTTCTCCTTACCTCTGGAGTGTTTTTCTTGAACTCGCGACTTTGCTCAATAAGTTTTTTCCTAGACTGCTCACTTTCATCTTGCCGGTTAGCCAATATTGTTGCTGTGGCATCGAGCTCTCTCTGTCAAGAAAAACAAAACAACAAAATAGGGAACTACAGTTAGAGCTCAGTTTCTCATGGAAATAAAAACAAAAGCTCATATGTGTATCATGTTATTTGGAATATCGAGATGGTCGGACTACAGAGCAGCACAGAACAAAGCACCATGCTTCCAGAAATCTGACCTCCTGAATCGCATCAAATGAAGTTCTACAACCTTTTTGATTCCATCTTGCAACCAAAACATCACCATTTTTCTCAAAAGCACTCATGGCTTTACCACGACATTACACAGGATAGCAGCAGTGCCATGCAATACACACATCCTAATAATTTCCCAAATCCAGTGAAGATTACAGATCTTAGAGATGTTCAAGCCTGGTTTGTTTCATCTGCCTGCTTTTTAAAGATACTGGATTTTCCCTTTTTGAGTTACTCTATGGAAAAAAAAAATTATTAACTCAAATACTAGTTAATCTTATCCTTCAGCCTAGAATAGTTATGCTTCAGTCACTCTTAATTCCAAATGACATACTGTATATAATTCTATACTGCCACTGCAATGCTCTTTTTCCATTTAAGTCGTTCCTGATTTGAATAAAAAAAATTATCTTTTCCTACTATTGGAATCTATTCCTCTAAAATTATTAGTAGATATCCCCATTTCTTCCCCAAACCAGAATCTTTTATCATCTGATGAATGCCAGATTATCTTCCAATAGCTTCTACTAGGCTGAACTCCCGGCTCAGCCTACAGACCATTGCCCAGCTTTGTCCAAGTGCGTTATCCCCATCCCAGTTTGCTCCCTCAGTGCTGGGCTTCCAAATGTCACCGTAACAGACTGAGCGGGTCACTTACCAGTGCGTAAACCAACAATGCTCACTCTTCCCTGTCAGTTTATTCCTTTTCTGTGGTATTTCTACATAATAGGAGAAAGTAAAGGCTAACCCCTCTGCTCAGCTAAATTCATCCTTCCTCAAGTTACTTGGGGTTATAACCAAGAATTCATGAGAGGAGTTTGGCACTGTTTTCCCCCCTTATGAATTCAAAAGGAGAAAAACCTGGCTATGAGAAAGAAGTTCACGAAAAGTGAGAACAATGTGCCAGAGCAAGACATAAAGCCAGTCTCCTCTGCGGCTGTCTTCATCACATCACTGCTAACGTGCCTCTGACCTGCACGTGAAGAACCCAGTATCCCCCACCAGACCAGCTGCCAGCTCTGCACAGCCATGCCACTGGCATTTGTTCGGAACTCATCAACCCGTAATGGACCAGAAAAAACCCAAGCCTGGGACCTGCTATCGGGTCTAATTCCAAATCCCCAGCAGTCAGTCAAGTCACTGACCAGGTCTTCTCTTGATACCACCACACACAAAAACCACAGTAAAAGTAAAGCGGATTTGGTTACTACTCGATGGTTAGCAAAAAAACTTTACTATGTGTTGGGTCATATGTACTTCCCAGTGGAACTGGGCACCCAGTACAGGGAAACAACATGGGAAAACAAAGAGATTTGCCTCTTCCTATTTCTGCAGGGGTGTTAGAAATAGCAGCAGACAGCAGGTACCTCCACAGGACACCTGCTAAACCCCTGTCCTGCAAGTTTAAAAAAAGAACGTAGAGGACTAGCATCTAAAAAGTAATTCAGCTCCTGAGTTTTTTTCTAGATACTCTGTGAAAAAGCCCAATTCCAAATTGGTAGTTTCATTTTTATATGGGCAAATCCTGTAACTGTGAATGGATGGATGTACGTGTGTTTTATGTGACTGTAGTTCAACCCCTGGAGGGAAAAAAAAGCCTTCTGCAGTTTGCTACTCAACAGGATCAATACTTTTTTCTCCCTTTATCTCCAAAAAAATAGGAGACAGACAGAAAAACTTCCCCCCCCCCAATAAGTATATGGACCGTAGTTATCTTAATCCTTGGAAATAAGCTAAATATGACAAATGGATTTGAAGCTAGGCAGCATGCTGGAGCCAGTGACCTAAATACTGTCACGGTAATGCTTAAAAATACCCCTCTATTTCTGACTTTGAGGAAGAAAACAGGGCAATATGTCCACCAGATCTTGGTTTGGAATTCTGTAACATATGTGAAATCTATTGCAGAAAAGTGGGAAATACTTAACAGTTGGATAAACCACATTTGAAATTCATCCCAGCTAAGTTTATGCAAGAAAAAAGAGCAACAGAAACCAATGTGGTTAAGCAGTACTATAAAGAGCAATATAACGGCTAAGCAGAAGGCTTTTAAAAAATATAAACAATCTGGTACGGCCAGCGACTTGGAAAACTATATTTAAAAAGGAAGCACACATTTAAAGCAAAGCAAAGCAAACACAAGTCACAAAGTAAGGGGGAATTTCAGTATACCAAAGCATCAAAAGCTTTGTTTTACAATACAGAGTGCTAGCGAGCAACTTTACAAATGGAAAAGTAGACGTTTAAAGACCTATACTTCCAAATTTAGAGACAAGAAAGAGAACTAATCAAAAAGTAAATCATATTTCATATTGACTGGGTTTTATGAAGAGAAGAGTCTGGTGGCAAGTGAGGAATAACCTTCTCGCCCCCACTGCTTGATTGATACCAGTGCCACGATCCGCTTGCTACAAGCACCTTCCCATCACTTTCAGAGTTCCTTCTGGGACAGGTCGGATCATTTCTCACCATAAAACATTTCTGCATGTGACACCTCAGGTACAGACACTGCTAAGGAGAAATGCCAGCATGCAACTACACTGAGCTGTTTAACGCTGTGGGCTGAAGCCCAGAAGCTCAAGACCTTGCCTAGCATTTACAAACAACAGATACAGTAAGATGTAATTCCAGCTGAAGAACAGTAGATATCTAGTCCCATATACAGGATCTGATATAAAACTAGATACTAAATCGTCAAGCTCTATCATAGTTAATAAGCCACAAATCAAAACTATTTGAAAAATCGTTATTTTTTTTCTTCCTTACTTGATCTCAACCATGTACAATGCAAGTTTCATTTATTTAAACATAATACTAGATAAAGGATTACAACCCACAAGCATTAATGGCAGATTTTTCATACTTTTGTTACCTCATGTCAGAAGACATCCCTTTTTTTTTTTTAAATATTCAACGTGGCCAATGCATTATTTCTGCAAGCAAGCACATATTAAGGGGAGAGTAGCATTAACTTTGAGATCTCAAACCTGTCTACCGCACAACGCGTAAAGGTAGACACTCTTCCCAAGCACTGCAACCACCCTCTAAGTGGGTACGAAGTAACAAGAGATGTAATACCACACAGACAGAAACATACTGGTGTGTCCTTTAGAGCGTAGCAAAAATCAGAGACCACGTCTCAGTATCATTCTCCCCACACCTTTGAAATCAAAAAGGTTCCAATGAAAAGCAAAGAGAAATGAGGGCTCAAAGATGTCGCAGTGGTGACCTGCCTACAAAAAGGATTCAAAGCCTGGAAGCTTCAGTTGCACTGATTCAACATTGGCTAATAAACTTTCTGGCCAAAAATAGCCACCGTTCAATCACTGCAAAAAGTGAGTCGCTACTTGGAGCACATTTTGAGAGAGAACAAGCAAGACCATTATCTTTCCCCTTGCCCCAAAGTCTCATCGATTTAGGGCAGACACAGTTCACCCTGTTTAAGCCATAGATAACTAAAGAATTCTCTCCAAGGTTCCTACTTTGACCCAGTTCAACAAATTTATTGGGGGTGGGAGGGAGGCAGTGGGAAGAGAGGAGAAAAGAGAGTCTTATGCTCTTAAGTGCAGGAGTCATTAAAAGCAATCCACAGAAAACAAACATTAAAAGGTTTCTTTCATGCAGTATTAAAAAAAAAAAATAAAAAATCTAAAACTAGGAGGGTCAATCTGCTATCCACTGTAACAACAACCAACTTGAAGTGAATTTGTCTTCCTTTAATGCGAGTATTTCCAGCCTCTTGGAGGCTCCCCAGGAGCCGTCCCTGCTCATTCTGCCTCTGTCACCGTGATGGCATCTCTGCACAGGGAGCCACAACAGGAAAGCGAGCCTGCTAAACACAAATCCCACCTTTCCCCGCCTAATTGTTGTTGCACTGAATCAGTTCCCTGTTCAGGCCCCCTCTGTGGCTACACGGTGTTGTACCATACAAAAGGGAGATGGGAAAACACCGCTGGAGGGAGGGGGCTGGTGGAATCCCCCCTTTCGACACCAACCTGCAATTAGGTTGACCCCAAGTAATTACAAGACTCGTAACTCGTTGCAGGCAGGTTTCAAGGTTGTTTTCTTTTACAGCCAACATGTCTTTCCCTACAAGATGCATACCTCGATAATCACCTAGCCAGCAGGTCTGCACCACTGACAATGGACCGGTTTAGCACACCCAAGCCCTCCTTCCCTTCTGATAGCGAGAAGCTCCAAAGCAGCCCTTCTGCCACCCGAGCCCTGCGAGCGGCTGGCCGGCATCTCTCCAAGTTGAGTCCCATGGGCTCTCCAAAAACTACTCACTTGGGAAAAAGCTTCTAGAAGGAAATTGGGCTTTCCTGGATATTTATGAAGTCTCTGTTCCCCCATGCAAAAGGTGGAAGAAAATGGGACTATATAAGCAGAGATAACCCCATGGTGCCAAAACTGCTCACTCCTGCCCTGCTCTGCCTATGTACGTGAAACTGGACAAAAAAGAATTTGTGTGAAAAGCAAAGCCAGAGACATGAAGAACATCCTTCTCTTTATGGACATTGCAGAAGGAAATGGGATAAGCAGAAAGGATACACAGGAAATGTGAATTTGGGAGCACGATGGTGGGAAAGGTGTAGGTGACACTGCGATGCACCTCTATCACTAGGAGGGACGAGAGGCAACAGCAAAATCAGACTCATCACCTCTGGTCTGGAAGGATGCGAGAGAGGCAGAGACCGCGCAGGTCTCCATCCCCTCCTGGCAGCACGAGACGGGCCCCGAGCAAAGCTGCCTGAACACGAGGGTGTTGAGGACGGACACTCCGTTTCTCCATAGCCATGCTTCCTTTTCATTCCAAGCAGCATGAATGAAATAAATAATACAAACGAGTGTTTCTCTATGCTCCAGCCGTTCATACATCCAGCTCTCCTCTGCCCTACCACTCGCTGTGGCTGACCGTGCATCTCAGAGCCCCGCCAAGGTTGGCTGGGGCCTTTCTAACAGCCACGGCCACTGCCCCGACGGGGTATTTCAGCACCCAAGAATGCAACACCCTCCCGCATCCCAATCCCCCAAAAGCTGCTCTAATATAATCTACCATAACTACTATTCAGTCTCTGCTTAGAACCAGTATTCCTACATTTTCGTATGGAAAAAGTTATAAAAAGCGGTAAGAATCATCCACAAGTATTGTGATGTAACTGTATCCCAAAACTTTGTTACTCTCCCATTTTAAAATGCCTAATCCCTGGTGCGTTTACCACAAAGCTCTTGCACTGGAGCAAGAAACATATATCACAACTTTAAGAAAAACTGATTTTTTTTCTGGTAGACTTCTAGTCAGGGATGCCATGCCTAGGCTATGCCTTCAGAGGCCTGAACACGTGGCTACAGATGTTAACGGCACAGTTTCACCAGAAGCCTCTTTTTACTTATTACAAGGATAGACACAAATCACAACTGCATATAGATTAGGAATTTTCTACCAGTAAAAGTAGTAGTAACTGTTTCCCCTGAAATCCTGTGTCTGTGTATTTAAGGTATTTCCCTTTATCATCATTTCAATCAGTTACCCACTCTACATGATAATCTGCTACTGAAAAGAGTTTTCAATAGTCTCGTTTTTGTTTTCATCCTCTCTCAGGATTGCATTTGTCAGATCTATCAAAGCTCTCAATGTAGCTTTTTGCAATTTTTAATTTCCTCTACAGGAAAACTTCTCAGTGCAACAATGACACCAATGCAGAAGTGTCTGGCACAACTCTGCATATGCACAGTCTACTTGTCTTGGGGAAATTTTACATTTCCCTATCTGATATATTAGGTATTCTACCCTTCAATTTGAAAAACCCCATAGTTTCACCTGTTCAGAGCCTACATAATGATTACATAAGTATTTCAGAAATATTTCAGAAATTATAAGCTGCTTTGCAAGCTTGATGTGTTTCTCTGGAAAAACAAACAGGCATGCTCACTTGGTAAAGCTCTACATTATGGCCACGGAAGTAACCACAAAGCTGACATTGGGAATTTTTGTTAATGTCTATTTTGACTGTAAAAAGCAAGCACCGATTCCAATCTGAAAATGCTCAGAAAGGTAAAACATATTGTCAGAATGCAACAATGGAAGAAGTTTCTCTTCTGTCAAATGAGTTTGTGTCTGCCTTGCTGCAAAGCCCCTTTTAACACAAGCAAGAGGAAAGATCAGAGAGCTCACCAAGAGCGCAAGGCCACGAACCACCACTCCCCTGCCTTACAAATCAGCAGTGAAGGATGAACAAATAACAAAGCAAAGACCAGAATATCTGCTTTGTACAGTCCTGCAGGAAAAAAAACAACCAAACAACAACAACAAAAAACGCATTAAACAAAACATGTTTCTTAAGAAACATTTTGCTGTTTGGTGAACTGACGCAACATTTCATACACAGCATTAGTTAGGAAATTTCAATAAACACATTTTATTTCCGCGTACTCAAGTAATTTGACTCCAAGTAGGTTTTTAAACAAGCTTTAACTGGAACAAATTTTGTGCTCTATGCAATGTTTTTGGACACTGAGTCAACGTGTGTGGTGGCCACTGCGTAAAGCAAAGAGAGAACAAAAATGGAGATGCCAATGTGGCTATCAGTAAGATACCTTAACTGACAGACTCTTAAAAAAAAAAAATCAAAACCAAAAGGAAAATTGTAAAAAAAAAAAAAAAAAAAAAAAAAAAAAAAAAGTGTGTTGTGGCTTTGTCCATTCACAGTAACACCAGTCACTACCATAAATGTAAGGAAAGCCTATCAAAAAATCTTGCAAGAGAATGCTAGCACTGGCTTTTCAAAAGGAGCCACATCAAGTATCTACGCCAGTAACAAATGCACTACCAGGGGCAAAGGCTGCCAGCACCACAGCCAACACAATATTCTGTCTTTTCTCCTCCACCTTGAAATCAAAACTTTTTACAAAATGCAAAGTACAGGAAACTGTCAATGCCAACAAGCTTTTCCTCCCAATCAGAAAAATAACAAAACATTTCCTATTTGTTCCGAAAGGTACTTTTCATCTTCTGACATTATTTATTCCCCCTTTCCACCCTTCTCAAGGCCACATGTATTCCGGGCTGAGGAACACCTTCACGTGCCCCAGGTCCAACAAGCAGCACCCAGGCCAGGTCTCCTCCACCAGTGACAGCGGCACCACTTGCAATGTGCTCCGACTTCTCTCCAGAAATGCGGTTCCAGTTTCACTCACAGCGTCCTCAACCCTAACCCCAAAGCTTCTCTCCTCCTCCACGTGTTCCTCAGCTTCTACACCAGACTGTTAGTCATCTCTGCCTTCATTCCTACCACGTCTACTTCCACCCCATCACTACTGCACAGTGGCAAGCATTCTCCTCAAGCGCTGGGCAAGCTAAACTCAGTGGGAAGGTGTCACCCAGACCCCACCGCTCTCACTGCTCTCTGCATCTCTAATCCTGCTCCTCTCCAAGCGTCCTTTAAAGTCACTCTCACACAGACACTCTCCTACTCGCACCACAGTCCCTACAATGTTACACAACCACCACCTTCCACTACCTCACCCCGAGACCTTGCAGTCTGGTTTCAATACCTGGCAAAAAAACCTGAACAACAGCAAAACCACCCCCTTTCAGCAAACCTACTGCATCAGTTACTTAACACTCTGCCAGGTTTTGTATTTCAGTTCATTACACTTTCAAAGGAGATGTTTCCTAAAAAATAAACACCCGTGTTTGCTGGAGAGAGGGCTCCCTTAGTTTTGGAAACACAGCATGTCCACAGCCAGCCTGCTGCAGCTCCCATCCCGGTGGGGTACTGCTTACAACTTCCCTGACTTCCCACATGTTAATTTTCACCCTCTTCCACTTAAAAGCAAAAGTTCAAACTAGTTGCTTCAATAGCTACAACAGAAAATGCCAAAAAGTAATGAATTAATTTAAACGTCGCTGCAGTGAGGCTTCCCAGAAGGCAGGATTTCAGACAGACAGCAAGCGTACAGCGAGAAGCAACAAGTGCTGCTCCGACTCGGAGCAATCTACTCACCCATCATCTCCGGGCCATGTAGTAAGTCACATTACAACCATGTAAACTCCTGCTTTCCTGCCCTATGCAGCTCATAGTTTTCTACATGATAAAATTAAGTGAGCTAATCACATACATGCTGGTTAATTACTTTGAAAGAAACAAAAAAATGATTCAGCTTAATATTTGTGACTTTCACAGCAGCTACAGGGTGGTGAGGAATCAAACTACAGCATCTTCTGCCAAATAAAATAAATTACAGGAAACCAAAGGAAACCCACTGTTGCTTGCAAAGACTTTGCCTAGGCAAGGCACAAAGCAAAACACATCTGCTTGACCTTCTATCTGCTTAGCTGATCAAAAGCTGACCAAGACGCAACGGCAGCAGCCAGACTCACCATAGTTCTTACCACTCTGCAGCGGACAAATTACTCCTCCTTTTAAGTGGCAAGGGAGAACGCGCTCACCACCCTACCCAGCCCACACCACGCTGGGTCCCATGTGGGCCGTGCGGAGCTCGGGGCAGGAGGCGTCTCCCCGAGCCCCTTCTCAGCCCTCCCCGCACACCCGGCAGCGCCGAGGGCTGGAGCAGCCGCACGTGGGAAGGACAGCGAGGGAAAACAGCCGAATCGCGGTTCTGATACCAGCAAATCAGAAGGTTTTAGCTAGGGGGTGCACAGCAACCGTGCCCCGTAAAACACATCTTTTGTAGACAATTTTTAAAAGAGCTTTGGCCCCTAAAAAAAAAAAAAAGAGCCATTAACTGACAAGTAATTACAAACTACTTAATGCACTGTTCTTGTCATTTGTTTCAAGGCACTACTGCAGCAGCCACCGTGTTCAGGTGGAAAGGGATTACGCTGCCATTTTGTAATAAAACACCATCGCTAACCTCAGCTAACATCTTGTTTCCAAGTAAGATCAGATCCACGAGTTACATTAAATAATTCTTTTAACTGCAGATCAAAGTAAAATGTAGTCTTAAAAGAGTAGTTTAAATAACAAAAACCTTCAACCCTTTAGCTAAGCCCTGTTACATCATTTAAGGTATTTAGTTACTCCCCTTTTCAGCCTAAGCTTTGCTAGTAAATGAAGCATGACCATGCTTTAAGCAAGACACATACTGTAACACTGGCCAGGATTTATAACTTGCTATATAGGTTGCCACTAATAAATCAATAATATATATACACACACAGAGTCTTGTTTCAGTGAATGTTCTGGGAACTTACTGTTTAAAAAAAATAAACTCAAGCTTTTTTGTTTTGTTTTTTATTCTAAATGAAAACAAACTCCTTGCTCACGTTTTATTTAACTTTGCTCAAATCCTAACTACAGTGTCATTTAGAACAAAATTTTACAATTATTTTTCCTTTGACAACACATGCTATTCATTTTATTTTTAGATTATTTTTTTAACATGGTTAACCGTTACAGACAGAGCAACTGTCCATCACAACCACCACTCAATAATCCTTCAGTCTCCAAATGCAATCACCAATCTGAAAGCTACTTAAGCCGTTTCCTAACATTCGGACATAAAATATTTACCAACAAAAGTATAAATACACACTGAAAAAGGAAACTAAAAATACTTTTAAAACCACATTCCAACAAAGTAATTCCTTGAGGGATGGGAAAAAATTACCATGGACTTGAACGAACACACCACCTTGTGTTTCGCTCCCTTCTCGTGTTTTTGAGCATTACAGAAGTGGTATAATAGATGAATAAACTATCCCACCATGACGAATACAGTTTGGAGAGATGGGGATAGTCTTAACTTGGAATTTTTTCTTGTTATTAGTTTAAAATCCTTAACAACAGGCACGTGCAGTAGGGAAAAACCTGCCTTATACATACTGAAAAAAATGTTGTCCAGTGACACACACACCTCCCACTACCATCTATTAGGCTTAATTTCACCTTCCCCTTTTACTGCTGATTAAAGGACACGTTTAAATGCCAACGTGCTCCTCCACCGATGGTCTTTTTCCCCCTGCAGAAGAGCTGCAAAGCGGCTCCACGGCACAGCTGGACGGCCAGAGCACCATCGGGCACAGGACAGGGACCGCAGCGTTTTGGAGAGGAAGCTGGATGGGGAACTTGTATTAAGAAATAAGTAGTAACAAAAACAAGATCAGAAGAAACTTACTGGCAAATGAAATTGTTGTTTGATAAACAATTTAAGCAGGAAGAGTATTTGGCAGGGTGTTTTCAGAGAACGGTCCTTGACTCCTGACTAACGTGCTTCCTCCCTCCGTCTGAGTTTGTTGACTTTCTGGGCATGCTGTAAGGTTTATGCATTTTCCCATGATAGGAAAAATGTAGCTTTTTTGTGAAGTTGCCCATGAATGCAATTGGTGGATGATTGCTAAAAAAAATATAGATATAAATAGGAAACAAGAAAGCAACATTTTCTTTATTTTGGTTTTTGCTACTACTAAAGTCCCATTTAGGCCTCTCAGAAGCCTTTCAGATCTAAATCCCAAATAACGATCCAGCTTGGCATGACAACAGACAATGGTAAAATGTACGTCTGGCATTTAATACTGGTAACAAGCATTACGTATCCTGGACTGTTAAACAGAATACTAGATTTTGAAGCCTTCCAGAAAATTTTTATCGTTTTCAGTATTTTACCTGGAGGATTACAGTTCAGCAGAAGTACCACGCTATACATCAGTAAAAGGCACGCCTACCAGGAGGAGCACCGAACTCCAGACAGCCAAGGTCTACTTCCTCCGTGAACACAACTAAGGTAGCCAGTACAGCTAAAATATTTTTTTAACCGTAAAACAAACTTCTTCGGTGATAATTTACAGAATTCCCCCCAGTATTCACTGTGACAAATCACACTAAAACCAAACAACAGACTTAGCTGCGGTGGCACTGTCAACCTTGCCATGATACGCTGTCACTAAAAAGTCCTTAATTTTGGCTATCAAATACAATTTCAATTTCTTGCACTTTAGAGCAGTAAAAACAATTCTGTGAAGACTCTGTGTTTACAATCCCTCAGTAAAGAATGCAGCTGTCTCAATCAATGCTGATTGTCTGTTAATTAGTTCAGTTTTACAAGCTGATGGAACAGATTACTTCATGCCCTCCCCACACACAGAAAGAAACTCTACAAATAGAGTTATCTACACGACGGTAATTTTTGCTTCCCGGCAATTTGGGGAGGTAGATGAGGTACTAGGGACACAAGTGATCTCTTTACCAAGAAATCATTTACGTTTCTATCTTTCCAAGGCACTCTGTCATACAGTGATTTTCAGTCTATGTATACACACATATATTTCTCTCTCCTACATGAAAACTGAGAGAAAGAGCAACACTTTCCAAAACAGCGGGGCTACCTCCCCTCTTTTTTGCTGTGGCTGAAACCAAGTCCAGAGTTACCTCAAGTCCTTGAGAAACAAAAGGCAGGTTCTCATGAATAATTTCCTCTCTCTATCATGTATTCAATCAGAATTGCATTCCTGAACTAAAACCAGTGTTCCAATGTGTGACCTACAGCAGCAAGCTGAAGGGCTTTAGGGAACAATTTGAAGTTGCTATCGCCACTCTCCATCCCCATGCACTTTTAAGACAAACCACAAATAAATAGCTCAATTACTTCTGATCTACTCACTCTCAGATTCAGTGCTTCTAGTACCTCCATCCTTCATCTAGTCACTCTTGATGAGACAAATTTTAGCTTTCGTATATGCTGATGAGAGTGTTGGACACCCTGATCCAAATGCCAGAAAGCACTTCTGTTGAGAAAAGTGATGAAATACTATAAAGCCCTAGGCCTGACAATATGAAAGTTCGATCCAAATATGCTGCTTTTGAGATGACACAACACGCTACAGGTTGTATCAAACAATAAAAGTTTCACTCTGAGTAGTGGTTTTCTTTCCCTCTTTTAGTTTAGATCCTTCATTATTAGGAAAAAAAAAGAAGAAAAAAAAAGATTTCTAGTTAAAGAACATCTATGTATTTAAAAGAAAACGCATTTCTGGTATGAACTGGGTATGTAACTGCTAAGCTTATTGCAGAACAAGCAAATGGACAAATATGAAGCCCCATAAAACCATGGAATTATCAGACCACCAGCGCTGGTTTTTGGCAGTGTATCTGGCTGATAAGTACAAAGAATAATCTAAATAAAACAGTAATATTTCTACACAAAGACATACAAAGATGTCAGCTTCAACAGCAGCAGCACAGACAGCCTAAAACCTGCAAAAAAATTCTCTGGAGCCAGAGAAACAGCATTGGGAGAGAAAAGGTTTGAAATACAGAAGTAATCTCATGCTAGAAATGTTAACCTGAACAGTCACGGAACCAAGAACAACCACCATTCAGCTGAAGATCTGATTATTTTTTTCAGCTATTGTTTTTCATTCAACTTTAGCTAAATCATATTTCTACAATCCTGTAAGCAAAGGTCAAACTCTGCCTAAACGCACCACAGGTTTATTCTGCTTTCCTGCCTCTCCACTTCCTTCATATCACCCTGAAAAAAGACATTTAGAATATGATCCTGGCTTTCCAAAGTTCTTATGCAGACCAGAATAAAAATTGGGGGTGGGAGGGTGGTTTTGGTTTTGTTGTTTGTTTGTTGGGAGTATTTTTGTCTTAAAAAAAAAAAAGTTTTATCCTGATACTTCTGTGGGATTTTTTGTTGTCTGTCCCATTCTGCAAGCTGCCTTACCCACCCAGTCTTGAGAACAACTGCTTGGCTTCACCATTTAACCACCACACAAACCACCTTTGCTAAACACGCTGCATCAAATGGTACATTTACTAACGCGGACTTGATTATTATTGCTACAGCACTCGGACGCTTCCTCGGCTTTCATGTGCCAGGGCACAGACAGTTACAACCCTGGGAAGTTTCACCAAAGTTCCTCCTTGAACTGGTGCCATTTACTTGGCTGCCTGATGTTGCAACACCGGAGCTGCATCCTTTCCCAGATGGGGACGCGCAGAGCGGTGTGAGAAAGCCGGTGACGTGCTGCGCGCCTGCTGCGCCCGGAGGCAGGGCTTCGGGCTCCAGTGCAATCCGTCCAGGCACTCACAGTAACGTTACATTTCTTTAGAAGAAAAGAATTTGGAAAGGGGTTGCTAGACGTTATTTGACGTACCACTACAAATTAAGCATTACTTGTAAGCTCCCAGAATTATTTCCCACAGTGTCTCTGGTTATATTAGTTACGTGAATCTTTAATTTTTGTGCTTCGTATGCAGTAACATACAGGATTCTGCAGTTGCAGACAAAAAATCTGAAAAAGACTTGCCAACCTTTCCTTGATCTCTATTGGTACTCAGTGGGACACATGCTTTAGAGTTTAATTCCGTAGGTCTGCTGCGGGATGAACTCTAAGATGATGAGAAACGTTTGGGAAAAAGCAATGCGTGTTACATCATTCACTTTTTCAGGGCACCACCATTAAAGAAGTTACAAGGCAAAACAACCACCTACACACACTTTCTTATTTTTGTCTAAAAACTCACTTGATTTGTTTCTGTATCTTTCATGCTCTATTTCATACATCTCTAGACAGATAGATCATGCTCCAGGAAATTTTCTAGGATAGAAGGGGACAGGGTCCTACACCATGAGCTTAGGAATTATGATTTGGAAGAAGTACAGTTTCTTCTGTGTTTCTGCCCAAACAATAATAGGAATAGAGAAAATAACCAGCTATTAATCTACAAATAAACCCTTGCCCAACTACGCACAGGGACTGCAGCAGTCCTGCGCTGCCTTGCCCTATTCCCTCCGTTACCACGTGTAGAAGCTATTTAGAGAAATGATGCAGAACGCCTTTTCTTCTTTTGATACTCCTGCAGTGTACCCTAATCTTGGGCTTTAATCCGGCCCTCCATGGGTAAGGAATAAGCCTACTTCGGCATTTTAATACTGACTATACACATGAGGCCAAGTTCGGCTTTAAAAACCTTTATACAAAGTGCCCTAAATATTCAGCCAAAAAAGAATGACAAAATTACACATTACTTTCGTCATTATAGGCTCTCCTTTACCATATGTCTAAGGTAAGCAGAATGCTATCTACATAATGGATTCAGCCCTGCAGTAAGTCTGGACTGCCGAGGCTGGTGAACCTGAGGTAACACTCCATCACTTATTTACTGCATCTCTAAAGCATTTCAGATTCTAAGCTGAATATATATTTCACACAGTACCAAAACTTTTAAATATCCACAGGAAGATTTCATTTTTATAGGCAATAAACATTAAATCTAAAGGACTGGAACATAAAAAGTGTTTTAATACCATATAAATCACCTTTCCCTAGACAGAATAAATCTCTGAAGGTTTTAAGGACTGCAATATAAATTTTTATGGCAAATTATCTACATAGAAATTACTTGCATGAGATGCACTTTCACTTCTCTTTCTCATTTGCATAGTGCTGACAATCTTTTCAATCACAGCGTTCAATCCAATTTGGAAAGTCCAGAACACAATGCACAGAAACGCTAGGCTAAGTGCTGGGTGGTTCCTCTTCCTCTTCATCAAGAGTTTTCCAACTGCTGCTCTCTCTATCAAACACAGAAGTGGGCTTTGCAGAGGTAACAACACTAATATATAAAAATTAAGGTTCAGATGAATAGCTACATCCTCTTTCAAAAGAATTTGTTGGCTTTTCTAACACAGAAGCCACGCTACCAGCCCTGACTACTAAGAGAAGCTCATGTCATGCTGTGAGCAACAGTCCAAGAGTAACAACAGTCTTAGTTGGGAGGCTTTGAATTGAGGAGCAGAAGCCAAAATTGTTCTTTGGGATGCTCAGAAGGGACATCTTCATTGTTGAGGTGGTAGAGCACTGAGAGGTCATGATGGGGGGATTTCCATCTGTGGGGGGGGGGATACCCAAAGCTCTGCTAGGACAAAGCCACTGTCACTGCATGGGCACCAGTCCCTTTTTTCAAGCAGGACATCAAGCTAGAGACCTGCTGGAGGTCCCTCCATCCAGCGAGACTACGATGCTAGGGTCTTTCCTTTGAAAGCCTCCAAAGGAGCCTGACTGTAACGAGGTAACACTCTCAGCCAGATTTCTAAAAGGCTCCAACTAAACAGTTAACAACCACAGAAGGTGAGAGGCTGATTATTATCCATGGTGAAACAATAAGCGATCACTCCTGAGAGCTGCTGTCCTGGCTGTCGGCATAAATACTTCCTCAGAACTACAGCAGAAACATGCACAAGATGTGTAATTCCCGAGTCTCCGAAGCGCACACATCCTCAAAGGACTGGCACCATAGAGGTGTGGTGTACCAGTGTTACCAAAAATACTTTGGTTTATTCACTGTTTCATTGCAGCAAAAATGTGCTGACAAGGATTCTCATAGAAAAGGCCAGAATTAGTTCTTGGACAACCTCCTGTTGCCTTGGAGTCAGGTCTGAAACGTGCTCAGTATTGCACCGAATCTTCCCCTTGAGGAAATGAGAGTAAATACAAAGTTAAAGCACCTGAAGGACAGCAAAGTCCCAAGACAAAAAAAAGGGGAGGGGGACAGGGGACGGGACCAAAGTAGGAAGTTTGCAAAAAGAGCTAAGAATAGCACTACATTATTTCCAATGTATATTTCCCTTAGAAAATATTTTCAGGACTTCTGTACTACCAATCAAATTAAGATAACACAGCAGAGGAAGAAACACAAGTCAGTTCCCAGACAGTTTCCTATCCTTCAAAGGTATTTACTTAATAAGTACCATGTATGGATAAAATGAGATCATCAACCTAGTCATAAGATGGTTCTCCAAATTTTTAATGAAATCTTGCACTGTATGATTTAAAGAGTGATCATTTGTACATGCTGACTACAGGAAGCACATGCACCAGGCTGGATTGCCAGAACGCCCCAAGACATTGGAGGCTTTAAGATTACTGTTCGAGAAGGGGAGAGAAAAGTCCACTGAAATATGTGAAACTTGGTGACTTGCAAAAGAAAAAATTACAGGGTCATTTCCAAAACACAGAGTTTTGGCCAATGAAATGAGGTATTTGCTTTCTATCTGATGAAGGAGTGAAGTGACATAAAGCTTTCTTCCATATGATTTCACAAGCTTTTATTACTTTCCTAAATTATCTTTGAATCTAGAGGATGGAATATTATTTTCTTTTGAAATACCAGGTTGTTGCTAGTCTTCCCACTTGTACAATCCACAAAACCTATTAACATTTTCAGTAATTAATGCTAATACTTGAGAAAAAAAGCCATTGTGTTAAGAAATGCTTTAACAACATCAAGAAAGAAAACAAGTGCTTCTCAGTCTGTACATAATTTATTTTGCTACATGATTCCACCACCACACGCACACACCCCCCGAAAACCAAGTAGGGAAAACCAAGTAGGGACTAGGTATCACTGTGTTCCAGCACTCATCTTCATTCATCTCTTTTCCCTCTTTCCCTACAAGTAATACTGTGCAATTATACAAAAATCATTTATTTCCTTCACCACAGAAAACTAAACACTTTCACAGGCCATCTCCTCTCTGAACTTCCCTTTTCAGGGGAAAAAAGGGGGAGAAAAAGCTTTTGGGCTTTTCTCTGTCCACAGCCTTAAGCAGTTTGGTAGACAGGAACTGTCCTGGATTTTTCTTTTTAGTATTTTGAAACAAGGTTTATTTTTAATGAATTGAGCCCCTGGGAAAGATGAGTTTCCAGTGCTCCAGGATCACATATATTGCAGCTTGAGACCCACAGTGACGGAGCTTTGCAAGGGGAATATCACAACTTGGCTCACCTGGCTCTCCATACGGTGTGAGAGCGCGCGGATGAGTTCAATGCACGGGAGCGAGAACCAAGACTTCCCTTTAAGTCAGGCTGATGAACTTAGTAATACTGGAACCAAGACATACCGAACTGGAAAGTTTGAGTCAAGTTGTGGCTGTTTTCCCAAACAAATCATGAAAGAATATTCAGCCCTAAACTCAGAGCAGCCCAACTATGCATTTTATAGGATATTTATCTGTGAATCAGCAGATCACAGACTTGAAGGCCAGACATTCTTCCCACTCCAGCCTTTAGTCATTCGATGAGGAGAGCCAACAAAGAACTCGCGGAAGAAGTTTTCACCATGAAATTTCAGGAAAAAAGCAAGGGTTAAAGCAAAGAAACAAACAAACAAACCAAACCAAACCAACCCTCACCTTCCCCCCCCCACGCCAAAAAAAAAAAAAAAAAAAAAGAGGAAACTGCAACCCTGAAGCTAGCAAATAGAGAAATTCCAACAGGAGGAAGCAGGGACCTGAAAAGCCAAGGCAAACCACGCTTGCTGCTTTGGGGTAGGGTGGAGGGCATCTTCAAAATAACTACCTTTTAAGTAGTTTGAGCTTACAGTCAACCCCGCCGGCCTAATGCATCCAACCAAAGGCAAGTAAATTCCTTGGAAAATGAATAATTTCAAAGCTGAAATGAAAGCTGAAGAAAGGTTTGGTACGTGGGTCAAAAGAGGCCCTTCGAGCCCACAGAGTTAGGGAAGAATTGCTGAGCACAAGCTGCACTTGACAGTTGTGACTCCATTGCACCAGCCACTCTCCTCACGTAAACCCATGCTATGTTCTTAAACATAGCCAAACCACCCAGGAAAGTCATCTAATTCAGGAAAAAGAAGTAAAATCCACAGACCATTGTACATCCTGCGATAATTTGGTGACAGGAGGCGGCACAGAGTGCTCAGCACTTTGGGAAATAAATTGTTACTGTTTACTATATAATGGGTTTGCTATTATAAGTTATAGTCATTTGAACTTAAATATTACTGAAGAAAAATGCAAACCTACGTCTGCCCACAGGCACCAACCAGTAGTTGGGAGTTGGCTCCCGAGCTTGCCCAGAGACAGGCTGCACTACGTACGTGCCAAGTGCACGGGGACGGACAGGTGGAGTAAAGGGACCGGGGCTTGCTTGGTTTGGTTTGCTCCACACCATTTGGTGTAAAGGTTACGTTTAAATGTTCCCAGCGAGTACCATTCCTGGAGCGTGGGCCTCGGACTGGGCTGTATGGGCATAGGAGGATACGACAGAACTTTAACGTTGGCACCTTCTTCAATTACTTACCCTAAAATAATGTGGTTCTTGGTGCAAAACTGGAATCCAAACCCTAAACCACAAGGCCTTTCTGGATGGTACTAACAAGACCATAGCATTTGCTGTCAAATTTAATGAGTTCCCCCAAAGCTACACACAAACCTCAGATAAATCTGTAAAACAAAATCTTTTCCTTCTGGGTATAGGTCAGTTTTAGAGTTAATTGACTTCTTCAGACTTTGCCTCTAAGGGATGCCTCAGCTACAAAGCAGAAGACATGGAGATACATAGTACATATACAAATGTGTTGTCAGAGGACTCTGCTACTCAGAACTTCAAACAAGTTGCCCCACAGAAAAGACGAATTTTTTACTTCCAACCCACCCCCTACCCTGAAAAAAAGGTTTGTAGCGACATTAAGATCCAGACAGGATACCCAGTTATTTCTGGGCAGCTCATCTGACTTGGCTAAGTTTGCTCAACTGTATGATCAAACTACATTACTCCCCTTCAGATACATGCAGCAACTTTTCCTCAAGCAGATGTTCTCCTGCATGCATCAGCTAGAAGTTAACGTCTCTGGTTCGGAAGAACAATCCAAATGCTTCATCGCCTACGCACCAGGAACTTCCCAAACTTCACATAACATCACAGACCCAGCAAAAATATCCTGCAATCTTCCTGGCATAGGTATGTATTTTTGATATAACATCAGGATTAAAAGTTCTTGGTAAGATTTAGGGTATACCATTCAGTACTTTTAAAATATGTATTATCACCTACAGAAAACTGTATTTCTGTAAGAGTAATAGCATACTCTGCCCTCAGAAACCTTCCACCCCCGGGCTGCAGCTGACTGCTTAGACAGGGCTCTTCGGATGAAAATCCTAGGCCAGGCTCAACCCTAGATGGCACTGCTTATCGCTCATTGGCATGTTCCCTGCTCAGCTACAGGAGCCATGCCAATGAACGTACTCACCATATCACAGATTATACATTCGAAGGTATCCACTGAAACCTCGGGCACCCTGCACAAGAGCAGAGAACCTACAAGGCTACCATGTCCCTCTGCAACCGTCCTGGGCAGAAGGGTAGGGCAGCAGCCCCCCTTTCAGGGACATCACCTCATTTACACCTTCCAGTGCTGCCATCAGCTTCTCCGTAAGAGTGTGACCAGAGGACAACCATCCTTCAGCCCACCAGATCCGAGTATAGAGATCTGCTCCTGAAGAGCAGGTCGATAACCGCGTTTAGACACAAATATCAATGGGAATGCCTTGCTCTACAAAGCTAACAAATAAACTCCCAAACTATTTCCTTAAGTAATTCACTGAAAAATACCACCCCACAAAAAAAACCCGAAAAAAATCACCAAGCAACCAGAAACCTATGATACTAGAGATACCCGAAACACTGCTGTTCTGTACAGCAGAAGGTGCTGGATCAGATTTTTTAAATATTTTTACTCAAATAGAAGCTAGAATTATCATATTTAAATCACTGACAAAGAATTCAACAAGATTTGATCATGGCTATTTTCAGCATACCCCATGGCTGGCTGGTGCTTTTTAGGTAACACAGTTATCTCCACGTTAACCTCCCCCCCGCCCCCCCTTTTTTTTAATAGTTATTCACTTTTCTACAGAAGCAAAGGATTTTACGATTTCAGGACAGACTCTAGGGTTCTCATTATTTTCTACAGAAAACTCCGAAGTAGGAACAAATGAACCCTGTCCTGTTGCTGCCCCGAAAGGATCTGACTCCAGCTGACAGCGCGGTGCTCTGCCCTCCGATTTTAACAAAGCCCCTTGTATTTCTGGGTGTTGATCAGCACCACGATAAACAGCATCTCAGGGCACCGTTTGAGGAGAGAGGGAATTTGTTGTTCCCCCATCACATGCAAAGATTAAGGAACTTATCACTCTGCTTTTTATAACCTGCGATGTTGTTACACTGTCAGAGATTATTATAATTTCAGATAGATTTGATAATAGTTTTGACATAAAAACACGGGTACTTTTTTGGGGTTGGGAGATTTGAAATGACAAATCAAACCACTGTCAGCTCACGGTCTTGCCTATCTACTCTGATTTATTTACTTCTTTCTATTGTCGGAGAGCCAAAAACTGGGGAGCCATACCTGTAAGGGTGACCCAGTAAACTGGAGGGACTGGCATCTTGCTGGAAAGCAAGTCAGGAATGCTCTCTTCACCATGTTCCCCACCCACCCTTCCCTCTGCACTTCAACGTTACCCATCATCAAGGGGTTTCTCTGTTGCCAGCAAAAGAAACTGGTAAGGAAAATGCATTCCTTACTACTCCGTCTCTAACCCAGGTTTAGCATACCAAGATGTTGACAAGGGACTCTGGTTTAGATGCCAAATTTGAGAGAGAATTCAAAGTCTCATTTTGCACAAAGTAATCAGTCCTTTTAAAGATATCGTACCTCCAGACATGCTAAAGGCGGGCACCAAATAGTTAAAACAGTAATCAAATCTGGCAGGGAAATATTATCAAGATTAATAACTGACATGCCATTAAAGAATTAAAGTTTGAGAATTATGGTGAAGTTTTAAGAAGCTGATCTCAGTCTTCTCTGTAAGAACATAAAGTGGGTCGAGTTAAAGTCCTTCCAGAGTGCAAGGGTGTGTTCACAACCAAGTCAATATTCCTGTTCCTCAGAAAAACTAATTAAAAGACAAATTGGCATTACTGAGCTCTGGGGAGAGGTTTAATGATCCAACTTAAGATATCTGGTCGAAGGAGATATTTTGTTTGCAGAAAGAACCCAAGGTTTCTTGTTATCTTTTTTTAAATTTGCAAGGTCTCAAGCCTACATTAGAACAGAATATTATCTCCCTTCATATTTAACATTGGAGTGAGTAAGTTAGAATTTACTTAGCACAAAGCAGGCGCTATTTTTTAAATGCTGTTTACAAGAAAGGTCATCAGATTTATCTGGTATATGGTAGCCCAAGTGACCCATACCCTTCCAATACTTAGTAACCGATGCCCAAATATAAATGGAAAGTACGAAAGAACGCAGAGTATCTTATCTACTTGTGTCAGAATCAAGGAATATAGAAAAGTCAAGGGGCAAAGGACAAGTTTTCAATTTGACTAGAAGGAGCACAGACAAAAGGTGTCTTTTNCCTCTGCAACCGTCCTGGGCAGAAGGGTAGGGCAGCAGCCCCCCTTTCAGGGACATCACCTCATTTACACCTTCCAGTGCTGCCATCAGCTTCTCCGTAAGAGTGTGACCAGAGGACAACCATCCTTCAGCCCACCAGATCCGAGTATAGAGATCTGCTCCTGAAGAGCAGGTCGATAACCGCGTTTAGACACAAATATCAATGGGAATGCCTTGCTCTACAAAGCTAACAAATAAACTCCCAAACTATTTCCTTAAGTAATTCACTGAAAAATACCACCCCACAAAAAAAACCCGAAAAAAATCACCAAGCAACCAGAAACCTATGATACTAGAGATACCCGAAACACTGCTGTTCTGTACAGCAGAAGGTGCTGGATCAGATTTTTTAAATATTTTTACTCAAATAGAAGCTAGAATTATCATATTTAAATCACTGACAAAGAATTCAACAAGATTTGATCATGGCTATTTTCAGCATACCCCATGGCTGGCTGGTGCTTTTTAGGTAACACAGTTATCTCCACGTTAACCTCCCCCCCGCCCCCCCTTTTTTTTAATAGTTATTCACTTTTCTACAGAAGCAAAGGATTTTACGANGAGAGCCAAAAACTGGGGAGCCATACCTGTAAGGGTGACCCAGTAAACTGGAGGGACTGGCATCTTGCTGGAAAGCAAGTCAGGAATGCTCTCTTCACCATGTTCCCCACCCACCCTTCCCTCTGCACTTCAACGTTACCCATCATCAAGGGGTTTTTCTGTTGCCAGCAAAAGAAACTGGTAAGGAAAATGCATTCCTTACTACTCCGTCTCTAACCCAGGTTTAGCATACCAAGATGTTGACAAGGGACTCTGGTTTAGATGCCAAATTTGAGAGAGAATTCAAAGTCTCATTTTGCACAAAGTAATCAGTCCTTTTAAAGATATCGTACCTCCAGACATGCTAAAGGCGGGCACCAAATAGTTAAAACAGTAATCAAATCTGGCAGGGAAATATTATCAAGATTAATAACTGACATGCCATTAAAGAATTAAAGTTTGAGAATTATGGTGAAGTTTTAAGAAGCTGATCTCAGTCTTCTCTGTAAGAACATAAAGTGGGTCGAGTTAAAGTCCTTCCAGAGTGCAAGGGTGTGTTCACAACCAAGTCAATATTCCTGTTCCTCAGAAAAACTAATTAAAAGACAAATTGGCATTACTGAGCTCTGGGGAGAGGTTTAATGATCCAACTTAAGATATCTGGTCGAAGGAGATATTTTGTTTGCAGAAAGAACCCAAGGTTTCTTGTTATCTTTTTTTAAATTTGCAAGGTCTCAAGCCTACATTAGAACAGAATATTATCTCCCTTCATATTTAACATTGGAGTGAGTAAGTTAGAATTTACTTAGCACAAAGCAGGCGCTATTTTTTAAATGCTGTTTACAAGAAAGGTCATCAGATTTATCTGGTATATGGTAGCCCAAGTGACCCATACCCTTCCAATACTTAGTAACCGATGCCCAAATATAAATGGAAAGTACGAAAGAACGCAGAGTATCTTATCTACTTGTGTCAGAATCAAGGAATATAGAAAAGTCAAGGGGCAAAGGACAAGTTTTCAATTTGACTAGAAGGAGCACAGACAAAAGGTGTCTTTTTTAAAACAAAGAAGAAAAAAAAATGGCACTAGATACACATCACCTTGCAGGAAATCCTGCCAGATAGCATCTGCTACATAAAACTGGGATTTTTCACTGCAGTGACATAATTTGCATAGGTTGTCTTAGAAAAAGAGAATCTTTGAAGAAAAATAATGTTATTCTACCTGGCCCAGTGCACTGTACATTCCAGAGTAAAGAAAAAAAGAAAAGGTTTACTATGACAATTAAAAAAAAAAAAAAAGAGGGCTTTTATACCTAATGCTTCATATTCCGGTGTAAGAATGCATCCAGTTTAAACTACAAAAGATAAAGAGAAGTTGGGAAACCTGTTTACATTTTTGTCTTTGCACAATCTTGTGCATTAGCAGGCCAGCAATAGTAACGAGGTAGCTCGTCACAAACAGCTCAAGCCTGCCAGCAACGAAAATTAATGGGAAGGCAAGGATTTTCTTTTGATGTTGGAAAGACTCCAGTAAAAACTGGTTTGTACATGGGAACATGGTGTCAGACTAGAAGAGAATCAGCTTGTCTGACTTGTGGTTTTCTTGACAACATTCATCTTCTCTTGGCCTGATAGAGAGCAATTAGTGCTTGTCAGTTGAATCATGTGTTATTAAGATCATTCAGGCATTTTTTAATTATGATTACCTAAACAGACAGCAAAAGAAATTCTCAAGCAACTTTAACAATTCACTTCCTTTTCAGATGCTTCCAAGTCTTTTCTCCTTTAATGTTTTAAAAGTAAGGTGTAATATTTTACCTGCAAAAACCTTAGCACCTTTCCCATTTTAAAAACATGAAAAAAAAAAAAAGCATTGTAGCCTAAAATCTATGCACTATCACTTTATCAGATGCTGTAATGATTTTTTTTTCCCAGTTAAAAAAGTAGATCAGTCCTCTATAAACCCAGTAAGCTGTTCTATATGCCAAGACTTGTTTTAAAATATCTAAAACAATGCCTAATAGGTTTATAATGATACAGCATTCCTAATACATACTTCTTTCTTTCACCATTGCAGATTTAGAATCAGGATATGAACAGTGTCAGGAATGACATCATCCTTGGGTGTTGTTTAAAACTCCTCCCCAAATAAAATGGTTCCTTATCACTGACTTGGACAGTTTTTCCCACTGAAAAGAAAGCTAAAAGCAAGACAAGACTAGACATAAAGTTTCTAGTTATTTAAATTCCAGATATCAGAGTAATTGGATTTTATAGACCTTGCACGGATGAGATCAGGATGGCTTTAGTTTTATGTCTGAGCTTAGAATACCACTTTTAGAGCAACACTATTGTTTCTTCCCTTTGGCATTTCTCCCTTCTCTTTATCAGGGGATTTTTCAAGTTTCTATATTAACATTTCCTTTTTTCTGCTTGCTGGAAACCTTGGCCCCCAGAACTTGCAAGCTCTTCTTGCTCTATCATCTGCTCCTGTAAGGCCAGCATGGCAGCTCCCAGGAATTGGGAAATTAAGGTCCCATTCAGCGAAAACACGGATATCCCGGGGAGCCTGGGAACCACTCGCTCTTAGTGCATCAGGGAGCTGTGCATTTACAGTGCAGATGCAAAAGAAGCCCTTTTAAAAGGAATACACATTTCAAAACAAACAGAGTAAATATTTAGCATGCACATTGATTTTAATAGGCATCAAAATCTTGCTCCTAAAATGAATGATATTCAAGTATCTATTACCAATTCCCAGGAGTACATTTAATGAAGGATCCTTGAGGATTTTTCTTTTTGGAAAGATTCTTAACATTTGTTTGCAGCAACAGCAGGAAAACAAAACAGTCATAAGATGACTTTGCCTACTATCAATACCGTATTTGATACCATATTTAAGGGGGTAAAGTCTCATACAGGGAAAAGCGAGTATTTTAGGAAAAAAAACCCAGACGGTAACAGCCATTTTCCTGGAGTGGAACAGATGCAAGTTAATGGCACATTTTCTAATAAACACCTAAAAGCTTATTAAAATGGCAACCGGCAGATGAAAGATGAAGGGACTACTTTGTGCATGCAGATACACAGTAAAGCGAAAAAAGGAATTCTCAGGGTTATTTTAATTTTAATTTGGTTCTCTTATGGGCTCCGGTATATTGTGTGTCTCATTGTTCCAGTGGGGAGAATCTTACAGACTAGTTCCGAAGTACTGTGAAGACAAAAGGAAATTACTCATTTTTGGCTGAGCTCTGGGCAGAGCATTATTTGCAGGTTTATGAACTATTCTGAAGACACAAAAGGCTGAAAAAGGTAATGTTGACCAAAACAGTTCAATCGCTATACATTATTGCTGATTCCTGAGAAAGACAGCAGACTAAGGCGATATCCCAGAGTCTACCATCATCTTAGGAAACAGTTTGCTGTTTGCAGGCCAAGTTTATCAAAAATCAGTGTTCTGCTTCCTAAATTAACAATCTGAGTGAATCCTTTCGCTGCAACACCTTATCATTATCCAAAGCAACTACCATCATCAACATCAGACTGGATATATTCAAGGCATAACTAAATAGGTCTGAAAAAAAGTCTTAAAAATTAGAAGAAACAGGAGATCTTTTATCTTGGATTCAGCATCCCTTAGTAACAGGCTATTCTAAGGAATATGATGTTCCCATTTCATTACTCAGTCTGTGCCTACCTTTAATAACTTTTCTTACTCATGGGTGATATAGTATTTTTATACAAGGTTTGTCTTTTGTATAGACTTGAAATATTTATGTTTAAAAAAAAAGATCACAGGAATTTCTTGCAAGATGCTGCTTTATGGTTTAAATAATTTAGGCCTATGATAAATACAGTTAGAAACACTGCACACATGGAAGTTACAAAATTATTTTTTTATTTAGAGAAGAAACTACTCATGGAATCACGCCTTCTACCGAAGTTGTCGAAAACCTGTATTCGGAATACTTGAGTCATTTAGATTCTTATTCCTAGGCACCGTGGATACTGGCAGATACAGCCAGCAAGTCAATTTAGCTACTATAGGTAGTTTCTGGGTCAGAATGACTTATAATTTTTGGTTTAGATTCTTCTGCTTTCTACAACAGGGCTAAATGACAAAGAAACACGCTACTATCCATTAAATACCAAGCTCAGCAGCCAAACAATTTAAAAATACAGATGAGGCTCTTTTTCTCAGTGCTGCCATACCTATTTTGAGTCAAAGCCTCAAGCTTACTGAAATGCTACCTAGTAATAGCAGGCTACTTTTTAATACAGCGGTGGATTTTGATTACAGGAATGAAATACCCACTCTCCTCCTCCCCCCCTCCCTTTTTTTTTTTAAAGTAATCACTGCCTTTGGCCACCAGTAAAATGCTCGAGCAAACCAGTTCTTGATGAAACAAATGACATAGCTCAGAATTCTCCATTTGTATGATCTAACAGCTCTGCCTAGTATTACCCCCACTCAGTGGCAAACACGACTCACCTTCTGTTGACTTAAAACAGCCATACCAAATATTTCAACCCCCTGCTCGGGACGATGCCTAGTGCTGAGTAAATTGCCTAATACTTGCTGCCACCCCTCCATTAGAGTTTTCCAATCTTTCTTACAGAAATTACCAAAAGGGCATCAAGTATAAAACAACCAGAAATCCTACAGTCTATAACGCCGCTGCTCTTCTGTTCATGAGCCACTTTTAGTTAGTTTAGTACATCACTCATTCTTGTTTCTAATACTCCTCCTCCTCCTCCTGCAGATAATCCACTGATGTTGATATAATCCACAAATACCATCAGTCACATCAGTTGGCACTGCTGCCTTGAATGCTACTGCAAAAACCCTCCAGCGTGCCACTCAGATTAGATTACAAGGCGCAGGGGATGACCTAGGGGCAGCCACCTTGCTGCTCGCTGAGGAGAGTAAAATCTGAGCCCCGTTCCAGGTTTCTCACCCATTTCTCAGACTCACTCTCAGGGTATTTGAATACGGACCAACAAGCAGCTCCCCCCCTCCCAGAGTATCAACAGAGGTTAAGGCTGGCTTTTGGTTATTTTAAATACTCAAAAGATAATCCCTAAATTGAACAAAATTCTGCAAAATGTGTAAACCCACAGCCAAGTCAGAATACCTGTCATCCAGAGCACTCTAAGAACAATGAAGTTAACTTGATATTACATGCTGGTTTATCTGGAACAAAATAGAGCCTTAGAGTACAGCTAAATATTTTCATGTATAAGTGATACAATCACCAAGAAGCCTCAAGCACTATTTCTACCATTTTCATTAGATTCCTTTTGCAGCAATGTGTTCTTAAGGTAGAAACCAACCCCCAAAAAAGTGAAGTAAGCTGAGATAACGGAAAAAGATAAGAGACATTTTTCTCTTCTTTGCTTACGCACTCCGACCATACATGAACTATTGCACATGCACAGTTCCCTTCCTTGAAACTCTTCTATACCACAACAGTGAAGAGAACTGCATTTAAGAAAATGTAATTACAAGACCACAAAGAACAAAAAGACTGACTAGAAGGCAAAACTCAAACCTGGTAACGTCTGTATTCCTTGTGGGAATCGAAAGTTTCTGTTTGTCTCTCAGGTCAGTACAGACATTTGAGCAGAACTGAATGTAAAGTAAAAAAATAAAAACTTCATTGATAGGGCCATAAATGCTACCAGCACACATGGTCCCCTGCATGAACATGCAAAAGCCTCTGGTAAGTCCATGTTCATTAAAAAAAAAAAAAATTAAAATTACTCAAAATTGAGAGCAGCCATTTGTTACCTATTTTATTTCAAAATAGTGTTTTGTAAAAGTCTAGACAGATTCTTCTCATTAGTCATTATGTTGCATTAAAAAGCAAAATCATTCTAGCAGTCCTCAAGAATTTTGCTGATTTTAATTTTTTTTTTCCACGAATCTATATTTTATGCGAGCAAACTTCTAAGAAAGTACTGAAATAGATTTGAGGGTTTTTTTCCTTCCTTCCTCTTTGCAGAGGACAGAAAGGAGAATTTGTGTATTGTGTTTGTCTGAAAATGTGAAAGCAAATTTGCAAAAGGTATTCCTGTTCAAATTCACCTGTTAACCAGCTACAGCAAAAGATGCGTGAACACATATAGAAGTACCATCCCAATTTGAAAACTACTGCTTTCCAAATAATTTGCTTACATATATAATTTATTTGCAGTGCCATCAAGAGCAGCTACAGTTCAGACAGGCATGCATACCTCGCTTTGCAGCCTTCTGGTAAGTGTAATTTAGCAGTTTGAAAGGAGTCCTTTAACTGATTTGGAAATGTTAAGCACAACCTCTTGAAATCTAAAGAAAACAGCAAAGCAAAGATAATCAACAGCTGAGAATCATCCAACTCTAAAGCACTGCCACAAGAAAAAAATTCTGCATTTTACAGAAAAACTAGAAATTCAAGCAGTCTAGAACAAATGGATGGTCTTACTCTCTAAAATGAGTGACACTCTAAACATACCCACTAGCTAAAAATACCCTAAGTCTTCTGAAAATACACGCCAAGTGTCTTCACAGTACCCTGCCCTCCACCCGAATCCTTCCCCTCCTCCCACGGTACTGTAAGAATTTAGGCAGTTTTTAGGGGCTGAGAGTCTCACTGACTTCATTAGGATCCACAGATGTTCTTAAGATCTGTTAAAAATAAAATCAAGTAATTAACTATCTGAGTGTGTTTTCTGTAATAACAAATGCTTCTACTGAAACCTGAATTAATTATAAGGATGACTAAAAGCCCTAAAAATTAAGAGCATGAAGCCTGTCAATTTACTGTATTTATATTAAAGACTGAATCACCAAAATTAAAAGATTACCTGAGTTTATGGGAAGAAGCCATTACTTACTCTCACCTAGAAAATATCAACTAACAAAACCAAGGCTCCTGGTGTCAAAGAACCACCATCCATTGATGGGAAGCATCATTTTATTCACAAGGTATTATAATTTGAAAACATTTATTCCTGTATTACAAAACACAGAACTTAACTAACTCGTCACTTGATAAAACTATCTAAATCTTTTACAAAAGAGATCTATAACGAACAAACAAACAAAAAAACCACCAAAAAACCCCACCTAAGCATGCAGCCAGGTGAGCAGTAAGAACAGGCAAGAAGGGTTAGCAATATTATTCACTGGTATGGGAGAACTCATGAACAGTTGGGCAGACACACAACAGTTAGATCAGTTCTACAATTTATTTTTATAAAGAAAAAAAAAAAAAAACCACAAGGCAGAGGAAGACTGGGAAAAAAACGTTTCAGGGATTTGCTTCCGAAGCAGCAAAGAGCGAGACCCAAGAAACACAAGTTTGGCAGGGAGAAGAGCCAGGCGGCACAACATGCAATGCAGTAGACACAGGGGCATTAAAGGACCTCAGCAGCAAAAACAATTTTCTAGCAGATAGAGGGATAGAAGGAGAAACAATTGTGATTTCCAACCATAGGAATAATAGGTGAAAAATATGCTACTGTGCTCTGAACAGGGTGAGCTTAAAATTAATGCACAGTTCCCATGAAAATTACAGATTTTCAGAAGAACAGATTACTTCTATGTAAACAAGTGGCTAATACAAAAGTCTAAATTGACCTGCATCACCATTACTCATTTCCATGGGAGGAAATGTTATTTTCCTTACTCAAGGAAAAAAAAAAAAAGAAAAAAAAAAAGACACTGAAGTTATTTTTTTCTTTTCCCTGAGAAAAAAATAGAAAGGCCGCCTCTTGTTCTAAGTATTATCAGAAAATAGATAAGCACTAAAGTGAATTACAGTTTGACTGGATAAGCAAAGAACATCTTTAAAAGACTGCTCAGCATCAGAATACTACAAAATAATAATGAGAAAGAAATAGCTGATTTCTGCAAAATAGGCAGTTGTTCTCACTAGTACTCTTTCCCCAGTTCCAAGGTATGGTTCAAATCACACAAATTCCCAGATGATTCAACACTTCTTTCAAAAGTGGTTTGCTGTAAGAATCATTCATCTTAATAATTAACACCACTCCTGTATTATGAGAAACACAACAGCAAAATGCTTCAAAATAAGCTGGAAATGGAAATACTGGGTGGGAGCACAGGCCAGGTACCTGTTGAACGTGATGCAAAGCTGATCAGCCTTTTTTAGTTTTAAGAGCTGGTATTTCAGCAGCTGTAGCACTGCACGGCATTTGCAGCTATATGCCATTTAGAAACTGCCATATGATTGTGATGGTATCCACGAAGCCTCTCTTCTACTTAATACTAATCGATTTGCAGGCATTAGTACAGCGATAGTGTCCATGTCTGTGCAGTTCAAACACATCATTATACAAGACACAAAAATTTTATGGATCAAAGAAGAGGCAAGCAGAGCCCTCCTTCCCTAAGCTGGCACTCTGCGTCGTATAAATGTCTTTTTGTGGTCAAGTTGAGGGTAAAAGCTCCACCATGTGGGAGAAGCTCAGCACTAGCCCAGGTGAAGGCAGTGTTTAGTCGTGGTGGATCCACAAAGCCTCATCCGCACAGGTACCATCCGACAGCACAACCAAGACATCCAAAGCCCCACGAGACCTGGAGAAGGCTCCTGCGGCTCAAAAACCCTAAACACCCTGGGCCAATTATTAATTTAAAGCATGTTGTTATTGCAATGTGTACCCACCTATCATTAATACCTGTCAATTATGAAAACGTGGTAGCTCAGAGTACTTCCTATGCTTCTGTTTTGTGAAAGAGTAACTTTTTCCAGGACCATGAATAATAACTTGGTGCTGTATGACTGAAAACAGTGAATAATCACAAAAAAAAAAAAAAAAAGGAACTGTTCCATGTTACAGCGATGAGCCAGCCTGCCAAAACAAACATATTATGGCTGCAAAGGAAAGTAATGTGTCTGTAATTTTAAACTCTGTCCACTTTAGTAGTTCAACAAGTTATCATCTCACCCAAACAACCAAAGCAGTAACATGCAGCAGGAAAGCTGCAACCTGGATGTGTGTGGTGGGGGGGAGCAGCAGACAATGCAAACAAAGTGATACCTGTGAAATTTCATGATAAACCTACTCTCAAAGCCCAGCGCAGTTATACTAAACAAGCAGGGTGCTATTTCTAAGCAAGTAAAAAATAAAAATAAAAAATATTTAATAGGAATACTACCAAGTCTTTTATTCTCAAAAGTAGTCACAGAATTCATCAGTAAGCCAAAAAAAGAAAAGTTGACTAAGAAAAATATTAGAAATAATATTAGGAAACACTAACAATGTTTCAGGATTGCATTTACACCAATAAAAGGGAAGAAGCATTAAGTATTCTCCAGCACCAGAGGAAACAATTTTAAAAGTGTATTTTAGAAAAAAATAATTGGGGAAAATATCTTCATTTCAGAATTTAAACATATTCACAACAAGTTTTTTAAAAACAAGAGCCTAATCAGCATACTGGGACTAGAGTTTCAGCAGCGACTACTGATTTTGCAGGTGCTTTTTAGTAGCCCCATTTGAACAGCCACTCTATTTATCTAGTTGATTAAGCACATGTGAGGAAAAAAAGGCATCGCTGCTGTCAGGGTGTGCATTTAGAACGCGCTACCCAGTGCTGCCCAGACCCAGACACTCCACAACTGACACGAACCAAAGGCTGAGCATCTTCCACCCTCGCTATTTCAGTATACACGTGGTATCATCAGGTAGGAGTCCAACACGGTGGGTACCAAAAGTAATGAGACAGCAAAATACAGAATGGTTAATTCCCAAGACAAATCTCCGCTCTGCTGGCAACACCTCACACAGATACAGAGGTGCATTTGATCTCTATTTTATTTTTAAAAATAACACAGTTAAAGAAGATGTGGCAGACTGCCTTCCAAAGGGGACGATATGGAGGAAGGTATCTGTCATCCTTCACCTCGCCCTGTGGCCCTAGGTCCAAGCCTGGGAGAAGCGGCAGGTCGCCTCACGCTCTGCAGCTGCACCAGAGCCAAGAGGCAGCCCCAGGGGAGCCCCAGCCCCTTCCTTGCACCCCGTGCCACTGCCATAGCAGCTCCCTGGCCAGGGCTGCGAACCAGGGAGCACTCCCAAGCCACAATAGGCAGGTAGAGATCCACTACCCTGCCCGGGATACGACCCCGAGACCTGCTTGGCTTGATCCAGATGCCGTCACCTGGACGGCACAGGGTGGCCACACGTACAGCTTCTCGCTCCTCCACCACACCCTGGGTTTTCCACGCTGCTAACACGTTGCATGCGGATGATCTGACCCAGCTACTAACAAGCCACAGAGTCGGTCAAACGTGGTCAAAAGGCTGTTAGCTGAAAAGTCCTGCTCTGCGTGTGGAGCTTGCAGAGACACCGAGGTTACCAGGCAGATTGAGACAGGTTCAAAATGTTTGGAGAAGTGTACGAGAGTTTTCAACGCTGACATGACAAGCTGGCTGGGTGCCACGAACAGCAACGCTCGCCGGGGAATCGCACGACACTGGAGAGCTCGGGGTGCCGAGGAGAGATGTCCCAGCCACCCTCCGCAGACAACCACCTCCGGAGCCTCCATCGGCATTCCCTGGCTGCCGGACACCCTGATACGCCGAGCAGCAGCACGCCGGCAGCCAGCTTCTCTGTAGCACTCCCTGGCGAGAGACCCATGTACGATAACACTCCAAACAAGCCCTCCTCCCTTTTAAAATTTCATCCCTAGAGCCTGATCCAGGCTCCTAAGTAGGTTGATTTTCAAGTATTTAACATCCAGTTGGATATTCAGCAGTCTGGGTGGGAGGGATAAAATCAGCCTCTGTCATCGCTACCGAGAGCAGACTCTTATACCCACATAGCCAGTTGGCACTAGCCAGCCATATCTCCATTAATCTGAATTTATGCTAATTCTGTCACTCATCATTACCAGTCAGTCACTCCTAAACCAGCTCTCTGGGAAACACCCCAATTAAGCTGTATCCTAACTAAGGAAGGATGAAGATAAATTTTAAGAACTGATTTGTCTTAAATAAAGCTGAAGTAGAATGGAAGTTCTTGAAGCTGGTACAAAAGGACTGTTTGAATAAATATATCACACAAGCACCTGGTTTTTCAAAGACGAGCTATCTTCTCAAAACTAACTTTAACATTTTAAATGCCCATAAGCTAAGGCTACTTTTACCAAACACATTGCTCCCAACCGATCTGTGAGAAGATGTGCCTACTTTCAGTGTCAAACCACCTCAGATGACTCCACCAGGATCAAGTTAATTTGGAGCTGGACTGGATTCCAAAGTCAGCTAATGGCACTGCATCCAGGTATGATTCAAGGGTCATTGTTTTCAAAGTGCAAATGATCCTTTGACTAAGGCTTTTACAAAGTCACGCTCAATTTTAGATTCGTGTTTCCCTTCAAGCTACACACACCTCCAGTGAGCTCGTTCTCAAGGCATGAGCATCCCACTGCCATGGAACATCGCTTTCCCCAACATCCACCTATCCTTAATGCTTTTGTTTGACCAACAAGAACAGTTACGTACACTTTACTCTTGGTACATTTACAAACATGGATAGTCAACATCTCTCTTCTCATCAACCAAGGTGGAACTATCCTGCTCCAAAGCAATCATCAAACGGGCCAGGCCTCTTGTGCCCAAGGAAAAAGACTTCTACTGCCTCATTCCTGAGCTGGTGGTGATGGACTTGGCTGGCAGCTTCATCTCAAGGGTACTCTTAAGAAACTTTGCTCCCTTTTTAGTAAAATCTGAACTTCTCTGTATTAAAAATATGGATTGTATTAAGCATATTAACTGAAGCATTAACAAAACTAATGGGGAAAAAAGCCTGCAAAACATAAACCATTTACACGCACAAAAACTATGTGACTATTTGGATAAAATGCTATTGCCTCCGTGCAAATGGAATAGGAAGCATTCAGAGATGCATAAATCTATTTTATGTCTCATCTCAGGAATTATCATTATGTCAGTATCTGCAGTGGAACTGAAATGAACTCAAGAGACGTACAATGTATTGAAGTCACCGGCAGTACTTCTACGGCAGTGAAATATTCATTACAGGCTTGACATCTAAATACTGACTTGCACTGATCACGCTTAACTTGTCAGCTGTCTGATGATCCCAGAACAAGGCAATATATCTATAATCATTCATTTCAGTGGTCCATAAGTTTTGGATTCAAAATACCAAGTACTAGGGCATATTTTATTTATACGCTCCATGGCTATAGAGCATAATCTTGTCATTGTTCAAACTGCTTAATCTGTCTCAGCATTTAAAATTAAGTTGAAAAGAACCACTAGTGCTTTTAACTGTCCTTAAATTACATTAATTGCATTGTTAAGCACTTTAACAACCTTATGAAGGAAGCTAAGTAAATCACTGCTCAAAAGTAAGTCTCTCTAACCACCTCCAAGCCTCCATACACAGAACAGAGCTGTCGATATCCCTGAAGTGCAGCACGAGGATCTCCCATATACCATCAGATCAGAAGCAAATCAAAGCAGAGGCTGCTTTTACCATTTGCCCAAGCAATGAGCTATGTCAGATCAGCTACTGTAACATCAATATATTGTATGCATGGAGAAACGCAGAGAGCACTGAAGTTATGCTGTCATGATTCTATTTACGCCCTGTCCTGCTAGCAGGCAACTGATGTCATATGCCTGTATACAACAGAAACAAATTCACAACCTAGAAATTTCTGCTGGCAAGAGATCAACAGGCTGTAATGAGTACTGAAAGCAAACTATCCAGCCTTTAGCCAGAGCTCACTGGTCTCTGCTTGAACTAATACACTAGGTTAAAACTTCACTGCTTCAACGGCAAAGATGTCACTGGCAGCCTCAGCAATGATCTGAAGCAAAGCCACTGTCAGCGACCACATTCTTCGGATTTGTAGATCTACAAACTTACTTCATGGGATCTGCTTTCTATATCCTGTGTCACTGAAGAATACATACAGGTGTGGTGGTCAAACAGCTTGACAGAAATATTCTTGTGCGTTATAAATAAGCATGCCTGTACCGACATGCAGAGCACTTGAACTTGCACGAAACAGCAGCCTTTTGCTGACAAATTCTTACAGCAACGACAGAAGTTGAATCAAATACAGTTCAGATTGTTTTAAGAAAACCTATTATAGATCCAGAGATACTTGATATGCCGAGAAGAAACAATGGAATGAAATGAAGAAATTCAAAAGTTTCAGGCCATCTGTATATATCTGTACTGAGTATCAAACCATCTGTATTATATTCTTAGATCAGCTAAAGCAAACTACTGGCACCAGTGCCAAGTTTGGCAGCAGAGACGATCTGGACCGCCACCAACAAGAATGAGCTACCATGCCTTTTAGAATAAATTTTGTAGCAAACACCAAAAGGGTTGATCAACACAGATTATCACAGCTACAACAAGCCAACTAGTTTAAAAAACAGTATTTGCCATCCCACAGTTTTTGATTTTATACTCGTATGATACACTCTATGCCTAAAAAAGAAATTAAACTTCTTGCTATCCCTGTCCCACAGGGAAATGGCTAAAACCACTCCAACAGGTTTTGTACGACAGCACGAAGCACCTGCACATGGTGTCACCCAACCTGGTGCCTCGCATCAGCTAATAGGGAAGTTCTCAGCCATATTCAAGCACACCGAAACCCTGCAGCAGACAGGTGAGATGGGCAAACGCACCATGAACCAGGAGCATTTTCTGAGGCACATGTGCATCCTCGGAAGGTCTCCCACCTCAGCGTGAGGTAAGGCTTGGCTGCCTTCATTTGAGACACCGAACAAGCCAGCAGTACCAAGCGACCCACACTCACTTTTGTCTTCTCCAGCTCCAGCCTCTACCATTCTACAGCACCCTGTTTCTCCCGGGAAATTCCATCTCCTCTTTGAAGTCTAGCCTAAATTTCAAAGGCAAAAATACCAAAATATCCTTGAGGATAAAGGTGCTGATGTAAAGAACATTGACTAACCCCAGTAATTTTATTTTCATATTTTAAAAGGGCCCAAAAATAACTATTCACCACCTTTTCCTCGGCTCGAGATTTTGAGAACAGCCCGCCTACCAAAAAGTCTAATTCTCTTAGCGCTAAGAATTTTGCATGGGTGGAACTCTTTAGCTAAAAGTGATGATAAATAACACCTCCTCAATCCTGCAATCTCTAGAAACAGTTTACCAGAATTAATATACTAAGTTGATTTGCAATGTTAAACTAGAATTTGCCAACCCTCTGATGTCCACCTAAAGTATGCCAGGTGAGACATCAAGATCAAAGTAGTACAACACAAAGTTCAACTGTCTCGGTTATCTTCTATCCTCTGTACCTTCACTGTCATGAGAATACATAACTCCTTGATATGCTTCTTGCGTGCAGAATTATCAGATGTAACATATTACCACAACCAAACATACCGATAGCTCATCCATCACACCCTACGGACAGCCTCACGGGACCCTCCGCTTTACTAAGAAGTGCAAGATTTTTTTCAGTATTCACACAGCACTTAGGCATTAAATCAGCAACATTAAGCAGTATTTTTTCAACCTTTTGTACAGTTTACATACAAACTATGCTAATTGATTAAAAAAAAAAGTGTCTATAAGTTCAAGGACTTGCCTGTATGTTCTTCTCAACTATAAACCTGCCGTGCAAAGAAAAGGCCTCCACGTACCTCCCATCAATGAAATGGGTAGAATGTAATTTTTTTAAACTTACCCATGTATTTAATGCAGAACACCTTCTGAAGTCTCAAATCAAAGGTATTGAAGAATAGCAGAATAATCTCCTTTCCCCAATAAAACATATTTGCACTTTAAACTATGCATATGTTTAAGTCTGTTAGGAACCCTATTATGAGAAACTTATTTTATGAGTCTGCCAAAAAGGATGGTTACCAGAAACATAATCACAGTAAGCAATAAAGGCTGACATGGAGTATATTTCTAAGCAATTATACCAGGTGTTTTAAAGACATAAAGCTACAGAGATATAAATCCATTTAGAGTCACAGAAAAAGTAAAAGGCTACCAGAAGGTTCTAACCCTCACAGCAGCCAATATTGTTCCTCTTCCCCTGCAGACCATGGCATCTACAGGACCACCTCCACTATGAATTTCAGCACGCCAAAAGAACACAATATTAAGCACTGAGGTACAACGATCACTAAAAAATGGAGAGCCTTCAAAGGAGGATGCAGCATATGTACATGCTACAAAGCTCAGAAAAATATATCACCTAAGGATTGCTAGATCTGTTTTAAAATACTGTTTCTTTTCAATTTAATTAAGCAGGGTTGCATGTAGTATCTTAGATTGTATGAAGACATTTTTTAAAAAGAGAGTCTAATATGGGGGGATGTCTGTCAAAAGTAAAGTACTCTATGAAAGTATTGTGGATGCGACAAGTCCTATTCAGACCTTACAAAAACTTGTACAGGAAATCTATCTGCAACAGAACTGGTGGAGGAGATTCAGGGAGAGCTGACTTGCCAATATAACACGTAACTTTACGGAACAATTGCTGGTTATCAAAATTGCATAAGCCAAGAGACAACACTAACTATAAATATGACTATTAGCTATTCTGCACAACCCAAAAGCGTCCTGCCAAGCCCTCCTTCATGTTCTCTCTCACACAGACAAAGGCCTCAAAGCCATGGGACATCTGCCAGGGAAACAAATGAAGTTAAAAAACCAGAAGAACATGAACATGTACTAACCTAAACTTGCGTGTTCTTTCTTCCCAATTCCTCCCCCAACACCTCCCCCTACAAAGAAGACGTCTCAGTTTACTGTACTCTTTTCCTTCTCCCAACCAGTCTTAACTCTTGGACCAATGTTTTAAAGTTTCCCTACCTTTGAAAAAATAATGTTCAGTTCTTAAATGTTTTGCCAGATCTGGACCACACCCTGCCCTCTCCCAAAATCTTGGTTGTTTGTCTCCTATTGCACATAATCAATTATAGCACTTTCAGGTTTGTATTTTGCATGGTGGGAGCTGATCCAGAACGGAGATTGTGCTTGTGTGAGCTTGTGTGTTTACACAAACATACACACACACATACACACACCTTTATAAAATAGTTTTGTTTCCATAGAACTTCAGGGGATTTTTCTCAGACTGAGTTTTTCACCTGTGAGCAGACAGCACTTAATACAAAAAAACAGCAGCTGAAAATTCCACTTACCGGGTCATGCTAATCACTTAAAACACAAAGGGAAAAAGCAAGATCTTTGTCATTCTATCACCACAAGAACTGAGTACCTATCATAAGCAATAACTACAGAAAAATGCACAAAGACACCCAGCAGATATCTTCGGCTCCGCTGTGCATTTTGCTCTCCCTGCTCTTATTCCCGGATTCAGTGTCAGACACCAACTCTGATGTTTGACAAAAAAGGGATACGGCAGATTGCCCACCAGCCGCATCATGTGCTGCCAAGTGAGAAATACAAGCTTGGAAACAGTCTCGAGATTCCAGCCAGGACAGCAAGGCTTGAAGCATCACACAAGTGACATAACTAAGCACGGTGGGGAGAGGCTGGAGGGGACGTGGGAAGTTATTGCATGAAATAACTCTGCAGGGCATGCAAAGGAGCTGTTTTCGGTACCAAGCAAGACAACTTAATCATTCAGGATTACCAAGAAATAACTGCAGTTTTCTGCCTTCTGATTTTTCTTTTTAACTAAGTCTAACTGCAAAATCCTCTTAGCTACTTGAAACTGAATTTTCCAGCATATTTTTACTTTCCTGTGAATGTTCTGTACCTAATTGTTCTTTATTATCTATCAGAAAGGGACACAGCAATCAGCTTTCAGAGCATTCAGCAAAACAAGGATCACCCTGGATCTAGTTCACAACTTTGGACTCCTGCAAGATCTAAAAAAGAAAGTTTACACTCTATAAAAGACAAGAATCATCTTGTTAATTTGTTCAGTAGCTAGCACAACAACAGTGTGAACACCACATGTAGACAAATACTCAATTTGTCTTAGACAGTTTTTAGAAGACAGACATTTTATCAGCATATCTGTTAACACTTTCCTTCATAAAATATGTTTTGCCTGCCAGCAAACAAACAACAAAATAATGTGTCATATCTGTAAAATGAGGGAGAGAAATAATCAGGATTAACTTCAGAGAGTCATAGAATGGTAGAATGTCCTGAGTTGGAAGGGACCCATAAAGATCATCGAGTCCAACTCCTGGGTCCACACAGGACCAGCCGAATCAGAGCGTATGACTGAGCGCTGTAATAAAATAATGATAATCAAATGCTTGAACACGTAGCTCATGTTTTAGCCCTCTGCTCGCAGTCTTGCATTTACTTTTGTTACTTTGCAGTACCTGTGCACACAGTCACGTTACACGGAGATTGTCTCCAAGGAAATTTGATGGTTATGAACTCAGCTGGCAGTGGGATAGCTGGTGGCAAACAAGACATCTTACACAGGCTGTGCTACATCCAAAAAGGCAAGTCAGCTACAAGCTGGGAAAGGACACGGGAGCACAAACTGGCAATGGTGCTTCTTGTTCAGACCCTTCTGAAGTCAAGGAGCACCACTGCAACTGACTTACCTGCTAACTTAAATTACAAGAAAAAAAATGCAAAATTCTGTTACCTTTCTGTTTAACTTTACATAGCAACTGCATGGTAGGTTCTCTATTTCAAAATCAGGAGCATAGGAGAAGAAACTTTCACCAGCAAACACTATATGGGAGCACTTTGAGTGAGGTTTCCAAGATCCTGAAAACATTTTAGTTAAGTTCCATAAATTGTAGTTCTAATTAAGGATTAGGTTTGGAGACTAAACACCTCTTTATTTGAGGGCAGGGAGGCTTAAATCTTTTTGTATTAATGCTGAGCTATATCATCTGATATTTTTGCTATGACCAACCTATAAAACCTGTCAGCTTCACTCAGTTTACACAGGGCTTTAATTATGTTTAACTAGAATCTGAATGATCTAATTACTTAACATCTTATAGCACAAACTACTGAGGACATCTGGTTGAGCAACTGGCAAAGGACTCGAAAAAATAAAGTGACTGTTCTGTACTCTGCTTAGGACCCCTGCAAACAGCTCTCGCACCAGACAGGCTCATTTTTCCATCCCACCTGAAATTTCTGCTGACTGAAAGCAACCCTGCACGAACAAATCATCCACCGGTTCAAAGAGCAGTCGGGTGAAGAAAAACTCTGTGAGTGCCACAAATAGGATGACGAGACTTTGCAGAAGTTTCTCATTTTGCTGTGGTCTTCATCAGGTGAAGCCCCAGATCATTCTCTTGCACCTCTGGGGCTCCTTCCCCCACCATTCTTCAGAAGTCGAGAAACGGAGGATCACCACAAGCGCTAAAACTGATGTCAGCTCAGCTCCATCCGTGCCAGCAGGAAGCTCCCACACCTGCCAGCCTTGAAAGATTTTTAAAGTTTTTAACCATCGTGATAGTGTAAAGGAACAGGTTTTAGCAAAAACAGGGAACACTCCACTGGGGCACTGTGAAGTCATTACTACCGAGAGCACTAAGGTTAAACTGGAAATAAGCAGCAATATGAGCTGAAGGATCTTTTTTGGCCATGAAGCACTTCACTTAAATGGTTTCCATAAAGTCAGTCTTGGTCAGAGTCCTTCCCTTGGCCTGGCCATCTGCCAGGGCGATATCGTACTACATACCTGAGGGCTGTTCAAAGAAAAGGGTGCCCGAAACACAGGAAACTGCTATCGTGACCCATATTGTACAGACATGCTCCCACTTTGATCTCTTTTCCTTGAAACCACAGTGCACTGTACCCAACAGATTAACCTGACGTGGTCAAAGAAGAAATAAAAACTAAAAGTTCTGGTTAAAAACCCAGTTAAAGCTGCCATTTTCTGTCTTTACTTTTCCTTAATGAACAGATGGAAACCAGCAATAACCATCTGTGTAAAGCAGCAATAACTGTAAAGCACAATAATTCCACAAAAATACACTAACAAGGTCACTTAAGTGTTTCTCTAATTGTCTAGTGCCCATGACCTTTTTCAAAGATTTCAGATGAAAACCAAAACCAAAACAACTTGTGAAAGATCCTTTAGCACCTTTGACAGCACAGTTCGATTCTATATCCTGGGGAAATTCCACTTTGGGAACATTCCAGTTTGGGAACAACGTTCTGCCTTCCCAGATTCCCCCTCTCTCACGCGGATGTGCTTCTCACTCCACCTCCTGATCTGCTAGGTGCGACATCCAGCTTCCACCCTACAGATAAAATTGATTATCCCTGAATGAGCAGTAAAACTAAACCATTCCTGCATGTGCAATGCAGCAAATGTTTTGGAATCCTTCAAGATCAAAGCCACTCTATTAATAAACTTATTTTTTTATATTCCTTGCAGCTGAAAAATCCAATTAAAACATTACAGTGACCTTTTACCAGAGAACTAACTACTGTCACAGTGAGGATAAAGTATCAGAAGCCACCCTAAGCAGGGTTCCAGCAAAACTGGGGTAAATACTGAAAGACACTCTTACAGTTGTTTTACTTCAGTCACTGGGGTAGCAAAGGGTGGCCCAATTCAATAGGAAGATCTGAGAGGCTTTTATTAGGTCTCCAAGCTAGTGTAACTGACAGTTAAACAAACAAAGTGTCAGGCCTTAAGTCAGCATTTAGAAAGTAAATTTATAATGAAGAGCTGACAATCAAGAAACTGTACAAAGAGGCTGCTGCCAACTGTCAACATCTAAAATAAAAACAAAAAAACCCCCAACCAACTAGCTATAGAATGAAAATTTCTTACCACTGAAATCAACTTCACAATTTGTTGGTAAAATTATTATAGCAAATAAATAGGGCGTAAAAACACTGTAATATATGAATGCATTTTGTCATGACATATCTAGAAGCAAACAAGACAGAGAGCAATGAATGCCCCAAAGCAATCGAAGTAGGTGTGCTTTTCTAAACCAGACATGCCTGCAAACTTACCAGCTTCCACTTAATCTATCTGTACAACACTGAAGTTCACTTAGAAAATGAAAAGTAATACATTTATCCATCATTTCCTGATATCAGGAGCTTCCACATTTGCTTCTGTGCTCTAGAAGAAAGCCTTTAATGCCGAATGCCTGCCCACCACCCCCTTCCACCAGCAAGGATCCTAAAGGGTATCAGAAGCTGCAAGCCCGGAGACTGGAGACATAACAACCTTTGGCGTAGCAGGCAGCAGCCAAGCACAGCGAGCACCTTTTACAGCACTGCATGACAAGGAGAGCGTGCTGCAGGCCTCAGACTAACTTTTTAGTCATTGCAGTAAAGTTAATTTTCAAAAAGATGGCAAGTACAACAGTTCTGGGGCATAGTGACCACTTTCTAAGATTCTGAAAACAATCTGAACTCCTAAGGTGGTTCTTCTAATCCTATTTCAAGTCGGTTTTCACAGTTCTAATTTTAGACTTCAAGTCCTATTTACAGGACAGAAAATCCCAGATAGTGACATTAATCAAGTTTTACTTAGCTTGGCACATTAAAGAACTAACTATTCGCAGGATATGCCAGGACATCTCAGATGCTAACGGATTTTAATTTATTATCTAAAACAAGCTGATCACAGCACAGTGTGTGTGCCTTTTTAATCGTTCCTGCTGTATTTAACATACTATCCCAAGAAAAAAAGAAGAAAACCACACAGTTTTGAGTTGATGGCATGGGGCATAGCAAAGGAGTCGGGAAGACAGAAGTATCAGCAGTTGCACAGAAGAAAGCAGCTTTACGGTACAACTTTCCAATCACAGGACTGACCAAAGCTCTGCCTGCACATACACAAAAAGCCTGAAACTAGCTCCTCCTCGCGAGCGTGGAAACAGCAAACAATGTTTTATACATAAAACTAAGAGCATGGCTTTGTGCAACAATTTAATTTGATTCAAATCCTGATCTAAACCAGGGAAATAATCCCCAGTCCTGCAGGGGTTAAGGACTGTCAGCAACACAGACGGCACCCACGGTCTCGCAGGATCAAGACTCACACTAGAAAAGCTTTCTTCGTTAGGGAAGTAGGCAAGATAACTCTCACAGACCGATTCTTCCCTCCTTACTGTCTGCTTCACCACGCGCCTAATGCTTCTTCCACCCTGTGAAGCAAGAGCACAGCAGCCCCCGGAGTTTACCCCTACAAAGCAGCAAGTATCGACTCACTTTTGAAAGGAATGGAGAGAAAAAAATAAATAAATATTCTGAGTTTGAGCAGTGGTTATGAGTATAAAGTACATTTGACTGAGAAAACGGGCAGGTTGTTGTGAATAGCGGCGGAGAGATCAGTTGAAGACACAATATTAGCAAGCTGCCCTTTTCCAACATCCGAAGAATTTTGATAGCAAGACTCCATGCCAAATAAAACGTGCAGAAACCTATAAGCAAAAGAAAACTAGAGCTCCTGAGAGAGACAGGACAGAATTGCAAGAACGGAAGGGAGGAATAACCAGTGTATTTATAACTTTTTTCTTTATTAAATATATCCAACACTTCTTGCACTCACATAAAAGAAGCTAAGGTTAGAGTTGTGTAAGCAACTCTGTACAGAGGTCTCTCCACAGAAAATCAATTGCAAGACTACTGGCTCCTTGTTTTTAAATGTTTAATATTATCCCATCTCCACAATTAATATTAGAAAAGCAACTATGCTCCTACCAGGCATACCAAACCAAAATTGAGTACTATCAATATTAACATGCACCCACAAAGTTGCAACAGAAAAACAGATATGCAGTTTGCTGACAAAACTAACATTATTGTATTTCAGATCATAGACAAGGGATACATTTTATTTATGCCTGAAAATGAAGCAAACATCTTTACGTGGTAATATGATAGAAATTTACTTTGACATGCACATGCAATAAAATGTGTAAATACCCAATAAAAATAAAATGAAAAATAATTACAGACAAAACACAAGTATAAATTTTATTGAGCTATTCTGACAGCATTTGTATTTCACATCAATGAAACAACAAGAAAAAGAATTAAGTTGATTAGAAACATGACATAAAAGGAAGAGACCGAGAAGCCACTGGACTAGTCGGGAGAGATTCATCTCTATTCACAACTTCACCATGGGCCGGGTTACAAAAGGCAGCTCCTTCCCCACCCAAGCTCAGCCAGTAGACTACGACTACGCATGTGTTAAAAATTAAGCACATGCGATAATGCTTACTGGGTCAGGGCCTTTGTGTTGTGCTAAATAGGGATAAACCTTATTCACCTTTGCAAAGTTCACCGAGCCGAGCACACGAGACCCACTCGCAGCAGCGGTGAGCAGGAGCTCAGCAACGGAGCGCAGCACCTCTCCGGCCTCATAGCTATTCAGGAAGCAAAGCATGCGAAATGAGTAGATGATCAATATTTCTGATGGCACAAGTAGACATCTAAATCGTAACCTCTAACCCTGCTGACAGTCTTAGCGGAAGGCTATCGATACTCAGACTACAAAATGTGAACAACTTGGATACAAGATAAAAGTTGCTGTAAGAAAAAAGTTTCAAGCTGCCCCATCATATGTCTTTGGTGACTAAAGAATTCCAGCCTTCAGACACGAGTCTAAAACCTTAACACATCCCTCCTTCGCCAGTCGGGGGGCTCGCAGGCTGCCATTTACAGTCCTCACAACCACCGGAGCGTGGCTTGGATAAAAGCCCTGCTAGCGACTGAAGATCCTTCACCTGATCTGGCAGAGGCCAGCCTGCCTGTCTGAAACAGGGAGCTGTTTCAAACCTACGGCTGCAGCTAGCTGAGGACTGCAGTTTTAAATGATGCAACCACAAACTGTTGAATATTAAATTCAACATTCATATCACTGGGTGCCTATAATGTAAATTTTAAGCAGCCTTTAATGTACAGAGAAATCTGAAGGGAAACTCGATAAGTTGCATATCTTGCCTTCAAACAGTACACCAAAGAACATGGAGATATGTTTTAAAGTAAGAGTATGTGTGCTAATAACTCTGGATTATAATTTTACAACTATTTGCAGAAAACATTTTCTCCCAATGATTTGGTACCAATCATCAGCGATACTCTTTTATGACACCCAACTACTCAGTTCTGTTCTCCCATTCATTTCTATACACATTGCTTCCAGCAACAAGCCTGAAAAGTACCTACAAATCAACAGCAGTATATGCCCTGTTTAACTCATTTAAAAAGAAAGCTACCAAAGGTGCAGAAAATGTAACAACTAAGTCTTACTTATCCACAACACAGAATTAAGTAGTAGCAAAAAGGAACGGTGAGCAAAAAGGAATAGTAAGTGCTAATTCACAATCTTGTACCTCAAAGAGGGGTCAGAAGCATTATCGGTGCCTCCCAGAGGGAGAAGTAAACCAGCAGAAGCCAAGTGATGCTCAGAGCCCCGAGCAGACCCAGAGCAGAGCCGAGAACAGGCATGCACCAACTGCTAACAGCGAGGCTGAAACTCCCAGCTTATTCCAAAGTCACTACTCCCTAGTAACTATTGCTCAAACTGAATCCAAACCAATTAAGGGCTTTGTACATTAGTACCAGTCCCCCTAAGCATTATTGCCCAAAGTACGTATTCACAGTGTATAGATTTTTATGGGCTGATGCATATCAGCTGGAGCTTACCATTCTGGTTAGAGAAATCTTTTGTTTTCCTTCAAACAATGGATCAGCAACACCACGCAACCTCAAATACCTAGCAGAGGTACCAGAGAGAGCAGGAGGAGTAAGACTGCCCATCAAGCTTCATGCATTTCATCATCTGCAGCACTGCCTTTTAGCTTTGCAGTTTAGTTTCTATAGGAGTAAGTCAGGACATTTCCATGCAAAACACACAACCTTTTTGCATCTAAGATATATCTAGTCTGAGTCTTCATTTAAGGGGGAAAAAAAAAAAAAGTGAAAAGCTATTAAATTGTTTTGGGGGTTTTTTTTGTTTGTTTTTTCTTTATTTGGGGAAAAAAAAAAAAAGTGAAAAAAGCTATTAAATTGTTTTGGGTTTTTTTTGTTTGTTTTTTGTTTTGTTTTTTGTTGTTTTTTTAAGTAAGAACAATGAGAATGTTTCTACTATTCACAATACCTCAAAATACCATCCGAGTGGTTAAAAAGCTATTTAAGTCTAACAGGAACATAAGCCCTACTTGTCACAGGGCAACATTAAAAATCTGTCAGTGTACTCTGAAGTCATACCATCACCCTGGTATCTCATGCACAAATCTTCCCAGGATGTTCCCGCAAGAACAGCTCGGTGGTAAACCCCAGGCTATCCTTTCATTCCATCAGCGCGTGCAGGTGAGCTGGATTTGATTGCAACACTACAGCCAGGCATTTGTTGGGAGACCCTCCATACTCCCCAGCTGCACTGCCGAATATTTATATAAATTCTAAAATAAGCTCTCCTCTTCTCCCAACTGCACTGCAATACCAGTTTCATTTACAAGTCCTAGGCTTAAGCTCGCTCCTTAACTCCTTCCTTCCTTCACCACTTCCCTCTACCCCATCCAGTCCTTTAAACAGCATCACTTCCCCCACTCCACTTGTTTTTATTTTTACTTCCCTGCAGCATTACTGTCCTCAGCTTGTCACATGTGAGCCAGAGACCAAAGCCAACACTTCTCAGCAAGGACAGACCTCAACAACGTAAGCATCAGAAGTGATTCAGGCTCCCTGTACGTACACACACTCCAAGCCGTAAGAGCAATCCCACAGTGACATGGTGATGCAGCAGCACGGGACCATCCCCTTCCCATAGCTCAAGGGATACTATAAAATGTTAGCAGGGATTAGACCACAGTTTGGTCCCACCTGCATACTCTGTGCAATGCACACCAGGACTCACCTGGCCATTAGCCAAATGCAAGATCACTGGATTCAACACAACGAGGGGTCTACCTCCACTGCAAAATTAGTCTAGCTGTTTACCAATAATTTGGCCTAAATTTTCATGTCCTTCTCAGAAACCTTGCAGTGGCACTTCCAGATGCTGTTATGTCCAAGCTTGCATATTCATTAAGGTATGTTTCCACACAATGAAGATCGGGACAACAGGATCTGCTCAGCTCTGATGTATTAAGTCCTCTGAAAAAGCCTCAGACAGCCACAGCCTACACCCTTACATACCTTAAAAAGCTCACAGCCAGAAACACAAAGATATGGGGGAATTTAAAGCATCTAAATACAGCAGCTTAAATATTTTTGTGCATCTGCTTTTGAGCTTTTCAAAGAAAGGGTAATCTTTACCTCTGTTTCCCCAGAGCACATCACTGTGGGTCCATGAAGCCGACCAGGAGGCAGACAAGTGCCTCCCCTCCCTCCACCCCGTGAAACAACAGCCCAACTCCAGCCCTCACAGAAACTTCCTTATTACCCCACCAACTGTCGACAAAAGCATTAAATTACTGCAAGGCAAGGAAGCAAGCGAATTGCCAGCGAGGCAAAAAGCTATTAGACAACATTAGTCTGAAAGGCTCCAACTTCAAACCTACGTCTGCTGAAACACATCCGCACGGAGCCATCAGGCCATCTCCGGGCTTTAGCACCTTCATACCGAGAAATACGTTTATTCATGCTAAATACTGAACTTTAATAAGTCACAGAAGTGACCAAGTAACAGCATAGTAAGAATTGCTGTGTCAAAACACGAGCACGATCAGGGAACCACGGTGGATCTCGTACAAATTCTTTCCTGCCTACTGCCTTCCCAGAAATGCAAGTACTGTTCGACAACAGGGAAGACCACTGTTACATCCAACAGCCTACACCCAACATCTGCACACGTTGTGTTTAATCCTTATAAAAACTTAACGCTGTTAACGTTTGGCTATCTGTCTGGATTTCCATGTTCTTCACAACCCAAGCAATGTAATATACTGTATTTTCTTCATTATAACTAACAATAAAAGTAGAAATTACTAACTTAATTGCCTTGTTAAACCAGAGACAACAAAAACAAGCTGAGAACGTGTATGTCACACAATGAGTAAGATTCATCTATCTTTACTAATTTAAGGACATTAACTATTCTGATCGTGAGGTCTAAGTTTCTCTTATATTTCCTGGCAAATTCAACACCACACCTACAATGTGGTGTGCGAGCACTCTTGTACAAATCTCTTTACCCTAGACTCCCTGTCATCTGCTAACTACCCCACCTCAGCTCTCTCCCTCCCAGCTCCACATCTTCGTCCCCACTCCTTCACGCAACACTGGAATATTGTCACTGTATTCTCAATCCAGAAAACACTATGTTTTCAACACCTTGCCCATAAAGTATATGGGAAACAACCAAGCACAAAGATAAGCAAAGAATAAAACGTAGAGAACACGTGCAAAAGAAACCAGAATATACAAGACAGGAATTTACACCCCTGCTTACATAAAAAGGACCCCAAGTCAATGAGCATCACCTGCCTCCTGTCTTAAAAAATACACATGTGGATGCTCAGTATCTGTTCTCTATCCAATAAATAAACTGCCTTTATTTTCAGACTCAGTGTGATCAAACTGAAATTTTACATTATGCATTTTTCTACATCCACTTTTTGCATGACAAATCAGCTTGTGAATAAAGAATAATTGTTCATTGGAATTTTAGACTGCATGTAATTTCTTCTATAGCAAATGTTTCACCCATTACTTATTTGGTATTGTTATACACAGCCAAGCAGTGCAATCTTTTTTCAAAAAAATCCTAACCACTACCATACTCCAAATCCTCACTACTGCATTTCTCAATACATTATCCAATTAACCACAAACTTGGCATAAGAGCAGAGTGATTGAAAAGCACTAATTCTGTCATGTTTCAGATGGGCATTATTTCATTTGAGGAACAGGAAAGAGGGCTAGAAAAGCTTTCAGAAATTTCTTTCCAAGGAACAGGTCTCAAGGAATCCTATGAAAGCCAAATTCTCAAGCCACAAGTACACAAGGGCCTTTCTTCCAGTATGTCATGTGGGTTAGATGTCCGGGGACACCACCCTGACCTCCACAAAAAGCCAAAGCCTGCCTGCTACAGGGAAGCAAGGATGTTATCAGAGCACACCGGCAGCAGTGCCCTGGCTCTTACATCTTTCTAAGTTCTCTGTATTGCATCTTCTTGAAGAACTACCAAGCTGCTTTCACTGCACATCTCTGATCAGGTGGGGAGGAGCAGAAACACATTTACAGTAGCTAGAGATGCTTTTCTTGATACACATTTAACTACCGTTATAAATAGTAAAGCACTGTCTACTTTTAGGACAGAAACTACAAGTTGCACAGTGACCTGCACGGATAAACAAAATTAAACACCCAGATGCGATTGCTAATTCCACTTCTGATGAAGCGTGTTAACTCCTTCACTTAAAGCAAATCAGCTTGTGCTCTGGTACAATCAGATACAAGTAAGAGATGCCAAGGACTCCACCTGTTTCTAATTAAATAATATAAGTGCTTTGGTATTTAAAAGCTACTCATTACTACTTAGTTTTTCCAGATATTGTTACAAATTTTATAATGTCATAAGATCAATGGTTTACCTTAAACAATTAGTCACAGCATGCATAGAACTAATACTCCATCCTGACTTTAATCATATGACATGCAAAACCAGTATGAGATTTTAAGAAACAGAAACACGCAAGCAAGATTTGGCTTTAGATTTTCATTCCCTAGCTTGATCATAACAAGTTACGCCGTTCTGCTCCAAAGCAATTAGAAACTGTACTTTTTACCAGTATGTGTGCCTGTCCTAAAAAGCTATGATGACCTTTTGAGACTCGTGTTTATTGTCAAAATACTTCAACACATAGTTCGTTTAGTTTTCAAATAGTATTAACTTCTTCCATTCATCCGGCAGATTCAACTTAGATCTGAGCCAAGCTAGACTTACTCATGCAACACTGATGGTCAAAAAGATAAGGCAGGACCAACTGTCTCCTCTGATATAGATACGTACACACACGTATTCAGAAATCTTAAGCAAAATCTTTAAGAGGACTGCGTGCCGTACCCAGGGGAACACAGCACTTGTTTTCCTGTTCTCCAGCAGAGGGTTGTTTTTCTGGTGAAGGTGATGATGACACCAAAAACTACAACTCAAAAGAGGACCACACAACAGCAGGTAACCTTCCCGCTGCTGTACGTCAACCTGATTCAGATCGCACAGTTGTCTCTGAACAGGAGATGTGGTTTTAACTCGAGGGCAACAACATTTCTCCAGTGATTTAATTCGCATTTATTGCCACAATATTCACTGCTTGCAAGGATCTGTTTTCTCTACACACTGCAATTCCCTTGCTATCAGTTTTCAAACATGGGTCCATCTTCAACCCCACAGCAAACTGATGCAGAAATGCCATGCTACTTCCCTCCTTTCTTTAGGAAATACCACTAACCTTTCCTAGAGAAGAGGGTTAAGTGTTCGGCTGCATGCCTTTCAGGTACAGTCTCAAGTGAAGAGCCATGTTTGATACCTGTAGGAAACTGCCATTTTTGCATCTCGTATTCCACTTGTGAAGAGACCTTTTTGTTCTTTAATCCAAGTTCTGAATTATTTAATCCTGCCTCTAACTCTCGAAATCTCTCTTCCTATAAACAAGAGGTTATTTAGTGAAAGGAAATAAATAATTAAGAGAGTCAGACCCTAAAGTGTTCCTGGCTCTGTTTTTAATTAATATTGATACAATCTTGAGAAACCTGCTGCTTAATATTACAAGGCAGGTCGAAGCTCATCAACAGTTAAACGTCTTCTTCTAACAGAACGTGGAAGAGGAAGTTGCAAGCAGACAGGGTGCGTGTCGCTCCGCTGCCGGCGATACAGGACTACACAGTCTCAGCTCCTTACAACTTTCTCATGCAGAAAAGTGATAGCTTCAAAGCTGTCTAGACCCAGAGCTACAAGAGCTGGAGTTTACAGGGCACAGGTGGAACTGTGTTCAGCATAAATCCTTCAGGTTTTTGCCTTGGAACAGGGTAACGAAGTGCAGACGAAAGCATTTTTATTTTCTGTAATTCCACACTCAAAATACGTTAGTGCAAATGAATGACGGGGGAGGGAGGCATGGACAGTTCTGTAAGATTGAACTTCATCCTCAGTAACGACAGTTTTTATAGCATATTGCTTCATCTGCAAGTGGGAGTAAATATTACACTACCTCTTCATGCAGATGGGTGGATTAAAAAAAAAAAAAAGCTAATTTGAAACAAATTAACTATTCTGCATATGGATGAAGGTACGCTCTACCTCTCTGGTCACTCCAGGACTCTCCGCAGACAGCCTGCCTGCGAAGTTAATAAACTTTGCACTGCATACAGATTGCCCGGTGAACCTGCCAAAAGGTGAACAGCCTCAACCCGCAACACGTATAAATAATCACACGTCCTCAAAAGCAGGTAATGAATATTGTTCAAACAACTTTGAGCTAGTGTTACCAGAATGCTTCAAAAGAAAACCTACAAGCTGTTCAAGTCAGACTGTCATATTTAGTCTGCAAAAACGAGATTAAGGTTTGTACAGTGATACTCCACAACAGGTTTTACAGTATGCACAGAAATTAAATTATGATAAAAGTGAGCTATTTTTTACTAAAAACAGAATAGAACAATCTATCAAAATGCCATTTGGCTGCGTTCATTACATTTTAGAATTTAATTTACATGATAGATACTTTAGCGTAATATGTTTTAATCAATAAGCATTTCTGAAGGCTTTATTTTTATAGGAAATATTTAGACTTCTTCACAGTTAAACGTAACACCACAGCAGTGATGTTAGGAGCGTTTATTTTCCTATGCTAAGCAAGTACAACCACACATACACAGAGGCAAAAGCAAAAGTCCACAATTAAAGATGTCAGACTTTGTTTAACTACATCTTAATTTAATCCATTTTATTTTATACAATTCTACATCTGGATCTCATTTTCTATATTCCTGTAGGTATTCTGGGTCGCTATTAAGAACCCTTTCAAGTTAGCAAAGTTCAGCCAAGTCTACCTTACTCCAAAGCCTTTAAAAGAAACAATAAAACACAAAGGGGGGGGGGCGCGCAGGGGGAAGAAAAATCTAAACCAAAACGCTAGTTTACCCCACCTCCTAATGCACCTGAAAGTCAGAAGGGACCAGCCTCCTACTACAGATGCTACGTAGCACTTCCCGTTTTGGGGGTTGCTGGGTTGGTTTTTGGTTGTTGGTTTTGTTGGG
>VXBL01001525.1:59207-87105 GCA_013400195.1 Aramus guarauna | reverse complement strand
AGTTACCCTAAACTCATGTTACTGTGGTGGCAAGTAGTATTTCCACACAAAAACAGGTAAGACCTTTCTTCTATATTTCCATTATTTTGGTTCATTTAGCTGGTAATCTTTCTGTCACATTAAAAAAAAAAAACAACCCTAAAACTTTAAAAAACCAGACATTAGCGTTTCATATGCATCAAAACTAAGGGGAGGAATTCAGATGCCTGATCCTAGTCTGGGGACTGAATGGTAAGCAAGCTCTGGCAGGGGTATGAAGGGCAGAACTCAGATCTTTGGATGGATATCAGAACTAGTTTTGACGACTAGTATCTGGAGCTCATCAACTTGTGGGAGGCAGTGCTACTACAAAACTGGCTTAGAGTAATCCTGTTCTTTGAAGATGTCACAAACTCACAGCGTGACAACACACCATCAATAACTGCTTGGAGAGGCATCTTTGTGATGTTCTCAGGAGCATACCAAGCCTTTCCTTTAGGAAGAAAAATGCACATCCAATACACTACCCTTGAAAGGACATGAGCCCTCTAAGGCCTAGAAGGTTGAAGCAGCTGTAGGGGTTGCTCTTCCAGCATTGGCACAAAGGATTATTTATAGAGACTTCCCATCCCTCCCTTTCCATGCTGCAGCTCTCTGTCTGCCTGAAGGATATTCTTAGGAGCATATCCTTAGAGTATTTGAGTTAGTGCTTTTCTATGCTGAGACTTGTCCTGAAGATCACACAGTGAAGTAGAGAATGTTATGGTCTCTTTACAAGAGGGGACACCTCTCTAACCCCCCTCCCCCAAGGGATAAATATACATTTTGCTGAGGTTTTTGGTAACAATTTAGACATTTTGAGTGCAAATAATATAATACTTTTTTTTTTTGGCAGATGTGGTTGCATCAAAACAGATTTATTTCTGTAGCTGGTCCTAGGATCTTACAAGGTTCATGTTTCTTCTTTCCAAATTTTGAGGAATCCTTACATAGTTGAGGTACTGGAGATGACTTCGAAGCCACTAATTAATATTCCAGAATGTTAATGGCATAGCATGAGGAGGAAAGTGGGTTACTAAGGAATGGCAGTAATTGCTCAATAACTGAAGTGGTACCACAACTCTGTTATAAATTTGAATTTTGACACTCTATCACCATCTCCGCCCCTGCACCCACAATATCCTGCTGAAGGAGAAATATCGGCATTCCTGAAATTTGGCACGCTCCATCTCGTCCTAGAGAAGATTTTTAAAAACCAGGAAAATAGGTTTAAACCTAGGAGGAAGAAGGGATATGAAGTCTCCTTTGCTTTAGAATTGGCAGGATTTGAGTAGTGTATTATGAAAATTTAGTTGCCTTTGGTTTGCTTGTCCTCACCCTCCAGTAGTAGCTGACTGCAAGTGTGGGAAATACATCAAATTAATTAAACTTGAGATAAAGTATACTGTCCTGTGCAGTAATTTAACTAAAAAGTGAATGCTCTGTGGGGACTGAGCATGCCTAGTGCCAACTGAATCCTCAGCAAAGGGTCTGTTGTATATTATTACAATCCTCTCTTCAGCATCAGAGAATTATTATTTATCAGAGGTTACTCTGGCCTTATTTGAATGAAGTTTTGCAGACATCAGAATCTTTGTGAAGGTAATAATCATTCTGAAGCAAGCATCCAACCTTTCAGGTGAAGTAGTTAGTATGTGTCTAATTCTTTAAGAATTAAAGTATGAAATGCTGGGAAATGTCAATTTCAGGAAGTAATTCAAAATTTGACAACACAAAAAGGTCATAAAGGAGTTTGTCTTAGTAATTTCATGCATTAAATGATCACCACAATATAATTTAATTTTTATGTGGGCAGTTAATAGTACCTTTTTCTTATCTTGTGTGTGTGTTGTGTGTGTGTGTGTATTTCACTAGGCCCTGAAGGTTCTCAACTGAGATTATAAACTCTTTGTACTTGATATAACTGTGATACAAAATAATCATGGGGGCCAAAACCTGAGGTGATGTGGGTGATCTATTGTTTTCTTCAGTCTACAGATTGGAAAGACAGATGATCCATAAAAATGACGTCCTTATCTTAGACTTTCCTGGGAAATTTGGGCAGTAACCAGATTAAAATAAACATTTAAGCATTTAAAAATGTCATTGCAGTTCTATTTTTTTCAAAATTCTTGTCATGTTCTTGTCTTATAATATCATTGACATGACTTGGTTATGTTTTGTTAAGTTGGCCTTGCTGAGCAGAAATGCAATTTAGAATTTTCAGAGAAGATTAAGAGGCTACAAGAGGTTGTTTTTGAATGTATAAAGATCATTATTTGTCCCTATAAACAGTGCTAGATTTGAACTAATCTCCCTCTAAATCCAGCTGCTGGGTCATGGAAAAGCATTGGCTTCCTGGCAGAAGAACCGGGAAAAATGCAGAAAAGGGAGCGGGAGTGAGTGTGTTTGGTGATTAGACTGGAGATTTCCCTGAGAGGTCACACAGTGCAAGGAGTACAAATCGGACAGGATATTGGAAGGCCATGAGAAAGTGCGCGCCTTGTCGATCCACAGAGCTATGTCGGCGGGAGCCTTGCCCTCCTGGCAGGTCCAACCAAGCCGAACAGGTCTGTCTGGGGAGAGGCCAGACTAAAATGTTGCACCCTGGCCCTCCAGGTTGGGGGTTTTATTTTGGGCTAACAACCCAATCATGTAAAAAACAAAACCTGTTACAGAAACTGCAACAACACTACGCCACTGGGTCTGATGGCGTAGTGTTGTTGCAGCCCTATGCCCCTTGAGGAGTAACAAGGACTAAACTAATGAGAAAGTGATGTAGATGTAACTTGTCCTGATACAGAGATATAAGGGACAGGGCATGTATCTGCTAAGGACCTGTATAGCTATACTAATTGATGAGGAAAGGCAAACCATGTAGTATATTTGCATCATTTTTCTTTTACTTTTGACTTTCATTCTTTTGGGGCCATTCTTGGAAACCTTAGTCATTGTGTGGCATTAGCAATACATTTCCTGGGAGTTCTGGGACTTTCTGAGTGTTGCAACCTTAAACGTTTCTTAGGGAAGTGTTTTATTTATGAAGCTTCTTTAGAGAGTCAAATCAGCATTCTGTTTTTGAGCCAAATCTACTCTCTTGTCAACATGAAACTATTTCTGCAATATTATGTCATCTTCTCTTCTTTGCTTTAAATATTCTTCACAATGATGGTAACTTGCCTATTGTACAATCACAAAACGGTAGGAGTTGGAAGGGACTTCTGGAGCCCATCTAGTCCAGCCTCCCTGCTAGAGCAGGATCACCTCGAGCATGTTGCACAGGATGACATCCAGGCAGGTTTAGAATATCTCCAGAGAAGGAGACTCCACAACCTCTCTGGGCAGCCTGTTCCAGTGCTCTGTCACCCTCCAAGTAAGGAATGTTTTCCATATATTGAGATGGAACTCCCTGTATTCCGTTTTGTGTCTGTTGCCCCTTGTCCTGTCACTGGGCACCACTGGAAAGAGTCTGGCCCCTTCCTCTAGACATACACCTTTTAGATATTTGTAAGCATTGATGAGATCCCCCCTCCGTCTTTTCTTCTCTAGACTAAACAGCCCTATCTGTCTCAGCCTTTCCTCATATGAGAGATGTTCAAGTCCCTTAATCATCCTCATAGCCCTCTGTTGGACTGTCTCCAGTAGTTCCTTGTCTTTCTTGAACTGGGGAGCCCAGAACTGGACACAGTACTCCAGATGTGGCCTTATCAGGGCAGAGTAGAGGGGGAGGATAACCTCCCTCAACCTGCTGGCCATGCTCTTCTTAATGCACCCCAGGATACCATCGGCCTTCTTGGCCCTGAGGACACACTGCTGGCTCACAGAGACCTTGTTGTCCAGCAGGACTCCCAGGTCCTTCTCTGCAGTGCTGCTTCCCAGCAGGTAAACCCCTAACCTGTACTGGTGTCTGGGATTGTTCTTCCCTAAGTGCAGGACCCTACACTTGTCTTTATTGAACTTCATATGATTCCTCTCTGACCAACTCTCCAGCCTATGAGATGCTTATGAGGATGCTTATGAGGCATCAAAAGCCTTGCTGAAGTTGATGTAGACAACATCCACTGCTCTCCCTTCATCTACCCAGCCAGTAATGCCATCATAGAACACTATCAGTCTTTAACAGTCAGACCAGTTGTCCCTAGGGCATTCAGCCCCCTGAGCTGGAAGACAAGGACAGCGAGCAGAATAAACCCCTCATAATCCAGGAGGAAGCAGTTAACAACCTGCTACGCCACCTGGACACTCACAAGTCTATGGGGCCAGAGGGGATCCACCCAGGAGTTCTGAGGCAGCTGGCACAGGAGCTTGCCCAGCCACTCCCCATTATTTATCAGCAGTCCTGGTTAACAGGGGAGGTCCCAGGTGATGGAAGCTTGCCAATGTGACACCCATCTACAAGAAAGGCTGGAAGGAGGATCCAGGGAGCTACAGGTTTGGGGAAGACTGGCTGGAAAGCTGCCTGACGGAAAAGGACCCGGGGGTGCTGGTCAACAGCCGGCTGAACATGAGCCAGCAGTGTGCCCAGGTGGCCAAGAAGGCCAACAGCATCCTGGCTTGTATCAGGAGTAGTGCAGCCAGCAGGAGTAGGGATGTGATCGTCCCCCTGTACTCAGCACTGGTGAGGTTGTACCTCGAATACTGTGTTCAGTTTTGGGTCCCTCACTACAAGAAGTACATTGAGGTGCTGGAGCATGTCCAAAGGACCACGAAGCTGGTGAAGGGTCTGGAGCACAAGTCTTATGAGGAGCAGCTGAGGGAACTGGGGTTGTTCAGCCTGGAGAAAAGGAGACTGAGGGGAGACCTTATTGCTCTCTACAACTCCCTGAAAGGAGGTTGTAGCCAGGTGGGTGTTGGTCTCTTCTCCCAAGTAACTAGCAATAGGAAATGGCCTCAAGTTATGCTAGGGGAGGTTTAGATTGGATATTAGGAGAAATATCTTCACCAAAAGAGTGGTCAAGCATTGGAACAGGCTGCCCAGAGAGGTGGTGGAGTCACCATCCTTGGAGGTGTTCAAAAAAAGTGTAGATGTGGCATTTTGGGACATGGTTTAGGAGGCATGCTGCATGTTGGGTTGATGGTTGGACTTGGCGATCTTAGCAGTCTTTTCCAACCATAATGATTCTGTGATCAGATTGTTCATGCATTTCTGGCATTATTACAGTTCTCAGTCATTCAGAGCTGGGGATTTTTAAGGAGAAGATACATTTCTAAAATCATCCCCTAGATGAAACAGAATATCTATATAAAAGAAAAATTTCTTCTGAGCACTGTTATTCTCTCTGCTTCTCTTAGCAAATTAAAGCTAGGGCAGTTCTGACTGCCTGGCCATTTCATTCATTAAAATGACAACTCAAATTCTAATACTGAACATGTAGTCACCCACAAAGTTTGATGTGATTGTTCCTTAGAAGTCTTCAAAGATATACAAAAGCATGTGTATAACTGCAGATGCATGTAACGAGTATTGTTGTTGAAAGGGAGCTGATACAGTGCTTGTATTAAACTTCTGAAAGACTGCTTGAAAATACTCTCAGTGAGAGAGAATTTTGTTTTCTTCCTCGTCTCAGACCTACATAAATAACTGTATGCATTTCAGCACAAGAAGCAGGGGCAAAGGAGGGAATCTCAAGCAAGATTTAGAGGATTGTTCATACTGATATTTTTTCATTGCAGATTGTTTGCACTAGGGTGCCAAGAATTTTTAATATGCGTTAAGACAAGCTGTGTGCCTGCTTACTGTCTGCGCAGTCAGATCAGACTTGCATGGTTTTGGTATTACAGATTTCAGCTGGTTTGTTTATTATAATACAACTGGGCTTCTGAAGTCTGCAGTTGAAATTACTGCAAGAAGTGGAATAGTATGTTGGTTTTCACAACTTCATGCAGTATTTCATAGGAGCTTTTAAGCTGTACTGCTTACAGATTTTACTGAGGTATAGATGCAAGAACAGATAGATGTCTGTTTATTTGCATAAAAGGAGTTAGTCACTTTCTGGAGCCAAAACCTCACGGGTGGGTGCTGCTGGCCTCAATGACTTTAAGCTTTCCCATCAATATAAAAAAGCTATTTGTCTGAATTAATTTTTTATTTTGATATGCTAAAAAGAAAAAAAAAAAAAGATACTGACTGAAGTATAAAACAAACCAGGCTATGATTGTCAGCACTGAACTAGTAAACATAACCAACTTGTGCTTTATAGAAAAAATAAAGGGCCCAATAAAGGTTAAAATTGGCTGGGAAAGTCATAATTAGGAAATCTCACCAAGAAGCCCGGTTAGTTTTATAGGCCAAAAAAGCTAAAGTCACTCAATATTAAGGTCTTTTCTGAAGAGAAAGTGGGATATAGATGCATGGATCAATGTGATAGACAAGTTCAGATACTCTGGCCCTGCTTGCTTTACAGACGTTTCTGGCAGCACACCACTTGTATCCTCCTGTTGCCAATGGTGTGGAAAACCTGAGTGGAACATGTCTTATATATCATATACATCTCTGTTATGGGAGTGTATTGAGTCTAATATTTCTCAGCTCACAAATATGGACGGGAATGAGTGCATCAGTGCTTCTGTGTTAATGATGGTTAATTTGGTGGTCACCTTTCATGAGATGGTGCTTCATGGACATAGATTAGTACTGGACCTACAGTTGTGGAGGAATTGGGGTTTTTTTGCTCAGATGGGCACCATGGGCAAAACAGAGTTGGGGAATTTGTACTTAATTTGTTGCCCATTAACAGAAATTTCTGATCAAGGTTTTGTGTATTAAGAAAAGAACATAAACAATTAAACAAACACACACCTTTCCTCCCCCTTTCCCAGGCTCAACTTCAGCCAAACACCTATCCTCCCCATTTCCTAGTCTCAACTTCGCTCATTTTCATTGAAGGTTACCCTTGGTTCATACAAGTTCCTTCAGCGAGAAAAGGAGTGGTGCAGGAGGCTGGCTTTGCGTATGCAGATTTTGGTCTGTAGCTCTGAACTTGCTCGTTTTCTGCTGCTGCTCTTTTAATTAGTACCCCTGCCATTGTGTAGGTTGCCTGTGCACTGCAGTCCCTCAGGGGTGTCTGTGGCCACGGGTGGGTTGCCCATGTGCTGCAGCCCATCAGGAGCATCCCTTGTCTTGGCACAGCGTGCAGCAGATGGGGACCTGCTGTCCAACATACATGCACTGGTGTGTGCTGTTGAAGGTGTAAATTTCATTTTGATACTTGAAGTGTTCATTGAGTGTAGGTAGGGAATGGGTCCTCAGCCCAGTTAGACTTGTCTGCAAGAGAAGTGACCCAAGTTCTGCTCCCCATCCTGGCTAAAATCATTTTAATTTTACTTTTCAGATTAGAAGAGCTTTAGCAGAGGAGGCTGCGACTTGGTCTCAGTGATTCATGAAAGGATATCTGAAAGGCAGGAGTCCTTGATCCAGACATGAGCCTGAGACTGAATTCAGACATGAATTCAGAGTCGAGACCATGAATTCAGACATGGGTGATTTGATCCCAAATCTTCTACATCCCATGTGAATGCTTTCTCATCTAGCTAGTTAACAAAGTGCTGTCAGTCACCACCATGACTGTGTATCTGCAAGGAGCCTAATCCTGTCATTCAAGGTGCCTTTAGTTCAACTATTGGATTTAGGTGCCAGATGGTCTAATCACTGGTTTTCTGGAGATCTCAGGTGGGAGTAACATCCCTTGCCCAGGCCAGAATATTTCAGGAATTCCAATGACTCAAGTCTACAGTCATGTAGGTGCATTTCAAGCCAAGAAGGGATGTGCCAGTGTTTTCAGGCACATTGAACATGAGGTAGATGTCTGTCTGGGATATTCTGAGATGCGCTATTGATCCTAAAAGCTCAAAATCCTGTTTTAAGCACCAAAGAGCATGAGTTTATACATGGGATTCATTTAATAATTTCATATTAAAATAAAAGAAGAAACTACAAAAGACTATGGAAGACAAGGGTCCTTTTGAGAAGGCCTGATGATAGACAAACTGTTCATAGTTCCAGATATTCCTTGATTAGAAGACCCTCATTATATGCCTTTTTCCTGGTAAGATACTATATCAAACGTAATAGATTAAAATAAGTTGCTGACGGTTTAATTTATATCATCACCTGTAGAAATATCTGGCAAAGATTTTTGTGTCCAGCTTATCAATGTAACTAAAAAGAGCAATAAAATATCAGTATGATCGCCCAGAACATTGCAACAGTTGCAGTTCAGTGCACTGGGACCACACACACACCTCTATCTGTTAAGTTGACAGGGACAGCGTAAATTTGTGATTATTTTGCAGTGAAGTGTGCATCAATATTTTAAGTGGTTTGTCAGAACATTTGTTTGTCTGATTTTGGCTTACTAATACAAGACTCCTTTCTTTCTTTCTTCCCTAATAGAATATTCCAGTTCTGACTAAGCTGCGTTTAAAAACAAATTATCTGTTATCTTCAAACCTCTCACATCTCACGTGAAGAGTACTATGCTGTAGTTACTTGTTGTTATTCTTACAGACTCAAGGTCACTGTATCCCTTGCTCAGTTGTGTGAGCTTTCTTTGGTGACTGAATTTGCAGTGCTGAACGCTGCTACTGATTCAGGTAGGCATTAAACCACTTACTTAATTCCACTGATATTTATTGGGACTACTTGTGTCCTTAAGGTTAAGCATTTGATTCAGTATTTTGCTGGACTGGGGTCAGAAAGCTCAGTGCTTTGCAGCCTGGCTTATTAGGCATTGATAATGCAGTTTTAAAATCTTAATTTAAAGCTTAGCTGGACGAGGCAAGGTTTCTGTCAGGTAATGCAATCCGCTTGTGATCCTCTCTTCAGTTTCCAGTGTAATGTTAGCTTGTATATAGACAGAAGTGCATCAGGGCCGCCTGCATAATAAATGAAGGGCTGCCCAAGTCATAGGGTAATGCGTTGACAATGCATTTAGCTAACAGATTCAACTTTGGTTTTTAGAATAAGTCCTAACTGTATCTCATGTATAAATACAAACATGTCTGATGCCCAGCATGACTCATGTTTAGTTACTAATACAACCTTGGAGATAAGGTATTTGACAAGAACATGCTTTTAAGCATGCTGAAACTAAGACGGTTATATAATACCAGGAGTAGCAAACAACTTTTTCAGAGTCATGGAAACCATTCAGGAGTGGGAACTGAATACCAATTTCATTATCACCTATAAGGAGCCAAACAATGAGGCATTGTGGGCTTACAGACTGTGCTCAGAACAGGAGGTTTAAGTGCATCAGCCAGTAGGTAAACTCAATCAGGTCAAATCCCGTCAGATGGAATACATCTGTTAACAAAGCCATTAAGTGTATTTTAAATGGTAGTTAAAACTTTTGTGAGGAATGTTCATGGGATGAACAAAGGAGGATGCAATGAGTCAGGCAGTAAAGTTCGTAGTAATAGTGGGTCCATATTAGTCTTTTATCCACTCTTCTCAGGACGCTTTACCATGTAAGCAACTGGTTTTGTATGCATTTTACAGACCTGAAAGTGAAAAAGTTAGGAGCTGTGCTCAAAGGCAACAATATTTTAAGCTAAGGAAGGAAGATGCTTGAGAGGTAGAGAAGTGCTGAAAATGCTTTCTGACTGCAGTGTTTTTACGAGGGAAAAGTATTCTGATGAACGTACATTTGAAAAACTGATGTTGCGATTTACCAAGTTACCAATTTTATGTTACAGCATACAAGCACTGATAAAAATTTATTTCTACAATTTGCTTTGGCATTTCTAAGAAAGTTATATTTTTTCCTGAACAATTCATTGAGAAACTGGGGGGGTGGGAAATCAATAAACAGGATCAGTGGACAAACATCTTCCCTTTCCCTAGTTACATCCAACACTTTAACAGTAAGAAGAGGCTGGATTTAAGAGAGAAGAAGAGCCAAGATGGATCTGACTATAGAGAAGCCCTGCTCTGAGTGAGGAACCTTCTGGAAAAGGTCTACAATGTCCTTTAAAGAAATCACAAGAGAAATGGTGTCCTGGTTAATGATAAAGGGCTATAGCTGTGATAATTCTAATTATAGCATTCTAAAAATAGTATTTTTCTACTCGAGAATGCAAAATTGGAAAGTATTGTATGTCCTGGTACCCTCTAAATATTCAGAACTTTTGTCAAAGATGATGCCAGAGAAAATGTGTTAAATCAACATTTCTTCCCTTTTACTTTGTACACCTTCAGGTAAAATAAATTGCTTTCAACTTAACAAGGATACAGACAGCTGTTGTTCAGACTGAAACAGTGATTTGGTGAAGGAGCCAGAATTTTCATGTTGGTAGAATAGTTCCTTCAGGCACTTCCTGAAGAGGACAGAGGCAGAGCACCACTGTAGTGCTCTTCAGGAAGTTCTGCCCAGAAGAAGCTCCATCTCTCTTCCTGGCAGAAGTGACAAGAAAGATTTTCATCTTGAATTTATTTCCCAGCAGCAGTTAGCTATTACCTTCCAAATAGAGCAGAATGCATTCAATAAAAATCGTGTTCAAAAATGTTGACAAGGAAGAAGGATCCAACCTGCTGAACTTTTACAGATGTGTTGATATTCACATGCATCCCTCACACATTGCAAGGCTAGCAGTTACATGTAATAAACACCAGATTGTCCTTTAGTGATGTGATCCCAATATAATTTTTTCTAATCAGTAAGAGGAATAGTAGGGCATTATTCCTTTACACCACCATTGACTCTAACTTTAATCTGTGGTGAATCTTACCGCTCTTTGCAAGTAAAATATTATAGTCCCCTCTTTACAGGCAAGATAACCGAGAAGATTTTGTGATTTGTAGCAGGCGTTACATGGCTATATGTGATAAAACCATGCGCAGAATTTGATACCTTGACTTTTAGTTCTGTGTGCTCATGTAGCTACTCTTCACCAGCACATCCACGAAGCAGAAAAGTGGGAGAAGTTTTGGGTGGGATTGTTCATTCATTTTTATGGTTTTCCAGTGAAGAATCCTCAGCTGTGGTCCACATTTCTTTCAGTTTTGAGCAACAGATGCTACTGTTAGGACAGCTGCTCATCTCCTTACCTTTCTTCATAAATGTCATAGACTCGCGATTCTCAAACTGGACTTCCAGCCCTGGTGTTCTGGTCTGTGACCTAGGGAAGCCAAAAAATTTAAATGCTTTAACATGAACACGTTCTTATTCTGTCACTACTGAGTTAGACAAAGCTAGCAAATGTTTCTAAAATTGAGCTTTTCTTCTTGAGAAAGATTCAAATGTCATCATGTAAAAGGAGCTGAACTCATATGTTTATTTCTAAGATACTAGTTATGTATTTCATGGCAAACTAGCAATCTGCAAGGTGAATTAATCTTTTCAAAACTAATAACTTTATGTAGGATTCTCCTTTGAAAACATAGTTTATGTGCCTGACCTTTGAAGCCACCTTATTATAGAGCTCTGGCTGAAACGCTGGTTGTGTAATCAAGCTAGGATTTGGTTTGTTTGTTTTTCTTCTGTTAGTCACGAATGGGTTAGGAATGAACTAGTATGGTTTGCGATGACAGATTTAATATGTTGTTGTCCTCCAGCTTTTTCACAGAGTTCTGTCTGTGTGTGTGTTTACATGTACGTATGCTTGCGAGAATTAATAAACCTACAGAACCTAGATTTTTTACAGTGAGAAGTCAGTAGTGTCTCTGTTGGAGACTGCTGATGTTTATCCTCAGTTGTCAGTGTTTTTGTTTAGCCACAAAACAGAATTAACCGAAAATGCTTCATTTCAATTAAGAGTTTTGGCATAGGTTCTTAGACCAATTTTCAAGACATCCAGATGCAAAGAAATTTTGGTATTTGGCCCAGAGTTTATTCCCTGCACTTGTTTCCAGAAGGCCAATATAAATGAGAGTTTGCCCTAGAACACAGAAGGTAAGAAAGAAGCAACTTTTTAAGTGCTGGGAAGTCAGTATATAGCTGACTACCTCCCTCGCTTATGAACATTCTCCTGTCGTGTGTGTCATCCTTTGAGCCCAGGTTTTACTGATGTGATAACATTAAGTTTGTATAAATGGTGTCATATGTGTTTCAAGGTCTCTTGTTAAAACCCAGCCCTATATAGGAATGCCTTTTTATTCCTCATGCCAAATTTTCCCTGGGAGGGAAGTTCTAAGTAGTACATTGTTGCTTTACACTTTTAGACTTGAATGCCTCTTTTTATAGCAGGTAGTACATTTATCTCCTTTTGTTTACTGTAGTAGCTGTTGTTTTATCACAGATCTGTTTCAGAGTACACGTGAGGTAAGTTGGCAGCAGTTTCTGTCAGCTGCTCCCATGATTTATTTTCAACATTTTGTGCGTCTCTAACTAAAGTTATGTCCTAGGCCAAGCCAAATTTCATTATCCTGAGACACACATGGTAATGTTATGATTATCTCTTAGTATTACTGGAAATAGGCATAAAATAATGTGTGATGTGTTATTTTGAGTTCTTTCTATCATAAATTCTGTAAATAATGTGGCAATTGAGGTAAAGCAAGATTACTTGCAAAGCGTGCGTCACTAAAAATTGTTCTTTTTTGTACTTTCCATATTCCAGAAACTTATAATTCATGCTTGCTCATTTTCATCTCTCTCAGCTAGTAATGACAAACCTAAAGAGAAAATAAGAACACAGCAGAACTTACCTGTGATGTCAAACAGTGAACTTTCTCTTGGCACGGACTTGTCTTGTATACATTTTTTTGCTTCCCATTTCTAGGTGCAAATGAGATAGCTGAAAAATGTAATGAGATGGAGTGTTTTCTACTCTTGATTTTTGAATGCAAGACAGAAAGCAGGATGATGACAGGTTGTTGAACACTGTGGATCACTTTGCAGTCTTATTTTTAGTGGACTTTTTTTGAAACTGTAAAACTGAAGTGTTCTCAGTTGACGATAGAACAATTGAGTAGACATCACAACTTTATCCCTTTACCAGTAATGTTTTTCTCCAGGTAGAAATATGTAGAAGGCAGCATGTTGTAGGCTTGATGGGCAGTATGCAGATTGAGTTTGCATTGTGGTTGTTCATCCTCATAATTTTTTTTCCAAATAATATCTAAATGTATAGTTATAAGAATACTTTTTTAGCTCTGTGGTCCAGGATTGCAGACCTATTCCATTTTCTAGCCTTATGCAAGACCAGATCCATGTGTCCACCAGTCCTTTCCCCTGTGCCTACACTTGATTCTTGTGGAAATGAAATCCTGTGCATCACTGGGAGGGAACTGGGGCCATATTTCAGCAGATCCCTGGTCTGCATAATGGGACAACAGTATTCCAGGGATCTGGAATGAACTGGGTCTCAAATTGTGGTGTAGATTTTTTTGTAAATCTTCTATGGGCAAAAGTAAACTTGGGAATGGAGTGCTTTAAGGGAAAAAGTGAACAGGAGTAAAGTGGAAGCAGATGAGAAAAGGGCAGATGAGATTCTGTAGGAAAAAGGAAAGTTGAGCGTGCTGAGCAGTGGGAGTGGGATAGTGAGGTAAGGAGAGGTGCACTGTGTGATTGTCTCTTTTCTATGGATAATGTTCAACAGGTGGACAGTAAAAGTGGACAAAAGTGAAGGAATGTGCACCACTGAGTGGCCTGATAACACCAGCAGACCCAAGGGGATCTTCATTTCCTGTTGCTTCTTCTGTTGAAAGGAGCTCTGGAGGCTTCCTCCCAAAGTATAGGATCTTTTCTCTTCTCTGCTAAGCTCAGAGCAGTGACTTTGAAAGCTTCCCTCAGGGTTTTGAGGGTTTTGTTTACTACTGATAGTTAGGAATGAAACTGGACTAAGGTTTAATTCTTTTCATTGTTATCGCTGAATTTGTTTAGTGAATTCCAAGCTTGGAGCAGGTTCTAGTTTTCAAAAGAAATTGCTACCTGAAAACCAATGACCTTTTTTTCTTTATAAGGATATGACCTAGCAACTAGGAATGTAGTTCTGATCTGGAAATTTTCTTTCAGTTTAAATTCAATATTTTATCCTAGAATGTACTCTGCCTAATATCCGATCCTTTTTACAGATGTTAGATGCAGTGCCATATCACTATGTGCTTCATATGGGAGAATCTCAGCTGTCATTCAGTGATATTCTAGTCCTGGTGGTCCTAGGAGAGGGCAAAAATACTAAAGGTGAACAAAAGCTATCAAATTAATATTTTTTTGCCCAAAATTTTAGTCTGATAGCCATGCAGTTGGAGTTAGCAGTAATATATACTACTATATTTTCTGTGGCTCATACTTTCTGACGTTGCTTTTTATGACACCAAGAATTGAGATAAGATTTCTTGTGATAACAATTATATCTAATAGGATCTAACTCTTGAATAAATACTTTCATATCGTAAAACTAATATAACTAAGTGGTTAGTCAATTAAGGAAAATCATTTTACATCATCCTGTTTATCTCATTGACTTAGAACAATGATCAGTGGAAACTCAGTATAGTATACTGATCTGTTATGAAATTCTTTTCTATGATTGTACTCATCCAAGAAAAGACTACTTAGAGGTCATCTTCTGGATAGGGAAGGTTGTGAGTCAACCCCCACGCCCCCCAAAAAAATATAAGAATGATTAAATATTTTTTGATGAATATTGGACATATATCTTAATTATCCTCAGTGATACTTTATTAATAATTTCCTGACTTCACATAAAGTTTTCCCAGCTTGCACAAAGTTCCAAATTCTTTGGCAGATAACAAAACCTTTTGTAGTAATGATCTATAGCACTTTTTACTATGCAAATATTTAAGAAGTTCTGACACTTAAGAGACGTTCCAGGAAATATTAATCTAGTTGGATGTTTAAAACCAAACATACAAAAATGTGGCAGCTGTAGCTGTTGAAGTGTTTCCCAAAAAATGAGACAGTGAGGTTAGGAGAGCTGAAGGGAGACTAAATTAATGTATTAGGCCTGATGTAAAGTTCAGCCTATAAGGGATGATGGGGGAGGTGCAGGGAGTGGGAAAGCTACTGTACCTTTGTCATCAACAAAGAATTTCTTCTGTAGTGTTTGCTATCCTCGTTCAAGAGATGACAAAGTATGCAGATGGGGTGTGAGAGAACTTTAAGGAAGCTGTCTTCAGTTAAGTTTTCTCAGCTTTTCCAAAAGTACTTGTCTCAAAAAAACCCCCAGACGCTAAATGCAATTCTGAGGCCCTTACGTAGGAGCAGCAATCAGGTGAAACTCATTTACCATCATAAATTAGGTGTACTCACATCCGCTCATTTCAAAGCCAGTAAGTGGTGTTGCTGGGGTAAGCTCTTTTAAATGTGTTCAAATTAAATATGACAGCAAGTATTAATGAATGGCATTTCAATCTAAAAGCTAAGGTAAATGTATCAGAATTTTCTGAGGGAATTTCAAAGTTTGGAAATCTATTCTCTTATTAATAATGCAGTATTAAAACATTGGGTTGTACTGGCCTCCAAAAAATGAATTCTTTGATGTTCTTTTTCCCTCCCAGGAAGGTTTGAATGGCCTATTAGTGCTGGTAGGCTGAAAGTGGGGAATCAAATGACTGCTGGGAGCACAGATGTTCTTGAAACATGTGGGCTTACCTTTAGAACAAAATCTGCAAAAATATTTAGACACTGACGTTCCATCAGTTTCATGTTGGTGCCTGAATATCTTTGAGGATCTAGCCGTTAATTACTATAGTGGAGGTAAACAGAAACATCTAAGATAAGACAACCTAAATTTTAAGGAGCCTGAACATCTGCAGTTATTATCAACTTTGATAGGAACTGCATGTTCAGTGACAGGAAGGAATGAAGGCTAATTAGGACATGGAAGAAAAATCATAGTCCACTCTAATGAATTTGTCTGTATAAATAATTTCTGCAGTTTCACTGTTTTGATAGTGATCCTCTGTACATCTCCCATTCTTGTCCCTGTTCTTGTGAAGTGGAGGTTAGGGAAGAAAGTTATTAAGATGATTTTCTTGTCTAGATATTGATCCCAAGTTGTATTGCAGAAGATATTTGGAATGCAGGAGAATAATAAACTTTAACTGAAAGCTGCTTCCACATTTATTTCATTTGTGGTGCTCCTTGTTTATTCTCATATTTTTCAGGTGAAGTGTATGCTTTATAATTTGATTAATAATATTGGAGTTTCCTGCTGAAATTAAAGGGACAGATTTATCCACTTTCCAGTGCTTTCCTTTTTGCACAGATTTTGTAAACTTGAGACCCACTTCAGTGACGATTCTGAATCAGTACCTGCATCCATCTGTCAAGAGAACCCACTCCTTCTCTATTTCCTTAATTTTTGAACAATCTGTCCATGCTGCTATTTGATATGTAGATCAATTTCTCTTATGCAAAACAACACATAAACAGTTGCTCCTTTTACACATCTGATGCAATAACAACACTGGTATCAGCCTCAGTGAGCTGGAATTTCCTGCATAGTGGACATACCACACCAGAAGCGTCAGTAAGTTAAGCCACCAGATAAACCAGAGACTTTCTCAAAACTGCTGCTTCCATTACAGAACGTACACCACTTACACTTTCTCTACACAGTATGTCCTAGGCAGACTTTAGCATGCTCTTTCAGAGCCAAATTGCCTGAAAGGCTATCATTTCAACCTCATGAATGTCCCCGCTTTGAAAGATAGGTCCATGGGCTCTAGCAGTAACATGAGGTTATATATACACATAATTATATTTTGGAAATGTGTCTGTGAGGTGACATTCTTTTCAGAGCAGGGCTACTGGCTTACTGTGAATAAGTCATCTCCTCTGCTTTCTTAAGACTACTAATGAGGATTTTTCTGGAGTATTACATCCTTAAAGTAAAGCCAGAAAAAGGCTCCAGACTTGTTCTTTCTGTACAATATAATCCACATATATTTATCTTGTCTTATTTTCTAAACACATTTCTGATTTTGTCTAGTATAAAAATCACCCCAGCTTCCCTAGGGAAAAGCACTGTTCAACACATCTGTGCAGAAACAGTCTCTACTATACTGCAACAGCAAAAAGATACATACTCTTCACATTGACCAATAATGTAACTAGACTTGGTATATAGCCCAGTAGCAAAATGTTTGGTATATGGAAAATGTACTAGTAGTGTAATTCACTTTGTTATGATGTAACTACTTTCTGAAAAAGCTAGGAAAAAAATAATAGGATAAAAAAATATCTATTCTTACCCAAGTGAACAATGGTGAGGTATTAATTTAGCAGAAATTAATTCATCAGTTCTCATTCTCTTGGCTGAGAAATTGAATGATCAGATATGCTTAATGACCCATTTTTGATAGAATGTGCTGAAGAACAAAGGGAAAAACTTTGAGATAACAGTTCCAGAAGTAATTTGGAATTGTTATGAAAGATTCATACAGTTATAGAATCACAGAAATGTTTGTTAGAAAGGACCACTGGAGGTCTCTACTCCAGCATCCCTCTGGAGCAGGACTACTCCCAAAGCAATCAGATCAGCCATGGTTTTATCTTCTCCTCTTGAAAACCTGTAAGACAGGGGATTTCATCACCTTTCTGGTTAATTGTACCAGTGATGCGTTACCTTCCTGGTGAAAACTTTGTTTCTGCTATCCAGTCTGAACCTCCTAAATGACAGTTTGTGCCTATTTTCCTGAGATTTACCAGCTACAACTAGCAAAAAGTTTGTCTCCATCAACTTTGTAACCCTTCAAGTAGCTGTAAGTTGCATTTAGATTCCTTTCAGCCTCTTCTTTGCATTTGTCACTGCATTTGTTACCAATTCTTTGCTGTTTTGAGGACAGGACAACTGGACTATCACCCAGCTTGTTCCCTCTAGCATTTATCTTGTGAAATTGCCATGAGTGTCATCAGGAAAGTGCGGTTGCTCTCGCAGTAGGTGGCTGTATGGGTGGGATCATCTATAAAGAGGAGAGCCGGTGAGTGGGAGACATCTGCTAGTTATTTGTAGAAAGCTTCACGCTCTCCCTGGGATCCTATGTTCCTTCTTCCTCTTGATCTTGACTGAGTCTTGCAACAGCCACATCTTCACTTTCTCACTGGAGCTATCTCTTTATGTGCCCACATCAATGCACATACTCCATCTAATTAGCCCAGAAAGGGTTAATCAAGGGCATAGTTACCTCTCCAGTTGGAATTAGCTTGCCAATCAGAAAAGAGATATAAAGAAACCTGTAGCCTAGGGCAAAATGGAGGCAGTGAGTGGGATGTTGCATTATGTTCACAGCTTTGCTCAGTCTATGTCTCAGAAGTGCTGCTGAAGGCAATGTCAGGTATGCAGGAGACTTGGTATTAGATATGACTTGGTTATGACTTCTGATTTTCTCCGATGGCTAGTGTATGCCATTCCCTACAGACAGCAAGGTGATAAAACAGCCAGCCTTGCTGTGAAACTCAAGCAGAGACTGAGATCCTAGTCATACCTTTCTGTAAAAATTAGTGCTTTGGTAGCTGTAGAGTCACTTTAATTTTTAAATTGCCTTTTCATACATACTGTTCATAAACAGTGTGAAGGATGAGAAGGGAAGGAAAACTCATCATGAAATTGCATTGAAGTATAAGTCAGGAGATATCAGAGAGCAGACTTAGCTTCATCTTGTTCATTACGTTTAACACTGAATTTCTGAGGAACACAGAGTTTCACAGTTTGGTAAGAAAAATGTGATATATATGAACTGCTCATAGAAATATATTGCAATTCAGATTGATAACTGTTTCTAAAACTTCAAGATGATGCAAGGTACTTTATTCTTCCCTATTGAATAATGTCATAGAGCTTAATGATGCACGTCATGGGCTCTGTAGTACTGCAGATGATGTACTACCAATAGTGGGATCGCTCCTTTAGAAATGGACTACTGATAATCTGAGTGGAAGTGATTATACAGTGAAATAGTTTATTATTCCAAAGTAAGGAAGTTATAAAGAAAACATATGTCTGAAAAAACTACTTGGGAAACCTTTGGGAAACAGGAGAAGTTGATATGTAAAAGTCTTTGGGAAGGCAAGCTGAGAGAGAAGGGAGTGAAGAAGGGCTGTCATCTAAGGAAAGCAGCTGTCATAACAGTATAACAATAAACTAGTTCCACAGAAAGTAAAGATAAGGAACAGCAAAGGATGTAACAAAGTTCTAGAAATTCATTATAAGAGGAAGAAAGAGGAATGTCCATTTACAAAAGGCAGGAGTGCAAACTGCAGTTGATACTGAAAAAGTGTAAATGATTTCTCTCTTTCCATTTTCAGGCATTGTGTGTAGTTTAAAAATTTATGATACAGGTATTTTTAAAAGGAGACAGGACAATAATACTGAATACAGAAGTAACAGGTTGAAGGATGCCTAGATAAGATAAATGTGGTGATATTGCATGGGCCTAAGCAAAATTAGTGCAGCTTATTTAAGTCAGTAATAAAACTAGTCACTGAAGAGTGAATAATTATCTTTGAAAATCTGGATGATTTAAAAAGGGAAATGCCAGGCATTTATAAGTGTGGATTCCAAGAGAGATGGTGAAAAAAATTATTATTTAGTAACATCAAGGACAATAATAAATTGATAAACAACGTGAATTTGTAAAAAACCCCATTATAGTAAATATACTGTTTTCTGTTGGTTTTTTTTTAAAGGGAAATTGCCTAATGGAGCTACAGATATGATGTATCTTGAGCTTAGTACAACTTCGGTATTGTCACGTCAATTCTCAGAATTAAGCTGGAGAAATCAGGTCTGTATAATGTTTTCCCCACAAGTCTTATTGCACAACTGCCTCAGTGAGAACTTATTAAGGATTCACTGTCAAACAGAGAGAGTATTTCAGGAGTCAGTCTCCATTTTTAAACAATATTTTACTGGTTTGGAATAGAAACAAGTTTTGGAATAGAAACTAAACTCAAGCTAGGTTTTTTTGATAGTGACTAGGGAATGAATGCCACTGATGACTGGCATATTTGCACTATTTTACGAAGAGTATGTTGCTAGAGAATGCATCCTTTGGGATACCTCCAAATTCCAAAGAGTACTTTCTCTATTGCTAAAACAGTCCTTGATGTCAAACCTTTTACAAGGTACTGAAGGACCTGAGGTAAGGCAGAGACTTGTGATGGTGCCTGACTTGCTCATCCCTGAAGAAAACAGAGCGGTTTGATTCTAAGCCAGGTAAATATTAGCGCTCTTCTGAAAAATCTGCATTAAGGCCTTATGCACCAGAGTTTTAAAGATATCAGTAGACCTGTCTGCAGCTAAAAAGCTATGCAGAATAATAAACCGGATTTGCCATCCTGCAATTCACTGTCTTGTGCCCACATCATGCTCTCAAAGGTTCATGCTGCTTGGATTTTTGACATTCAAAATGGGATGAAAAGAGCTTGAATCTACACGTCACTGGTGAATTTTTCCTAAAGAATTTTTCGGCTAATTAATTCAAGACTAGGCAAATCTAGAGTAATACAGCATGCGACAGCAACGCAATACAGAGATTGTTGATTAACAGATAGAAGGAATTCCAGCTTTACAACAACGTCCTCTGCCTTCCACTAGTTCACTTCCAAAGTTCCCTAGAGCATGTAATGGCTTTTGTATGATACTCAGCTAGAAATTCCATACCTCTGACAGTGCCAAATTCACTATAAATTGAATTAAACATGTCCTTTATTGTAATTTATTGCTCCCAGTCTGTGAATTGCTGCAACAGTTTCAAACATCTGGACTTGTCATATCATATTATGTCAAAACAATAACCATAAGCTGAGAAACTGGTCTGTTTAATAAAATGGTATCTGTGCAGGGCCACAAAATCACAACCAAGAACGCGTATACTTCCCTACTTAGTGCCTTATGCTAGAGCAATTTACCCTGTGCCATTTTGTGCTTTCATTTAGATCTTGAGCGGAGATTGATTTAACAGAAAGGAGTGCTTTGTTTATGGCTGAATGTTTTTTAAACATAGGGCTGGACAATTCTTGAGCAGGACAGGAAAAGTTAGAAGTCCTCTACTAAGGTTTTATTCACTGCTGTGTGGTATATAAGCCTTTTAGTAGCCATTCAGAGATGAACATTGATCTCTAGTGCAATTCATGTTTCATGGTCTAATATTTGTTTCTTGATAAACACCGTGCAAAAAACATCCCTTTACTAATTTATCTCTATGGTGTTTTTTTTCCTTTCTTCATTTTTCTGAACTATGATAACTAAATTACTAGCCAACATTCTTCTTACAAATTGTTATTGTTATCATAACAACCTACTGAAGATTCTTTTGGGCACGTGGAAACCTTGTATAACCCTAAACTTGGAACACGCTGGGTGAGTCTAATGTCAGATTGTCCATAGCCCACCTATAGCTGCTGTGGCCTCCTTCCCTGCTGATGGCAGGTCTGGGGAGAGCTAAGAGTAAGCTCATCCCTACAGAATAACTTCACTGCTGGACAGAGGACATACAGGAGTCTGGGTAGGCACTTAGCACCAGGCAGGAGTGCATTTTGAAAGGTAAGTGGGAGCCATGTAAGCCTTAGCTAGGGTTTTCAGAAATGGTGATCGTATGTGCTGACACAGATGTACGCAAGTAGTTTCTTTCTCTGCCTGTGCTTGTGGCTGAACAGCCATGCATCATGTCAGGCTGTTGTGGGCCAAGGCCACTTGCCTGTGCTGGCAGGATATATTAGGTCAAATGCAGCTGGGCAGGATATATTGGGTCAAACACTAATGGACCTACCTGGCTTCTGGGGTGAATCTGACTTGTGTTTGTCCAGGCTGACGTGCAGGGTCCTAAACGTGCTTTTTTACACCTAGGCATGTACAGGTTATGTCATACAAATTTTATTGACTGTAAGTCTTCAAATGACTGACTTACACATCTTTGAAAATCTCACTCCTTTAGGCTATGAAGAATTGGATTTTGCATTTTCAGTCTGGAAGGCCAGAGTACAGTAAAGAGCGCACAGCATCACACAAGTGTGATATAGCCTCTGATCAGCTCTTCAGTTTAAAGCCATTGTGATTTGCTTTTACTTTGTAATAAAGTAACTAGAAATGTTTCTGTAACTAACTGGAATGTTGCATACAAGTTTTCTTTTTAGAAGTTGGAAATGAAGAAAAAGTATATATGTACAAAAATGTGTAGGCACTCTTTCAAAAAATTATTAATTAAAGGCTCTTGTCAGAAGTAAACTTTCAAGTTTACATTTCCTCTGCCAGTACAATTTGTTTGTTTAAAATCTTCTTTTCATGTTATGTGCCATTTTTATTACTAAATTCCATCAATGCATCTTTTAAAATGTCAATTGTAAAATGCTGCTTAAATGCACGATTGAAATTAACTTCAGTTTGAAGCTGAAATTCAAAAGCATGAGTGTGCTATAGGTTTCTGTAGTATCTATGAAAACATTATTTTGCCCTGCTGTACCTGAGACAGAGTAAAATAAGACCTACCTAGTTTTCAAGTCTCTTTGAGGGAGACAGAACATTATGGTGTTTCTCCTTACATGATTACTGAAGCATGTATATTTGCAATGTGTGGAATCTGTCTTTTTAGATAGCATACTTTACTCAAACACATCTTTTTCCTTTTGATAGTGCTTATGATTTCCTCAAATTTCAGCAGTCCTCAAAGGAAGCAGATGAATTAATTTAATTTTATTTTCTAAAATTAGTGATGTAAAACCTTTTGGAGAATGAGAATTAATGGTAGGGTCAAGTTATTCTTAGCTGTTTTCTATGTTCAGATCAGATAAAATCTCAAAGTTGTTTGAAATTATGAGAAATCTTCACCTCAGTTCTTTTCTGAAACTTACCCAGCCCTGATTTAAGCTCACAAGCAAGCTCCCTATGGCAGATGTCCTCTTCTGTTTTTACGGGTTGTGGAACCAGGTTGCACGTTTCCTGAGACTCCCTTAAAAACTGCCTAAAAAATTCTGCACCCTGGCAGAGGGAATGAGCATGCTCTGTGTTTCTAAATCTGCAAACCATACTTACTTCATGCTACAGCCTACCAGTGCTGATACAGGAAAAAGTTTCTTCGTATCTAGCTAATGATGAAACTTACAGAAGTTTTTCCGTTAAAGGCCATTTCCTTACCCGAGCTTCAAGTGCAAAAACAGAGACATGAAATAATATGGGTTGTCAGCCAAACTCTCAAACAAAAAGCCACACTTAGGGGTTTTATTTCATGTGTACAATTCAGCGCAGTCTTACAGTGACATGAAATAAGATTAAGACTGTTTTGAGCTCTGTGGCCAGGTTTTGTTGAAAGACTGAATCTCTTCAGCCTGCATTGTGTGCTGAGAACAAAGCGTAATCTGCCATTGTGTTTGTCAGCGTTGCAAGGTCGAGTGACTCAGTCTTCCCCTGCTCCTGTGATGAATGACCAGATTAAGCCATTTCCTGAAATGTGGACCAGGGCTGGACACCAGGGCCAAATGAAAGAAGTACAAGGGTGCCTTTAAGATAAGATCACTCGTGTTGGAGACGCCTATTCTGTTGTAAGAGAGCACTGCACTTTTTGCTGGAAGAGTCCACCCATCTTGTGTTTACTGCAGTGGACTCTTGCCTTGAATTACAAGAGAGTGCAGTATTTTGTTTTATTTTTTTAATTAGGACATATAAGTCTCTCAAATGAGACTCCCCAAACTCTATTTTGTAGTAGAATTTAAATTGATATATCAATGACTCTCTGGTGTGTCTAGATGAAGAGTACTCAGATGTGCTAGAAACCACAGCTTGTTCCTGCCCACAACAATGGTTCGTAGATTAGAAAGGATTCTACTGTGGTTTTGCCTTTTTATTTTATTTTGTACGTCAACACCTCTTGTCTGCTCAATACTACAAAACAAACTCACCAGTGAGGCCAGATTATTAAATTTCTGAGAACAGCAATGAGATAATTTGTATATTCTTTGTGTCTCTACAAGGAAGCACAGAAGAGTAACAAGCAAGAAATTTATTTTACCAAATGAGTCTCTCTGCTTTGTAACAAAAGTCTCTGTTCTTCTGTGGCCAAAAAAAGTTTAATTTTGAAGATTTTCCTTTAATAAATTAATCCAGCTCTGGGCTGGATTTACTCAAATACTACACTAATGTAGGATGAAGAACTGATGATAGACTACTGGCAAACACCATGGTCATAAACAAAACTTTTTCTTATGCATGTGTAGTTGCAAGTTTGCCTACCATCATTTCTATGAGTCCTGAGGAGGCAGGGAGGCTTTGGCAGGTGTTTGTTCATGCCTTGACTGGTCAAATGTCTAACAGAAAGACTTGTAATTATAATTTTAGAGGGTAGCTGCTAGACACTGTACTGTGGTCCAACTGACTGCTAAATTTTTGCTGTTTTGTCAATAAATAGTTTTACACAGCATGCTTAGAAACCTGCCGTACTGTGTCACATTCAGAGGATATCTTCTAAACTTGTGTCAAGAGCTTGGTGTTATTTTAGTAGTAAAAATCAGATTTACTTACTTGTTTCATTACTTTTGAAACAGATACTACTTTGACAGCTGCTGCAAAACAGTAAAATAGCTTAAAAATAATACAGCAATAACATCAATACACATCACAGAGCTCTGATGCAGATGCTTTGGGATGAAATACAAAACCTCCCAAATAGCTGCAAATGAAAACAAAACAATATGTCCTGATTTATGTTGCATTCTAAAGGTCAATAAAGTTGAGATCTGGCAAAGAGCACATGAGAGCAAATTCCATAAGAGACGTCTGCTGCTGGTAAGTGGTGTTGCCAGTGCTGCAGAACTCAACAACAAAATTTGACAGTAAAAAGCATCCTGACTGGTGTTTAACTGTTTAATTAGCCACTGATAGGCAACACAAGAACACAAGAATGTATTTAAGTTTGTTTGTGAAAAATATTTGCTCAGATGGTCAGTAATTCAGGAAATATTTACAGCTTTCAAAGTTATGTCACACCCAGTGCATGTGAGTGGACTGTGGAAGACTGATCTCTCTGGGAGCTCCAGCTGCAAAAAACCCCTCAGACCTCAGCCTGGATATGTATCATGGAGTCACCTGAGGATAGGCCATTAGGTCCAATTTGTGTCACTCAAGTTTAACACCTGTATGTGTGCAGCAATGTTGGGAATGAAGAGAAGGGATGGTTCAGTTCTTATTCCTAGTCCTTGTCTTCACATGGCAAAATGCACTCTCTGATGGCCACGGTTCTTGGTGGCCTCAGCAGAAAGGCAAAAGATAGATTTGAGTTTTGAAGTTTTAATTACTTTTTCAAATTCCTTTTGGAAGTGAGGCCTGAGTAACCCAATGGAAACATGTTGGAAAGAGAAGCCGGAGGAAGTTAATGTTGTTCCTGCATGTGGTACTTGGTCTGTGACTGCATAACAAATCTAATTCTTGTACATGGTCAGTGTCAGGTTGGCTATAGTGGCGATGTGTTTGGGTAGGGTCCATGTGCCACACTGGGAGGAACTAGTCTGTGGGGAGGCTGGAGGTTTCTTATTTCTCCCACCAATAGTAAATCTTATGTCATTCTCATATGGTGGCAAGGGGCGGGAACGAAGCGACTAAAATATCAATTTTTTGCAGTTCTCTAATCCACAGCAGCATCTCTGCCTGCACCCTTATATTTTGCTAGAAAATTAATTAAAAATTCCAGAAAATAATTTAATGCTTCATTTCCTAGTTTGCAATATTTTTAACAGTAAAAAGGATAATGAGAAGTGAAGATCTGCAGGCATGGGAACAGGCTCTTTTGATAACTGAAACTGAACTGTGGGTATTCTCTTGGCAAGCTGCTTTGTCTTGTGTTTTACTTAAATTTGGAATAATCTATACTTTTGGGGTCTAATTTTATAAATACTTAAGCATAGAAGTAAATGTCCACTTGTAGCATCAGAAATGTTAAATATATGTAAAGAAAGGGATTTTTAAGTGGTAAATATTTGTTAACAATACTTTGAATAAATAAGTTTCTAAAAATTTCTAAGGAAATGTGGCAATTGGTGGCACATATTGAAAAAGAACTATCTCTGTTAAAAGTGGGAGAGTGTAAATTACTCCAAGAATCAGTAATGGGAAAACAGAAAGTGAGGCTAAGATTGCTTAACAATATTTCTCTAATTTCAGTGACGACGGGACTGCTGACAGTTTATTTTAACATCATCTAAGAGCTTGTCTGTCTGTCTACCTGACAAAAGAGCAAGGTATGTAAGAGTTATGCTGTAATAGCAGTGTACTTGTTTTTTCTTACTATAATTGTAATTGCTCTTTTAAAGTAATGGCTGCAATTGATTTTTTCCCTCGGATTTGAAGGACTTAAAATATTGCAATGCAAAAGAATGCAATTAATAAAAGGTAATCGTTTGAAAGAAAAAAATCCAGAGTGCATATGAGGAAGCGTGTAACACAAACATTCTGTGGGAGGAAGCCTTTTAATTGCAGGTGTCGTTATAGGTAACACTTTAACACAGAATTTGCAATCAGCTAAAACATCCCTCACCACAACAAATCCAGAATGCACGTGCACAGGCAGATGTAACTTGACCCTGTGTAAGGAACTAGGGGCCAGCAAGTGGGCTTATGCTCTCTGAGTCCTTAACATTACACTTTTCATACAGCTGTATTGTTGGCTATTTGCTTCTGATCAGCTAAGCTTCAGAAGAGAGGAGTTCATTATATGTACTGGTAAACTGGGCTGTAGTAGCCTTTGGTATGCCCAAGAATTTTTGCCTGAATGATGCAAGTGAGAACTTGGGTGCACGAGACCCCTCTAACAAGTTCAGGCTGCGTCCGGACGTGAGAGCACACTTGCCCGTTGGGCAAGTTGGTATCTGAGAATGGGCTCAGACTCCCACTCCATTAGTAATTTAGACCAGGAGTTTTCAGCCTGTGGCTCGGGAACTATTTTTGATTTACAGCCTATAGAAGTCAATTAAAAAAAAAAAAAAAAAAGCCCACTGCTGCCAGGCTCATATTTGTTCCACAGAGGTCTGGTTGGCCCTGGAAGATTTGCAGGGGTATAAAAAAGAAAAGAAGAACAGGAGAAAAAATCACCTGAGTTGCAAACCCTACTTTTCAATGGAAACTGCAATTTAAATGGTGCAGTCAGTCACAGGAAGACATTTGAACTAAATGCAGGGAGTTGTGAGAATGAATTTTTCCTCCCAGTTGCTGAAACCATCTTTAGGTGAATCATGTTAAATTCAATGGGAGCAAGTTCAGGCCTAAAAGCAGTGAAGATTAAAGAAACTATGCGTGTTCTAATATGTGTTCTGTGGAATAAAATATAGTTATCTATTAATCAGAGAAATATAAAGAATTTTGGAAAGGATAATTTTAATTTAACAAAAGCCTTAAATACTCCCAAACTAATCAACTGGAAGGAAAGACCTAGTTGTTGTTCTTCTGAATGACCAATAATAAATATGCAATGCAGCCTGGTTTTGCATGGACCACAGCAGTTTTTCTTTCAGATGAAAACAGATTGTTGCTTTATTATGGTGCCTATTTTTGGTAGTAATATTGGGAGATTTATTAGGAATCATTATGAATATAATTAAAACAATCCTAATACCCCTGATGTGCACTTTTGCCAGTTGTGACGTGTTTCATTCTGATGCGTCTGCCTCTGAATACAAGAGGTTAAATCAGACCCCACAGGATTACTTTATAGGTATATTTGCCAAAGTGGAAAATAGAGCTTTTTAAACTGTTTTGAAGTGCATTATGTCATTTAAACCTTTATATGGTGCATAATAAATGGTGCATATTCCAGGTGAGTCAATCAGCATGTTTTTCCAGAGATAATAAGTGTGGTAAGGGGAAAATTAGGGCAGAGACCTTTTAATAGTCTTTATAAAAGATGTATTTTAATGATAAACCTCCTCAAAACCTGAAGAGCTTTTGCATTATTCATAAAGTGGTTTTAATTTTTTAGAGTTAGCTGCTTTTT